>QLNU02015360.1:141184190-141198850 GCA_006491805.2 Dysdera silvatica
AAGATCCTCCGTTAAAATGCGATGAACGATTGTTTTGGGTATTCCACACTCCTCTGCAATCACCCGAACACTTAATCGTCGGTCATTGTCCAAAACTTGACGCACTTTTTGCACCGAGTCGTCCGTTTGTGATGTCGACGGGCGTCCAGAGCGGTCGTCGTCGTTGACGGACTCCCGGAACCGCTTGTGCCACATGAAAGTTTGGCTTTTTTTCATCGCCCCGTCACCGTAGGCTTTCCGAAGCATTTCGAGTGTCTCCGCCCCGTTTTTACCCAGTTTCACACAAAATTTGATTGCATAACGCTGCTCCAAAAACTGGTCCATTTTTTGATCGACGAGGGTGCAGTAGATACCTCTGCGCGGAGCGTGACCCTGCCTCAACAACTGCCCGCAGGCGACTGATACCGGTCTCGTTTCCAAGCTCAGATCCCCCACCAACTTCTCCGCCCCGTCAGCCAGCGTTGCCAACTACAAAAAATCATTCCGGGAACTTCTGGGACAAACCCTGTATGTACACTTTTTCAATATAAACTGATATTAATAAGTTAAATATGAAATGAGAATAAAATGAACATAATACTACCTGATAATGTCTTTTTCAGTGTTTCTACTTCACTGAAATAAAAAAAAAATAATAAATAAAAAAAACAATAAAATTCGTAACTATTACATTATCATACAAAATACAAGATGAAAGTTTTATGAAACTTTAATTCAGTGACATTTAAGGTATTAGATGAAATGATCATTAGATTTATAAAGGAAAAAAAATCTTATTCATCAAAAGAGAACTGGTGCAAAAAACCCATCAAAACTTGAGGAAATGTTCAGAGAAAGAATGGATAGACAATATAAAAAATTAGGTTAGGATAACATGGAGATAACCTGCCTAAAATAAAAGTGTACATGGGATACTTAGACTCACCCTCATTTACTACAGTGGATGAACAATAGCTAAATACAATTTAACCTTGATTTAAAGAATTTCATGGGACCAGTGAAAATAATCGTTAAATAAAGGAATTCGTAAAGTCTGGGAAGACCATTTATTGGAACCAGTAGTGCACACATGGGGGGATGGGTCCCAAAATCTTTCTTGGGCAGAAAATTTACATATAAAATGTGTCAAAAGTAGCAACTGTTACATTAAAAATAAATAAATAAAAATAAGGGTACGTTATTGATCAGAACTGAAACAAATTATTAAAAAGTAAAATTATAAAATGCTTACCAGTGTTCTGAAGAAAACATGCTAATTTTAATAAATATAAAACACAAATATGCACCCAGACAAATAATAAGAATGAGTTCATAGTGGGCAATTCCACCAAAAGTGAAACCAAGAGGTCAAAATTTCAAACAGTGCGAATATAGCTATATCACGTATCATTTTAAAGCTTGAAATCTCTATTTTCTATATATGCTATCCATTTTTTAATATATCCCAAGTGAAAAAAAAATTTCACTGAGTATGACTGTATAAAATATTTAAAAAATTTTTCTTACAAAACTAATTTTTCTCCTGCCCATTTTTAATAGAAAAACAAACAACAGAAATCAACTGATACTAAATTTTGTATAGCTCATATAATCTTACAGTTCTGTGGAAAAATTATATTTTTTGACAAAAAGAAATTTCAATAGTTTTAAAATTTATATTACTAGAATCTTTACGTTACGTCCATAACAAAAATAAAGCAAAAATTACCACAATCTCTGAAAAAAATCAATAAATATTAAAATCTTTTCTGGTGTTCTTAGATTTTCTGTAAGTAAATGATTTACCATAAATTAAATTCTTCCAGGATTCTTCATTTTAAAAAATGATGTTACAGACGTAACATTTTGTGTTACGGACATAACATCTTGATTAACGTAACGTCCGTAACACATACCTATAGAACTTAATTTAAGCAAACAGGTGTAGAAATAACCATAACTACTATGTAATGCTAAGAGAAACCATAATTTGATATTTTGCTGCTTAAAATTCTCGATATAAATCAATTAAAACAAAGTAATTTAGTAAAAATATTTTTGTATATTAAATATATTCAAATACATATATCTGTGCTTCTAAATAGTACTTTTTGTTTTGTTTATAAATAGTGAACCAAATTTCTTAATTCCGGGAGCAATAATTACACAAAAATAATTGGCAACAGTATTTGAAAATATTATTTATTTCTTCAATTTGACAATATAATTACTCATAATCAATCCAAGAAAGAAAGATACGATCGTCACTCGAATACGTGGAAAGAAAATCAAATGCCAAAAAAGACATGGTTTTGACTGAGATATTTCAACTTTTCAAAAGTGAAAATAAAAACATTGAGATTGGATTCTCATATTTTCCTTTGCTTAGACCACAACTTCTTCTTTCACCTGAAACACCTCCTAATCTGTGTGTATGTATGTACCATGCCAATTTTGAGTTCTTTCTTTGTAGCATAAACAAAACGTTACCTATCTTTCCCCAATCGATCAAAGGAAACAGCAGAGAACTTAGCATGTGAAAAATAAAATAAAGAATGTATGTTAGGCAAATATGTCACATGCGGTCAGTATAAAAACTCAAAAAGTAGCATTCAAAATAGATTTGAATTAATATCCTGATATATTTGGGATGTTAATTCAGAAAGAATAATGGTGAAGGAAGGAACTCTTAATGATGACTTAATTAAGCTAGAATAAAAGGTTCCCATTTTTAGAGCATTGTTTCATAAAGCATAGACAAAGCCTTTATATTTAAGATTGTAAAAATGAAGTGTCAGAGAAAATGCGTACTTCAAGTTGACTTTAACGAGAACTTCACTGTTACGCAGAAAGATGAAGTGCAAAGCATCCACTGGACAAATGACCAAATTTCTCTATATATATAGGAATTGCATATATATATCCGCGAAAACGTATTCATATGCTTTAATTTCAGATTATATGCAGTACGATAAAATTGCAGTTCACATTTTTAACTGCAAAATGTTTTAGGACTTGAAAAAAGGCTCCCTTATCTTGAATGTGTGAAATCTTTGCTCTTGACTGATTTTGCTTGCCTTTAAGTAATGTTGCATTATATAATATAACATATGGAATTCAAGATTATAACTTGCATCTTAATGGTACTTTTTTGCCATATCCCACGGCAAAAGAACAGTAGATGGAGTGGATAGAATGATAAAGAATCATGTATTGCAAAAAGTGAAGTCTAGAAAAGCGTTTGTCAGTAATCCTCATAGGCGTAGCCAGGAGGAGGTTTTAGGGGTTGTAACCTCCCATCACAATGAAATTTTGTATATGTAACATAGGAATATACAAGTAACCCTCACATTAAGCCTATAATCCCTCCCTTATGAACTTCCTGCCTATGCCTGTGGTAATACTTTGTCTTTCTCGAAGTGTGCTGCATCAAAAACATAAAATATAAATGTTATCTATATACCTGAAGCAGAAATCAAAAGCGAAACTGAAAAATTAGAGAACTGTGAAAATTAGAAAACGACCCCCAAGTAAAACACAGACGATGAAAAACACTTTCCCCCCTTTAAGACAAGCAACTTTCGTTTCAAATTGTTTTTTGTAAGATGATTATTTTTTTTTAGATGTTTTACAGTATCAACTTAATGTAGAAGACACAACATTGTAACTATGTGAAGTAGCTGTAGCAATTATTCATTAAAGGACATAATATTTATCCATAGAGTTCTTCATTCTAAAGCATAAGTCCCACATCCAGGGTTAAAAATTAGGAACAGAAAGTTAAGTGTCAATGGCACCTAACAATTTTTTCTTAGTTGCCAAAATGATTTTCTTAGGTGCAATTTGAAAATTATTTTGTTCGCGCAGCATTATGCTGGGTGTGTTCATACACATAGCACATAATGGCTTATAATGATGATAAACAAAACAGGCATTTTAAAAATTATATGGAAACATTTATTAAAAAATTTACTTTTTAAACTCTGGTCTCTCCTTATACGTAGACCCCTCAACAACCAGCACCACCCAAAAAAAAATGTAATTAAAATTCAATGAAACGTAGGGAGCATTTACAAGGAATTTTATTCTAAAACAAACAATTTCGTCGATCCGGCTCCTCAAATGCGATGGAAAATTGCAACAGTGGAAAGGAGGGCATTATGATTGCCTTATGTACATTATGGTAACATAAAATAATGATGTTTTTACGAATTAACTTATTTTATTTGGCAACAAAATTTTTGTTCCCAATTTTTACTTTGTGGAAAGATGGGAGGGGGGTCTGTTCTAAAAATTTTTCAGAATTTCAAATTGGGACAAAAACGTGAGAAATGCTTTCGAGGGGATAGATTGACGGAATTCCACGGACTAAGATTGCAATTTAAAAAAAAAAATCTGCCGTCTTTTAAAATTGTATGCTCCGGACACCTGCCCATATAAAAATCTGGGATTCGTGGCACCCTCCCCCCACAAAAAAATGTAATGAAAAAATATGGAAAATATAGGGGAGAGCACTCATTAGGAATTTTCTGGTAGAAGAAATAAGAACTCCGTCGATCTATCTTCATATGCGACAGAAAATCAAGGAATACTGGTGGGGGGAAGGGTTCTGAGATTACCTTATTTGCCTTATTATAATATACTTTATTTGCCTTATTATAATATACCTTATTTGCCTTATTATAATATATATAACGATATTTTTATGAATAAATTTATTTTATATGGCAAAATTTTTTCCTAGTGCTTTGGGTGCAGGGGGGGTGAAAAGTTTTTCCAGCGAAAGCGAATCATCAGAATTCAACGATTGCAATTAAAAAAAATGCCGTCTTTTGAAATTTTGCCCTCCTAAAATTTAGTGCTTGGAACATTTACCCAGCACGCCTATTTATAAATTCCGGTTTGACCGCAAATGCACACAATTTAAAATATTATGCATATGTGGACACTTCACTAAAGAAACTTTACTACAGATACCGTTTTGCATAGTCTTCATAATTGAAAATTGATAGCAAACTTAAAAATGGGGAATGAGTGTGAAGTCAAAGGATATCTCTAAATGCAAATTATCTCTAAAGAACCTCCTTACACGCAAAAAAAAAAAAAAAGGCTAGGTGAAGGAACCGAGATATCATAGTTGGCCACAGCCCACTAGATGGGCCACATCATGGGTTCTCCCCCAACCCCTAATGAGAGTAACAATGATTCTGATCTTGTGACGTTCATTGATGAGATTGACAGAGGAAAAATAAAGGACTAGGTAATCAATATCTGCACTATATAAACAATAAAAATAAAGTTAGGTGCCAAAAATGGCGACTGGGTCTAAAATCTTGGTCGTCAAAACAAAATTTATAGGTGCAAAATACAACAAACGACTTTTACTTTCGAGCCCCGCCCACATCTATGAATATTGCCCAATTTGAATCTGAATAAGCAACAAAACTTGCATTAGTAGCTTTAGATAACTCAGTACTACCGTTTTCAATAGTATTTAAATAATCAAGAATTTGCAATACACCTTTCTAATGAGTAATTACTGAATTGTTATAACACTGAGATAATACAGTTACAGTAAACTGAACACCTAGTTTCGTTCTGGTTGCCAAGAACATCAAGCTATCTATCACTTCGCTAAATAAATAGCCCTCCATGTTTTTAATATTTTCTTCTATAGGCAAGTTCAATTTACTGAACACCTTACCAAAGCTCATAGGAACCTTGACATTTACATTTTGGGATATAGTACAGAATATGGTAAGTGCGCCAACTTCTGCAAACTTTGCCAACTACGGCAACCCTGTCCCGTTTCTGAGTTATATGGCAATCATGCCGAATTTCTGCAATGATTCTGCCATTTTGAGAAAAATTTTATTAATTACTATTATGTTTAGAGAAGGGAAATCAATAAAAAACATTTATATGGAAAAAAACTTTATTGGTGCACTGTTTATTTTAATATTAAATCAGCCTTTTATTGATTCAGGCAGCGCACATCGAATGTAATCTGAACAGTCAACGGAAGTGGAGCGACAAGCAGGGGGCCTCCCCCAGTTTGGTTCCTGTGATTCAGGTAGATGTACTAATGCGAAAAATACTAATTGCAACATTGATTCGGTGATTGATTTATGGGCTGCTATAATAAGGAAGTACTCACTAAAAGAAATAGTTTATATAAGAATTATGTTTTTTATTGATGAAAGATTGTTTTGTAATGGTTGTTGCCCAATTTATCCTGCTTATTGCATTTTTTCAACGTTTTTCTAAACCAAAATAAATGCTTTTTCAAACTGACGGAACTGCGCGGCGGCTGTCGTACTTGACAAATATGGCGAGATTGAGTTGGCAAAGCTTTGAGAAGTTGGCACACTTGCCATATTCTGTACTATACTCACATTTCGCATGTTAATTTTTTTACGATTTAGCTTGATATAACTCTGTTGGTGTAAAAACAATTTATTTTCAACTGATTCAAATTATGCCCAGAACATTTTTAATTGACCAAGATTTCTACCATTTTATTTTTCTTTAATAAATTAATTACAGGATCAATTTCTTTCACAATCTTTTGAAAGTATAGCCAAATCTTCAACATACACTAATAACAGTTTTACGCTAATATTGCGTGATATGGGCCACATCGACAAAATTTTCACCAAATACCAAACAGCTTTTGGTGAAACTGCAAACAATAAAAAGTCCAAGTTTCTTCCATCGCCAAAACTCAAGCTATGCTCTTAAAACTAGTCCAGAATTTTGTGTGTGTCTTCCACACTACATTTGCACATCCTAGCTTGCCCACTGACAAAGTGGAAGTCCACGACGATGGAATATTTCACACATTTTCATTTTTCTGACCCATTAATTTCCTGGAATCAGAAAAGTGCATTGGGGTGTCCCTCCCTGACTGGAAAAACCTGCATAGTAAAATGGAAAACAAGACTTTTCAAAGAAATCCACATATAAATGTTGGATTGATTGCAGAGCAAAATTGTTTTAACGGCTTCCAAAAGCATATTCAGAAGCTTCAAAAACATAGGAAATCCTTTTAAATACATTCATAAAAATTTCAGGCTCATAAAACGTAAATCCATCATGGTATCATCCATGAAGCTAGTTTATGGAAGGAAAATCGCTTGAACAGTTCCTAAAACGCTTATTATGGAAACTTCCAAAACAGGAGGAAAGTCCTTTTCACTATATTAATAAAAATTACAGATTGCAAAATGTAAATCCATCATGGCCACATCTATATAAAGGAAATCATGGCATCCAGGAAGGAAGTTACTGGCTTTGGCACATAGTCAAACTTGTGCATTGGGATTGTTATGCAGTTACGCCCAGCTTTTGACAAAAGCAAACCTAACCATTATAATTAACATCATTTCTGGAAAATAGATGCCACTTTTTTCCAGTAAAGGTTAAAATATCCATTTTAACATAGAATTTAAGGATTTTTCAATAAGAAAAGCAGTACTCAGGTTTTAGGTTGATCATTGTAGATTTTAGGTTACATAAAAACACACCATCAAAAAATAAAGGAAAATCATTATAATTATTTGCCACAAACAGCTGCAAATGTCAAAAGAAAGCTCGAGCTATGTTAGAAAATTGCCAGAATTTCTTTAGCAGTATAATTTTCTCGGAGTCAGAAGATTCGGTGTTCTTGAACACTTGCGCCTTTTTTTTTGCATTAGAAATAGTGCAAAAAACGCTTCTAAAATCAAGTAGGCCTAATGCTGTTAAAGTAGTACTGATTCACAAAACTACTGATTCAAGAATTACTGATTTAAAAATCCGAGTAGCCATTCTTTCAATGTCAGTATCCAGAGGGAGAGGGGGGTGGGTCCAAACCACACTAGGCATCCATTGATACAAGAAAAGTACCATGACAACCT
Organism: Dysdera silvatica; assembly: GCA_006491805.2. NCBI lineage: Eukaryota > Metazoa > Arthropoda > Arachnida > Araneae > Dysderidae > Dysdera > Dysdera silvatica. Next base: position 141,192,068 of record QLNU02015360.1, read on the forward strand.
TAAAAGCACTAGAAACGGTTTTAAAAAAACCTAAAAATCCAGACAATACTGTTCAGGAAGCTGGCAATACAGTTAAAGCAATACTGATTGAAGATAATACTGATTTAAGAATTACTGATTTAGAAGTCTACGTTGCCTTTCTTTCAATGTCAGTATCCAGAAAGGGGATTGAGGGGTCTAACCCATACTAGGCATCCACTGATACAAGCAAAGTACTGTGGAACTTCAAGAGCACTAGAGACAGTTCTAAAAATGCCTAAAAATCCAGAGAATACTGTTCAGGAAGCTGGCAACAGGAAGAAAAGGTTTAGGGAACTTTTTTTTTTTCTTTTTTAGGAAGGATGGCATAAACATCAGCAACTTTGTGAAAATTTTGTCAGTGTGACCCCCATATATGCAATATTTACCAACAATTTGTCAATGATTTAACGATCTATAGGTAGAAATAATTTTAAACATTATGTGACTTCTACAAATTAGATTACAACTGTAGTTGAAGGCAAGCCTGGCATCACAAATACATTTGTGAACACTAATGTTTGTTTCATGATATGTGTTAAGCAAAATTTACCTATACAAATTTTATTGCATTATAATGTAAGGAGAATAATGCCAAACTTTATTTTCCAAATACAATACTGTCTCATTGCATACAGCCATTATTGGGATTGTATTTTCTTCCTTTGGTATATGTACAGGGTTGTCGAAATTAAACTTCCCCAACTCAGAGGGCTGTGTAAGGCGTTGTATGGGTCATAGAGACATGAAATTTGGACAGCAGACACTTCAGATCATGCGTTCGATTGTATGAAAAAAAAAAATTGATTTATTGAAAAAAAATATTTAGTACAAAAAATCATCGATAGACGACGCTGTAACACCAGTGAAACGTGATTTGCAGAAACCTATGCAAATGACGAGTCCGATAAAAGAGGAAGACAGGCGCTGCACAAGAAAGAGTTTCCAGTTCGCTGATGCACAATGCCGTCTTTGAAAGACAAAGCTGTCTTAGTGAAGCTTTTCTACCAGAATGACGAGAACTCATCTGCTGCAATAAAAGTATTCCGATGGTAGAAGAACCTATGCCGAGGACCAATGACCATGCGTGCTCTACAGGACATGATGAAAAAATTCGAAACAACAGGACAGCTTGGAATTTTACCAGGTAGAGGGCGAAAACCTGTAGGCTCTGCAAGTGTGGAAGAAGTGGCTACGGCGGTTGTGGAAGCAACTAGGCAAAACCTGCATGGTGTTGTGAGTGTACCAGCTATTTCTCGTGCTGTTGATATGCCCTATTCCACCGTTTGGCGATGAATTGTGGGTTATTATCCTTACAAAATCCATAGTCTTCACCAGCTGTATGACCGGGACGCTGAAGTTCGGCAAATATTTGCACTGCAGTTCCTTACACGAATGGCAGTCGATGCCGCTTGGCCATGAAACATTCTGTGGACGGATGAGGCGCACTATTAACTGAATGGAAAAGTGAATACGCACAACTGCTGAATTTGGGCAACAGAAAACCAACGTATAATCCATCAAGTGCCCTTTCATCCTGCAAAAATTACAGTATGGTGCGGTTTCACTTCAACGTTCATCATTGGGCCTTATTTTTTTAGGAGATGACTCCAACAGGGTTTAAAACCTGTTCCGTCAATGGACAACGCTATCGGGACATGTTGACAACTTTTATGATCCCAGAACTTCAGTAACGTCACCGCGTCCAGGACACTATTTTTATGCAGGACGGTGCACCTCCCCATATTCATCGTGGCATTCAATAGGTGTTACGGCAAACTTTCACCGCTGCACGGATGATCAGCCGTTGTTTTCCAACAAGTTGGCCGCCTCGCTAACCCAATCTCACACCATGTGACTTTTGGTTATGGGGATTCTTAAAGGATCATGTCTACCGAGAACAACCCGCAACCCTGTCACATCTGAAAGACTGTATTCGTCTCCATGTTCGTGGACTTCATGCGGACTCACTGCATTCAGCTGTAGAACACACTGTTTTGCGATTGGACAGAGTTGTGCAGAGCTATGGCGAACGTATGGAACAACTATAGAACGCTTTGACGTGCCGCAGCTTCGTCTATCTGTGAATTTTTATACTAAATATTTATTTTTAATAAATCTCAAGCGCATGACCTGAAGTGTCTGTTGTCCAAATTTCATATCTCTATGATCCATACAACGCCCTACACAGCCCTCTGTGTTGGGGAAGTTCAATTTCGACAACCTTGTATATCCGTTTAATAGTCATAAGGTTGTAATAACAGCAAATTTGATTTTACATTCACTTTTTCGAAAAATAAAGCCCTATTTTCATAAAGTTAAACACATGGTCACTAAGCTTCCTAAAATAAATTATGATTCAATATATTTTATAATGAAAATAAACTTGAATAAAATTTAAATGAAAACAGAAAAGCTTCAGAATTCAAAGATATGTCACATTCAAACCACAAATTATACTTATACACAGAAATGTGGTTATGGAATTAATTTTCAAAAGAAAAGGATAGATCAGAGAGTAATTTTATATAAGTGGTAACAACAATAAGTTTAACATGAACACATTAAGTGAAATTGACTTTCATTTGGAATATTGGTATAAATCGCAACATACTAAACGAGGGAGGGGGGGCCTGGGGCTTTAAGGCTGCATGCGGCCTTTGGAGCCCTTAAGTGTGGGCTTTTGGATGAATCTAAATTTTGAAAACCAAATCTTTTTATGGTGACGGTATAAAACACGTTCCCTAGTGCTTTTTTCCTCTTGAAAAGAGTCAAAAGTAGTGGGAAATGAGCTTCTGACATCATAGACTGTGTGATGTCTCACACACACGTGCATCTGGACGTGCAAGAGCATATATTTTCACGGCGTTTTGGCCGTGTTCATTGCGGAAAATTGTATGTGTGAACGGTTGACGGATGTGGTATGGTTGTGGGATTTCGGTTGAAAGCAATTAGAAATGTGCTGGAGTGGGTTATGAAAGGAGGATTATTTTCGTCTGGATATAAGTGTGAAAAGAGATCATGAGCTAGGCCTCGTTTGAATGACACTTTCCAGTGCCAGTAGTAGAAAGCATGATAGGTGAGGCGGGAAGTAGAAAGGTTCGTGGGGGGAGGTGGAGGCATGGAAGGGGGTGTTGGTAGGGTTGTAGTGGCAGTGAAGGGAGAGGAGGGAAGGATCAAGGAGGCCAGGAAGGGGGCTGAGTAGGGGAAAAGAAGGAAGTAAGGAAAAACCATAGTCTGAATAAGGAACTGTTCAACTCCTACTTTGCGCATTTTGTATGGGGACGCCGAAAACAAAATAAACCAGAAAATTTGTTTCCCGGGTATTTAAATGCTATAAAATCACACACATCCAACGAAGAAGAGCGATAAAGGTTAGTACCTCTTTTTTTCTTAACTTCACTGAATCGGGACGTCTGTGTTGTTAAGATGACATGACGTAAACAACATGGCAGAAAGGGAGTGTCACTGTTGCCATGCATGTTGGAAACACTTCCCACTAAAAAGCACTAGGGTACATGTTCTGTACTATGGCCCTTTTTATTTTTATTAACATGATTTTGTTATCTTATTTATTTTATTTTTATTATTATTTGAAATGAACGTATTTAAAATACGAAAGATAAAAGAAGTATCAACGAAATAATCCTACTACACTAATAGCTACAATTAAAACATTAGTAAACCATAAGGGCTATTTTTATATGTCCAATATCTGCCATTTGTATTGGTTTCTCTCTTAAGGAGGAAGTACAATAGAAAGCCAATATGAAAATTTTTACCTAAAGTATTAAACTACTGAACGAATATCTACTAAAATAATAATAAGTACAGTTGGCCATTTCGGTTAAACGAAGTTCGAATAATCGAGATTCTGCTATATATCTAATCAGTGGCATAGGAAAGAGGAGGGCTTAAGCCCAGCCCCTCTTGGGTAGCAAAATACATTGTTCCGTTTAACACCAACAACATGATCTATTAAAAAACTACTTGCTGTATCTAAGTGAAATTTCTTGAATACAATCTTCTTCGACTATAACTAACTTAATGCGGCCTTACAACATGAAAAAGTTCCCCCACCCCTGTACTAAACAATCGCATTGATTGCAAAAAAATAAATAAATAAACAGTCTACACTAAATATGTTTAGCTTAAATTCAAACTTACTTGTACAACTGCGATGGAGAGACTTTCATGTCTTCCAAGACACTTTCTAATATATAGTGCTGAGAAGCACCGATGTTTTGATCGAATTTCAGCATCACATAATGACAGCTTATAATTTAACTCAGTATCATATTACTACTTCGTTTATTTACCAATGGGCACAAATCAGGCAAATCTCCTTAACGTTGGACCAACCATTAGTCATGAAAATAAACACAGAAAAATACAAAACACTAAACATACAACAGTGGGATGATGATGATGATGATGGTAATGTATATATTATAGCATGTCTTATTTACAAAAAGACAAAATGCTAATATATTTTAGAAAATATATGGTACACTCAATTATTAAAGAAAACACTCGAACATATATATTTATTATAGCACGGAACCAGTGTTAATATTATCTGCAATTCATATAGTCCGAAAGCTCGAGGTTCATGTCCCGCTATAGGGGCCAGACGTTGGCAACTTTTGAGGACATTCCTAATTTTTTTTACTCTTTCTATGAATGTATGAAATGCCCTTGAAGACAGAAATTATCGTCAAATATCAAAAATTGTTCTTAAATGTCCTCCATTTTTTAAGTTTTTAGTTTTTACCGTTTCTACTTTGTTTTCACTCTTTGTTTTAATTATGTTACCAACCAACGATTTCAGCCAGCCATTACAAAGGTCTTGTATCTTTTTTTGTACTGTATCAACATCGGGTAGCGAGTTTTACGGTGGTTAAAAGAAAATGTGTGTGAATTCTCTGAATGTTGACTGCTGTATTTGAATGCTCTGATAAAAGTTGACTGACAAGTAGTTAAATTTATTAAGTCAACCTCAGTATGTGTTGTTTATTATCCAATCCTCACAATACTGTGGAACCTCGATTATCCGTCTCCCGATTTACCGTCTTTCTCAATTAGCTGTCACCGTCAAGTTCAAGTTAGCGCCGGCACACTCATACTGTAAGCATCAGTACGGCCTTGCCCGGCAAGTCGTTGATGTACGCATCTCTGGGTTAAGTTCAGGGCTGTCCTGAAGAAAATTATTGAGAGTATGCGGTGCTGTCTTAATTAAAGAGTATTGAAATTGCGGAGTTACTGGATTTGGTGACGTCACCGAGCCGCGCTGTCTGACATTTGACTGGTCGTCTATCGTTGGTCCAAGCCCAAGTGTCGGTAGCCACTTTCATCAGTTTTTCCTTCCTCTTCTGGTCATACGCAGGATATTATTTTGATGCTTAGTGGGGTGCAGGGGATTTTCCTTATTTCCTGATTTGTTTTCATTCAAGTTTGTTTTGTAAATGACTAGGCGAAAAAAAAGCTGAACTTGGTTGAAAATGGCCCAAAAACCAGCAAATACGAAAACTTTCTTGAGACCTTGAGAGTATGCGGTGCGTACCCTGTATTTTTCAAAATTTCTTGAGAGTACGCGGCGCACACAGCGCGTACCCTTTGGGGACAGCCTTGATTAAGTTTATTGTCATGCTAGTTTTACAAATTTTTCGAAAACAATGAGTGAAAAACGTAAGCCTGTTGTAGTTGATTTGTCCAAAAAAAATGGAGATCATTAAGCGTCTACGAAAGGGAGAACGTTCAGTTAGCATCGCGCAAACTTATAGCATAGACCGAACAACTGTTAATGATGTTAAGAGAGATGCCGACAGAATCGAAAGCCATGTTTCCAAACTTACTTCTGATGGCGACATAACATGAAGAAATCAGTGAAAAAATCATCACTTGAGCAGCTAGATACCGTCGTTTATCAGTGGTTCGTTTAAGCTCGTTTTCAAAGTGTTCCCCTTGTAGATTCAAATAAATTTCGTTTGTGCCTTCAGCAAATTTCACAACGTATTTTTTTTTAATTGTATAATTTTAATAAAAATGTACTATATTGTACTGTAAATTTCCCCGTTTCCGCTTAACCGTCTTTTCAATTATCCGTCAAGGCTCTGGTCCAGTCTCTGACAGATAAGCTAGGTTTTACTGTAATATTAATATTTAATAAAAATGAGAAATATTTTCAATGATTTAAATTGATACTGTGAAAAGCGTTTTAACTCGCTGTTCAAAACAAAGTAAAAATTGGTAAAGGATAAGAAATATATCATGAAAAAAGACGAACTAAAATTAGCTAAACAATTTCAGCTACCTGAGAATCCTGCTTGGTATTACTTTCAACAATAGATGGTGCTGTATATACATATATATAGTTTAATAAAGGTTCTGATTATTTGTTGCTTGCGGTTTTACGGCTCAAAGACTACAGTGGTCATGCTGCGCCGGGACCTACTGTTTTCCGAGGAATCCGAACCTCTTAAGGCCTAGGGAACCAAACCCCGGACTACAGTGAGCAGTGCGATCTTTATGAGATCTCTGAGTAAGCGTTCTTTGTACACTGTTGGGAGTCCGACGAAAAGTAGCTAACTCTCTTTGGCCATCAGTCGACATGTAAGCTCTTCGCTTCGGCTGGCCTTGACCAGTCGTGGTCTAGGATAGCCATGGTTGTGTTGATTATGTCAGAACTCCTTAAGAACTTACCTGTTTAGTTGCATGTTAATCGTTGCTAGTTCAAATGTATGCCGAGAAAAGTTTCACTTGGTT
>QLNU02015360.1:141211652-141255404 GCA_006491805.2 Dysdera silvatica
AAACCTTATAAAAGTGCATCCTCTGCACACATTTTCTACCGATTCCATGGCCTCAAATTGTGACGTCACGAAACCTGGTATCGGGCCCGATCAAGTACAATAACTGCCCCGCTCGGATGCAGCCATAGGATCTACGCTACAGCAATATAGAAGTGAAGGATCGAATCCCATCGTGTTTTTCTCGAAAAAGTTAAATAGTGCACAAAAAGCATATAGCACTTACGATTGTGAGTTGCTCGGTATCTACCTCTCCGTAAAACATTTTAAACACGTGTTAGAAGGGAGGTCGTTCACTACATTTACCATGCCTTAATTCAAAAAAGTTAACAGGCATCACCAAGACAAGTGAGAAAATGGACAATTTGTACGTTTTTTATTTTTTGATAGAACAGAAAAAAAACAATGGTATATTTTTTTTTTTCTAAATTTTTGAACTCTGATAATTTATATAAAATTGTTTAAGTTTGCACTCGGGCATTTGGCGAAAACGCTACTTTGGTAATGGCTGCTCTCATGACGTCACTAGGCACGTAGACGAACAGGGCAATACGTTATTTTAGATTCTGAGATTGCAATTTGATTATTTGTAAAAATTACCTTTAAACTGAGTGAGACAACCATTTTTCAATACTCTTCAGTACCTTGATGCACAAATATAACTGTGAATTCAGTTGATAAGCTCTTTTTTAACGTTCCAAAAGCTTGGATAATCGCAACGAAGCAGGACGAGAAGAAACATGCTAAATCATCCAATAAAACGACTCTTTTATAGGCGTAATCTGGTGGAGCAAGAGGGGAGTACTTACCCTCTAATTTTTTTAGAAGAGGTAAAATTGCATGTTTTCTATAGAATTTTGTTCCCCCCCCCAGTTTACGCTACATTTAACTCTCAAGTTAAGCCTAAGAACTCTTTATTGTGAAGAACATTATTCGCTAAGTAAATTTTGCTTTTGTTTAAGTATTACTTATTTAGATTAACAATAATTATAAATAACACTTAACATTATTTCGAAATTACAAAATTTTGTATGCAAGTTGGTGATTGAACAATAGAAATAAAACTCATACTTCGGGATGGCAAAAATGAATCGATATATATTTATATCGATAAATGTCTTGATATATCAGCTGATTTATCGATTATTCCTGAATTTATATAGATTATTTCTGATTTCCTGTTCATTTCTTTCTCCGCTCCTCGTGGCTTGTGCTGTGCTATGCATGTGTTGTCTGATGCATTTTGGTCCAAATTTTTTTTAATGAATTTGAGTTATGATTTTAAGAATGAATAATTAGTTAAGCATTCCTTGAAATAACTTATTTCAAGAAAGAGTGTTGGTGTAGTAGCCAACACGTAAGTTAAAAAATGGCACCCTCTGGACGTAAAGGTTTCATATGGAAATATTTTTCTAGACCTGAAATAGACAATTTCACTGCAAAATGCGAATCATGCGGAAAACTGTTGAAAACATCGGGTAATACGACAAATCTGGCTGCCCACTTGAAGCAAAAACGAACAGAAGTACAAGAATAGATATTTATTATGGCATAAAAATTTTATATTTTGAAAAAAGAACTTACAAAGAAACCTTTTTCGTTCAGATCAGACCTATGGGAGATGATAGTGCTTGACTTCCTGATCACAAGTATGTAATCATTTGTCTGCTAAAATGATATGACAATTTTTTATGAATATTTGAAGTCCAAAAATTACTTTTTTCGCCAGGTTTGATATTTTTTAATCGCACTGTATGTGAGCAAAAACAGGTTTGAAGTCGGTAAGATTATGAAGGATCATCGTATTTAACGGATAAAAATAAAAAAAATCGGCTCGGCTAATTTAAACAGTATAAAAAAATTAATATGAAAAATGAACTTTTAGCATAGATATTTGGTGAGTTGTTGAAACACTTAAGTTTTGCATTCCACTAGCTATATAAACTCGTCCGCAAGTGTAACATCAATATAGTTGTACGAGTTTCCGATTGTGAGAAAATGAAAAATATAGTGAACATAATTCAATCCGTTTTGAATTTGGTCGTTAATAAATACGACACGCTTCCGTCGTTAATAACTGATCAAGAACTTAAGGAAAGTCGGGAAGTATTGTCGAAAATCGAAAACATAATTTTTAATAACAATGTCAGTGAAAATATCAGTTTAGATTTTGAAGACAATTGTGATTTCCGTATCGACGAAGAAAGTGATATTAGTATAGTCGGTGACGAATATTATAACTGTACTGTAAAGGGCGATCAATTGGCAAATGAATTCAGTTTAGAAAATATGCAAACAATTGTTCAGTATTTTGACAGTTGTCAAAAAAATAAATTCCAGAAAACAAACAGGAGATATCCAACAGTAAAATACCCTACTTATATTTCGAGGTTTAGAAAATATATATCAAATATGGGCACAAATATAGAAAAGTATAAAATAATAAAAAATGAAATGTTAGCCAGATTTACAAAAGCTAGGGAAAATTATTTACCTGTTCATGATATAGATTTGAAAAGATGGGCGATCCTGAAATCCCAAGAGTTAGGATTTGAGGATTTTAAATGTTCCGATAATTTTAAGAGCCAAAACAAAATAGTTGCGCGGAAAGTAACAAAATATATCACTCAAATATACACCCAGAATATGGGTAATATAGAAGATAGTGCCATAGAATTTATTTTGATAACGAGAAATGTTACTGCTAATATTATCCCCCAACAAATTTTTAACTCTGATCAAAGTGGTTTTAATTATTTTCTTCCAAATTAAAGGCAGCTATCGCATAAAGGTGAAAAACAGACATTTTCTTTAATAGGGTCTGATTTTGGCAGAACACATTCATATACAATAATATCAATGAATGGGGAACTGACAGGGAAAATGTTACTTTAAGAGAAGCTGCGGGACGATTCGGCCTGACTGTCAAAAAGAATTTATTTCAACCTCCAAACTTATATATTACATGCTCCAAGTCGGAAAAAATGGACAAAATCAAAATGAGAAAGTGGGTAGAATGTTGTATGAAACCCATCATGTCTCCTCCTTCCTGTGTTTTACTAAACTCATGGACAGGTAGTACAGACCCAAACTCTTATAACGATTTTCCGGAAAATTGTATATCCTTGCAAATACCCCCCAAAGCAACATCCCTCATACAACCGCTGGATGTTTATTTCTTTCGACAAAATAAAAAATTTGTACAAAAAAATAATCAACAGAATAGCAATCGATGAAATGGATATTGACATACGACATCGAAATGAGATAATAAAAATGCATTCTTTGGTTCACAATCAATTACAGTCTAAAAAATATCGCCCTATATTACAATATGCTTGGTTTAGGTGCTGTTATAGCGATCATGATCCCGGAAAATTAAAAAATGTTGAGGAAATTTCTTTTGAAATTGAATACAACAATTGCAGCCGAGATAATTGCAAAAATATATCATTCTTAAAATTTCCTTGTGTGATGTGTTTTGAGATGATGTATAAATGCTAACTTTGGTTATGTGTGAGTGTAGATTTTTCTTTGATTTTGTGCTATTGTATGATCTTTTATAATAATGTTGCTTCTTTTCTTATAATATCATATAGTTGTAATTTTAAATTATTTTTTGGGTTGCTGTTGTGTATTGTTGAAAAAATTATTTTTCCCTATTGGCGAATGTACAACTCCCTTTTCCTTCTAGGGTGAGACCGGCTTCGTCAAATTTGCGTGTTTTCTAACGCTGCCATGGCAAGGTATCTCCGATTCATAATTTTGTAATGCCAATGTATGATATCTATCCGATTTGTTAAATAAATAAAAAATATTTTTTTGACAGTGCATAGTCTTTTTACTATACCAATACCTAACTTCCCTAGCAAGAGATGTTTTTATTCAAAAGTTATTAGCCACATTCAGACTTTCCTAGGAACCCTGTATGTGTATATTGCATGTTCCTTTTTAGTTATAAATAATAAATTTGAATACACAAGAAAATATTTGTTTTTAATAAAAATAAACGTTTATTGACTAACGCTTTCTTTCAGTAACAATAATTAGACCAATTCGTTGCAGAATGCAATGAATAAAATAACTCAAAATTCAGATTTTTTTTGGCAAATCACAATGACAACAAAACTGTCACAAGAATATTGATACATAAAACACTTGGTATTTATTTTTACTTTCACAGCAGAAATACAGTCAAGTATATGTCACAGTTTAAAATTAAATATTAATACTACTATTTATGTGCACTAACGCAACACCATACATATCATACTATGGAAAAATTGGTTCTAATATAAATGAGTGGTTTTAATGGGATGAATTTCCTGTTTTACATATCTATTTTGTTTTCAAGTACAGTTTAATGTTTTTTAAAACATACTTTGAATTTTATCTTTGGTATAAAATAGGAACATTAATAATTGAATCATGTTGGAACAGACTGATGTGGAGACTACAAAGAGTAAAAAAAAAAAAAAGCTAGATTTGTCAAATGCCTGAAGTAAATAGACAGGGTTACATCCTTTTCCTTAAGTTTCATGAGAAACCATGCTGTGGTTCTCTTATGGAATAATAAAATATCCAATTAGCGAGAACATAATATAATTTAATGACTTAATTCAGCAAAATTAAACTTTTAAATACGTTGCACAGTAAACTACCTGCAACAGGGATAGTAAAAGCACTGTATTAATATCTATTGAATGATGTTTAATAATTAGAATAGGGAGGAATAACTTATTATGAATGTTTAAAGTCATAAGAAAAAGTAACTTAGTAGCATTTCACAGTTCCTGAAGAAATAAAAGGGCCAGCGTTAATAAACTAAGTTTTATACAGATATATAAAAACATCCTATACATAATTTCCAGAATGCGGATAGGTTCCAGTGTACATTACTGACACATTGTTGATGTAACACCAGGCTTTTAGTAATAAAACAGTACCAAAGCTACTAGACTAAACATGAAAATTAAAGGATCTATAAATTTATACAACTGCACAGTTTTTAACTTCATAACTATATGGAAGTTATAACAAAGTTACTAAAAACAAGCACAAGACGAAAACACTAAATGCATTAAGAAGCAAAAGAATACTGTTTTGGCAGTTTTTCTTTACTTCCACTTCTTGTGGTCTGCTAATGTAATTTATCTATTTTCTTCTTAAATGTATACAATCTAGCAACTTTTTTTGCTATACAATTAAATGCCAATTTCACGCAATGAAAAGCTATGTAAAATTATCAAAAATCATTAGCTTTATATTAACGATGTTAGCCAATCTTTATCAAGTATTCTTTTTAACTAAAAATTTAATATTTTACAATACCTTACAGTTTTATATACTTCATATAATTAACTTTTTGTTAAGTTCTTTTGCTTTTCCTATTGGAAAATTATACTAGTATTTAATGCAAAGTTGGCACCTTATAGTAAATTAACTATCAACATGAATGAAAAATTATCTTTGAACATGATTATTAGTTGCACTTTCGTTAAAATTATTAATACTCATATAAGAATACTACAACAAAATCTCAACAATTCGTGAAGCTTTGAATAGCAAAAGTTTAAATATTATATTTCCAATTTGTAAATGTATTTTGACTTACACCTAGATTTCTTCAAAGCATATATCTTGATCGTCAGCTCAATAGACCAAGTAGTAAAATTCAGTTATAACATCACCATTATAAACTAAACATTAAATAACACAAAAACTACCATTTTAACATATAAAACATTATTATACAAAATATACACACAGAAACAAGTAAAGCTATAAACAAAAAAGATCTTGCACAAAGGACATAAAATAATTTATAATGAAACAATGCAATCATCAAAAAATTGCTCCCTCTAGTAATTATTTTCATGTTAACTGTAGGTAAAAATAACCGATATTTAAAAAAAAAAAAAGCTTTAAACTTTAATACAAATGACACTGACCATCTAAGTTAAAAACACATTATGCTTCTATAATACATCTATAAATAATGAATTAATAACTATTATATTACACACAATTTAAAACACGTTTGATAAATCGATGGTTCTACACTTAGGACAAAATTATTGAATTTTATTTTTACAATTATGCTTAAAACAGTACAACTAAAATTTTTGAATCGTATATTTCCTCTAACAAAATAAACAAAAAGGCTATGTGTGTGTGTATGTGTGTGTGTATTTACACACACATTCCTATACATGTGTATTTTTTTAACACCATATTATCATACTATAACTTCTGCAAAAGATGAAGTGCTACTACATAAATAATTACATCGCTAAAAAAGCAGTATTGCAAACATAAACCTACAAGTAACATTAACTGTGTTTAACCAAAATTAACTAAAAAGTTTCCTTAGTATATTAAGTATATATGTAGCATATATTTCTTTGGTCATAGAATTTTAAAATAATTTTACTGATTGGGTGTTTGTAATTATTAATTGGCAAGTCATTTCAAACTAGATACGGAAGACTAAGTTATATATTTCACATAGCACTACCCTCTTGTTTTATTTACAATGCCAAAACTAGTGAGCCGTGGACAGGTGTGGGTTAGTGCTTAAATAAAAAGCATTTTCACAATTCCATCATCCTGAGACTGAAGACACCTCCTGTCTATTTTCTAACTGGCATTTAAACTGATGTTTCATTTTGGTCACTTGCTTTACGATTATGTTTTGGCGAACTATGTGCAGAAGTGACATTAGAAGGAGTGGGAGTCGGAGCATCAATACGAATCATAATTCCGCAATCTTCTTCATCATCTTCTTCGGCCATCGTAGAAAGACGTTTATGCTCCTCAGCACTTAAAGCATCTTTCTTTTTTCCACGTTTCTTCTTACTAGAAATAATAAATGCAGTTTGAGACAATAATAAAAACGTTTGCAACATTCAGTTTGAAATGATGCAAGCAAAACAGATTTTTCTTTACTCAATTTACTGATCATTTTAATTGCAAATTTTTGCTTAAAAAAAAAATTCTAAGAATTACATCATCTGAAATGAGACTACTACAAAAAATGGCCTCCATATCGCATAGCCAGTCTCTCAGAAATGAAAATAAAAACTGAAGGAAAAAAAGTATGGTGATTGACTTACTATGATTGTTGAGGTAATAATTATAAATGAGCATAAAAGGAAAATATTAGATATTTCACTATTTCATACATTATTATCACTTTTTAGGTATTTAATTAATACAAATTATTTTATATGAAAGCACTATTTGATTTAGTATAATAAATTGTACAATGTAACTGCAATAAGGTAACAAAATTATATTTATTATATAACAAAATATCCACTTTCATTATTAGTAAAATTAAGTTGTCACAAAAAAGCCATTTTTAAAAAAATGGAATATTAAAATGAGTAAATTAATGCACATACCAAAAGGGTACATTATACAACATTTTCATCAAATGATATAAAAATTTCATAATTTATGCATAAGATTTAAATAATTAGTTCCATTTAAAGCATGTTAAAGTCAGCATAGCAATTAAACTACCATAGGAACATGTTTCACAGGTTTGTTATTAATGCCATAAAGACAAATGAATTTGAACAGTTGGTTTGTTTGCAAGTTTTATGGCTCAAGGACAGCAAGGGTCATGGTCAAGCTGCACCGAGACCTCCAGTTTTCTGACGAATTCGAACCTCCTATAGCCTGGCCAACCAGCTCCCAGACTACAGTGAGCAGTTAGTAAGTTATTTGTGTGTGTCGGGGGCATCATTGGGAGTCGAGCCTGGGATAATGGTGCACTAGGCAAACATGTTCTCACTGCACTACCACAAGCCTTGAACAGATTGCAAACATTGTAAAGGGTAGTTACCAAATTACGTTTATAATATATCATGGTTACCAAATACATTAAGAGGTTTAATACAATTAAAAATGTACATAATTCATATAAAAAATAAAAATGTACAATACAGTTAATTCAACAGGAGACAAATACTTTTTGAAATGGAGTAAATTAAAAAATTAGGCGAAACAAATGCTTGAAAAAAAATTTAAAATTAAAAAATTAGGCGAAACAAATGCTTGAAAAAAAATTTAAAATTAAACTTTTTTATTCCCATCCCCTAGGAAAAATACATTTATAACAGTTATTAATGTGTGTGAAAAAAAACAAAAAAAAACACCACCCTTTCCTAAACTTACCTTACTGCTGAATTAATGGATTTTTTCGCATCTTGGGTAGGAGTATTTTGGACTTGTTGCTCAATACTTTGCCATATTCCTGACTGAGCTAGCTGCTCAGATATATTGATAGCAGAATCATCAGAGTCACTGTTGAACTTTTCCACGGGTACTTTTAATATGTTTCCATTAGCTAAAGTAATAGCAACATTACCAGAGCTAGCATTAGGGAGAACACAACCCTACAAGAAAAGTAATACAAATAAAACCAAAATCGTCATTACTTCAAATTTGTAACCATGCCAAAATAATGAGGAACAACAATGCATTTGAAATTTTTTTATTCAAGCTAATGAACAAAAATTATACTAAATATCCATATACCAAACTATAAAATATATCAAATATCCAAATCTAAGCAAAATAATATTCAACTGGCAAATACAGGACAGCCATAATTAAAATACAGGTGTTTAGGGCCTGACAACCAAAAATTTATTGGGTCAAACTCAACCGCAGTTGGTGTTAATACTCTTGGGACAATAAGCTTCTGATTTCTGAAGGAAAATACAAAATTCAGCATTTTGCTACCAGGGGAAACATATAAGAAAGACTGAAAATGTCTCATGTCTTTCTGGTAAGACTGATGTGTTATACTAACTGTACATGAACATGCTTTACTGGTAAAAGTGTAATTTAAAAAAAATAATAAGGCTAATTCCATACTCTGAGAACTCCAGATGGTGAATACCTTCAGGAAAGGTTTAATGACCATTACAGATTCGTAAAAACTGATTCTACGATTTTTTTTTAATTGGAAAATACTGGATCCTTAAAAGCGTTGTCAAGATGAAGATGGAAACAGGTAAAGGCTCATCAAGTAGGTTAGTTGTAATTTTATGGCACAAGGACAGCAAGGGTCATTTTGTGTCAATCAAGGTGAGATCGTACATATGGTATAAGGATCATCAAGTAGGAACAATCACAATTGCTGTAGTGGATCAAGAGACACTAAATGATTGCAATATCCAAGAAACTGGATATGCTGTATTCAACCACATGAAAAACCATGCAGAGTACTGAAGTCCTTCCCTTCCCCAAAGTTAGCTACACTCAAAATTCAGTTGGATTGCTTCAAGGAGCTGTAGAAACCTGCTTACAGTTTTTTCTAATGTCCCCAGCTTGAACAGAAGTAGATGATACATGGCCTTGGAGCAGTTTGTAAAGTGATGAGGCACATTTTTCACTAAATGCCAGTATCAACATACAGAATTGCTAGATTTAGGCTTCTGAGAAACCTTGTACGTTTAAGAATATTCCTTTGCACTCACTATAAATTGTAATATGGTGCAACTTTACTGCCTCATTCATTACCAGTCTGTACTTTTTCAAAGAAAACATGCAAACAGGACCAGTGATTTGTTCTGTCAATACCATGAGGTATCAAAAACACTTCTCAATTTTGTTATTCTATAACTTCAACAGTGAGGACTCTGCCATATTCCTGTCACATAAAGCACCCCTACCATCCACCCTTCTTATATTAGATCGTCGCTACAACAGCATTTCGAAGAAAATTGAATAATTAGTCTAGCATTTATCACAATATAGATACCCAGTTTTTATGATCTCACCTTCTGTTGTTTTTGTTTGTGAGGCCATCTTAAAAACTTGGCATACCAAGGACACCTTCATAATTTAGCAACATTGTAGAACCAATTAATAAAGCACATGAAACAAATCAATGAAAACATGGTGCATTCTAAAGTAGAAAAATCTGTTTGTAGAATGGAGTTCTTATAATAAGTGTAAGGAAATATACTAAACCACATCTGTATATATATTTGGGTGTCTACTTAAATTTTGTTTTGAACTTCTATGGTTCTCCAGACGAGCAACAAAAAATTTCCAGGTGTCGTGTTTTTGCAAACTTTGATACACAGAACGTTTTTTAAATTAAAATTTAACAATATTGTTTTTTAGACTTTTTAAATCAAAGTAATAATTGTAATACTCCTTGCATATTTTAACATTTCATGACTCACTTTAATGGTTCAGCCATCATTAAAAGCCAGATAAAAAGAGACTGTATGAACTTACAAAAAGTCATAAAATACTGCTATAATTAGTTGAGCAAGGATAAATTAATAATAATAATGAGACACAGTGAGTGTGGGTCAAGTTCAATTTCAAACTTCCCTAACTTTTCCAGACCAAATCTTAATGGATTTCAAGTCACTAATTTCAGAAAACAATACATTAAAATTTGCACAATTGAAACAAGTTTTAAGACTATAAAATTCACTGATACAAACCCCAAAAGGTGTTTATAACACAATTATAGTAAATTTACAAAGCAAAAATTGCACTAAAAATGCATTTTTCACACTAAAACTCGTATAAATTGAATATTCACAACATTTTCATGAGTCCCTTTGAGATTATAAATTAGTTTAGCTATATAATCGCAAAGCTAATGCTTCATCTTTTATTCAATTTAAAAAAGTGTGTATGACTATATACAGGGTGGTCCTAAACTATATGTCAAAAATGTAAAGGCAGGTAGAGGGGACCTAAATAAGCAGATTTCGTATAGGATTGTGTGTGTGGTAATGCCGCCTTGAGCCGGTAGAGAGCGCTGATGACTGCGGCGTATAAAAGCGCTTCGCTAGCTGGATTCATCATTTCCCGCACGGATCTCGAGCAGCATGCATCGTTTCACCAATGCGGAGCTGGCCGACATGCATTTCATGTATGGGGCTGCACAAGGAAATGGATTAGCTGCTCAAAGGATGTACAGGGAGCGATTCCCGGATAGGAATCAGCCGGATCGTCGAACATTCGAGCGTCTGCATCGGGAGTTACGCATGAGTGGATCATTTTATGCTTCCAGGCGTGGAACTGGCTTTGGAAGATATCGCAGAACTCCTGCAGTGGAAGAAAGAATACTGAACACAGTCGAGGATAATCCTTCGACAAGCTCGAGAGCTGTAGGACGTGCGTTGGGTGTGAGCCATCAAAGTGTTTTAAACTGCTTGATTTAAGATTTAACCTGCTTGGATTTTTTCTTCTGGGGTCATATTAAAAGCCTGGTGTACGAGAGTCCCGTCACATCTGAAGAAGATCTTGTTGCCCGCTTCTCTGTTGCTGCTGGACATGTGATCGACATGCCTGACGTCTTTTCTAATGTACGCCGATCCATGCGCCGTCGCTGTGAATCTTGTATCGCTGTTGGTGGCCGCTCTTTCGGGCACCTCTTGTAAACTATTAATAAATTTTTGTTTTCTTTTGTCTTTACTTGTCTTTTCAGTTTCCTGTGATTCATACTGCTTTACAAGCTAGCGCTTTAATGTGTCATTACCGCACACACATTCCTATACGAAATCTGCTTATTTAGGTCCCCTCTACCTGCCTTTACATTTTTGACATATAGTTTAGGACCACCCTGTATATGGGAAAGGAAACTGGTATGATCAAAATCCCTTACAGATTAGATAAGTTAGCTAAAAACATTATTTTCTTTGAATTTTTAGTTATATATTTGGAAAAAACTTGTGAGATATAGACTTACATTATTATTATTTTATGTAAATTATAGTAGGTTTTGTACAGAAAGGTAATTTTTGGAGGTAGTTTAGTCAAAAGTAGGGATAAGCATCCATGTTTAAACATCAATGTCAACGTAACGAAGTACCATCAATGGTTGGAAACTATCAGTCCTTAAACATAAATGTTTATCCGATGTCAAATTGCAACATCACTGTATATTTCATTACCATTGCAACATCAGGAAGGAATTGTGCAATTCAAATGAAATTTATGGAAAATGCCAACCAGGGTACAACATGCAAAAGATAAAGAAATTCAGCGTAAATGCGCATGCCTGGATTCAACAGCGCCCTCTGAATGGTCATATAAGGAGGGTAAATAGAGGGTTGTGGAAGATCCAAAAAAGTATTATATTGCTGTCAGAGAGTTGAAAACTGTTCTATTAGAGTCACTATACGTCGTCAATGTCAGGTAGTACAATACAAGCAAACTATAGAGTCCGGAGAGAGACAAACCTGGGGAAAGGGGCAAAGACCCAGAGGCCCAGTGCAATTTTTTTTACAATTATTATTAAACACATCCAAAAAACTATCTTGAGAGTTTCTGTGTTAGAAGGGAAAAGATTTTTTAAAAAGTCAATGACAAACCTTGGAGTATTATGCATATGTGTAAAAGGAGGACATAATTTAAAAAAAAAAAACCCTCAACGATCTGTCAGCTTTTGAAAACTGTCTGCTAAAGGGGGTGGGAAGAGGGAGAGAGAGAATATGTTAAATATTCTAGAAGCCTGACAATCCTGCACATGCCTTGTGTGGAGTATCCACCACATAGTATAGATAGGACTTCAACCATCTCTGACCAATCAGCAATATAAATCTTATGACATCACAATTGCTTCCAGAAATGCCTTTGTAAACATTAATATTGCAGATTGTTTACATTTAATTAGCTAATTTCCGATTAAACGTCAGTAAAAAAAAAAGGGGGAAAATAATGACCAAATGATAAAAAACAGACTAATACAAAAAGTGGACCTGCTGGGAGCCCTGCACATCGTCCCATACTGGTTATTGTGATTGAACTAAATTATTACTTTCCGGCCAGTTCATTGAGTTGAGAGGGAAGAATTGAAACAAGGTCATAGGTGAAAGTGGATTTCCCAAGGTTCTTTTCCGGTCACCGGCGATAAAAGGTTGACGGAATGAAAATCAAGGAGTCTTTAGGGACCTGGATGTAAAATTAAGGAGTTTTAATGTTTCTTAATTTTTATTTTCGAAATTAAGGAGTTCTTAAGGACTTTTAATGACCATACAAACCCTGTATTATGTAAGCACCTAACCATTTTATACTCCCACTTATAAGAAAATACCTGTCCCCCTCCACGATTATGCAAGATTTCAGTTCTCTAATTTTTTTGGTATAAGTTTTGAAATAAAAATGCAATGTGTGATGCATATTATAATACTTATTTACATTTTTATTGTAATATTGATTACTTATTTGTAAGTTAGTTCTATTATTAAACATTTATTTATAAATAGAATTACACATTTAAAAAAGTTTTAATAAGCTGTTAATAGATATTTTGGTGGCTATATGCCACCATTATCAGAACCATACATCAGCTATGAACAGCACTTAAAACTTGAATAAATTAGAAGATATGAATAAAAATAAATAACTTAATATGTAAGAAGTGGATTTGATAAAATACATTTATTGAAAACAATAATTCATTATAATTTAAAAATGTCAGTGGAGCTATGTAGAGTCTAGAAGGGGTCTCACAAGTGAAAAAAGTTTGAAAGCTGTGTTTAAGTAAATTTGTAACTGCAATTACGTGTATTTTATATCTTTTACTCATAGTGTGTTGTACACTCAAGTATTGCAGCTTTGTCAGTGCTGTTGTCACTTTGTAACTATGTGCTAGTTTTATTATTTTTTGTGTTAAATAAGCATAGTTCAGACCCCCTTCCCATTGTTAGAAAACATAAGCAAATTTTACCCCACCCTCAAGATGCCTCTGGGTCTAATCATCATCAAGATAGCGATTAATTTCACTAATTGCTATTGGTGTGGGAGTACCATAGCTATTAACTGAATTTAAATTTTATTTCAAGTAAACAAAATAATAAAAAAATAATTAAAACAGTAAGTTAAACAATTTGGATGTAACGGAACTTGAAGTGTATTTTGTGTGAACATAAGGGTAGCAATGAAACTAGAATGAAAATATTTCTTCGAGCTTTTCGATCTGCAATGTTAAGAAATTGGAAATAAAATGTGCAAAAAAGTCTTGTGTTCTCAGATGTTAAACAGGCGATTAGTGTCAAGAATGGTTTCCAGGCATCAGTTATGACTGACTATACCAGAAGTTACTTCGATACCCAGCTATTGCAGGTCTCTTTCCTTGTGTGACAAAACAAATTTTAGATCATGGGTGATCTGAAGTAACAGCTGTTATTTGAAGAACAGGGGTTTTAGAGGAACATACTGTTCTTGGAACAGAGACCACTAGGTAACAGGTGATTTTTAACTGTTACATTAAACAACTCCCATCTCTAGCAGGCCACTCAAATTAATCTGGATTACAGTTCAGTGAAGTTCAGATAATCGAGATTCTATTGCATTCAAAATAAAAGTGCACTATTTAAGAACATAATATGAAAAAAATAAAATACCTGCATTTCTTCTTCTGCAAGCTTTTTCTTTTTTCTTCTTCCCTAGTTCGTTTCGTGGATTCAGGCATTACATCATCAAGTATTTTCAATTCCCTTTGAGTGAATAAAAAATCCAGTAGTTTTCTAACACCGATCATCACTACAAGCTAAGAAACAAAAATATATTAGAACATGGTTTCAAAGTTATGTTGAAATACCTTGTGGACATACATTAGAATATTTACCATTAATGGAAATCCGATAGATATAGTCTTGTATGATTTAATAGTCCATAATATCACTAAACAAAGCAATTGAATTATAGTGAACAGATGCACACGCAGTGTTGGTACATGACGTAAAAACATATAGTCTGGTTGATATTTCTGGGGCATAAACATGATGAGCATTCTGTCAAAGAACTAAAATACAAAAATGTGTATATTATAATGAAGTGTTTATAAAAAAAATAATTTAGGATAAAGAATATTATGAAGACATCAATTTTACTTAAAAATTACCTTGAATTATGCTTTCTCAAACTAACAACCTTTCTTTGGAATATACAAATGCTTCATACAAAATTCTATTTTTATAAACTTTAATTTGTTTGGAGGTTGCATAACAGCATGCGTGAAGTGCATAAACATTTTAAGAGCATTGCAAAATAATTGCATAAAATTTATTATGGCTACTTTTCTACTTTCATAAACTCTCAAATATCCTCTATAATAATAATAACGTTTTACATATTCAAATATTCTTTATATATGTGATATTCGTTTCTTTTTTATTTATTATGATTAATTTTTTATATAGTAAAACCACTCTTAGTGGACACTCCATAAATATAATTACTCAATTTTTATGGTCAGGTAATAATCCCCTGGCAAGGAACTCCTTCACAATAATACCACTCTTTTACAGACAAAATTTTCGTTTCAATGAGGGTCCTCTAATAAGGGGTTTTACTGTATATTGGTATATGTCAATAAAAATTTAAAATGCAATAAAAAAATATTACTCAGGCTAGATAGTCTATTAAAAGAAGATTACTGCTATCAATTAAAATTTGCATAAGTAGATAAAATACACAAATTGTTACTTTTTTTGCAAGTTTGTTACACTCCAAACAAACAAACATCTAACAACTGGAATATAACTCAGTTTGGTAGACACTATTTAAAACATGGGAAGGATTTCATAGAAAAAAAAATAGTTAAAGTTACTGGTGAGGGAAATATGAAGCTGTGTTAGCTTAAAAAGTGCAAAATTTCCATGAAAAATAAGCTAAAAATTTTTTTACTGGCAGCATAAAGCTATAAAACAAAGGTAAAACTTCATATTACTACTGCTTGTTGTGCTCAACATATGCTTTGCTTTACTCAATTATACATTAATTGTGAAGTTATTTTACCTGAATGACTGCAATGCTGCAGCCACTCTTCATGAGTTTGGAACTTGCAAGAACTTATCTAAAGGCCCTCTCTGTCAGTTCCTGCAGTTAGATCGATGACTAGGAAGTTAGAAAAAGTATTTTGGAAGGGAACTTGGGGGAGGATAAGCTGTGCTATAATGGGTAGTTGAAGAAATTTCAAATGCTACTGTTGACAGATTATTCAAAAATATTTTTAGTAATAGAAATGTTTGTGAGTTTTATGGTGCAAAGACAGCAAAGGTCATGTTGCACCAGGACCTGCAGTTTTCTGAATAATCCAAACCTCTTATGGTCCAGGGAATCAATTCTTGGACTACAGCAAGCAATTAGTCCCCCCCCCAGCACCATTGGTGAGTTGAACATGTGATAATGGCATGCTAGGCGAATGAATTATCACTATACCACAACAGGACCTTTCGGTAATAGAATTAAGGTACAAAACATTGCTTTATATATACTACAATTTTATTTCCATGCTAAAATCACATTTCGGTGCATGGAGTATTTTACAGTCCTGTTACAGTTTTGGTGCATAGCAAAACAGAAACAAAAGTTATTACTCTTAACTCCCTTTTCGGTCAGCCTGACCATTTTATTCCTGAGATTTTCTATTAAACAAATACTTTTTTTTTTTTTTTAAACTTGCTTTCTCTTACACTATTTTTTTATATGGTCTAGTAATTTATTTTATTTATTAATTTTATAATGATTTATATTATTTTTGCCCATGTTTGTTCTTATTGCTTTTGCTTTTAAAGAGTTACGTGATCTTGTATTTCTCGTATTTGGATTTTTGTCTATAGTTTCACCACATTTACCTGCTGTAATTCTTAATTTGTATGTATGCATTTCTTCTATATCATATTTCCTAGTTTTATTTGTTAGTTTTGTATCCTATTCTTTTTAATAATCTATCAATTATTGATTGTAATTTTTTAAATTTATTTTATTTACCTACCCTACACACTATTTCCATAAATTATATGACTGAATAAATTATATTTCAATGAAAAGTAGAGTGTTATTTTACAGTGGTAAGGCATCATGTCATTTAATCTTGTAATCATACCCACATATTTTCTATTTTTTATCTTACAAATTTCCTTTGTGTTTATTCCAATTTAAGTGTTCATTTATTTCAATTCTTATGAACTTTATTTTATTTGTTCTATCTATAACTTTATTGTCTAGTTTCAATGTTTCCTTGATATCGATTTTTTTTAAATTTATATAATGAAATAAAATATATTCAGTTTTGTTGGCATTTACAATCAGACCAGTTAACTTAAACCGTTTTTCTAAATTATAACTTTTTTCTTGCTTTTTTATATAAACCCCTTTGTGTTTGTTCTCCAAATATCATCAGCAAATAAATTTATGTCGTTACCTAATTCTACTTTATCTTTTATATATAAAATAAATAAGAGTAGGTCCAGAATTGACTCCTAAGGGACACCATAATTATTTCGTAGTTTTGTTGAATAATTATTTCCAACTTTTACAATTTGTGTTCTACCTTTAAAATAACTTTCTATTAATTTGTATATATAACTATAGATACCATGCTTTTTTAGTTTACTGGGAAGTATCCCTCTATCTAAGACATCAAAGGCCTTACTCAGATCAAAATATAATCCCATTACAAATTCTTTATTTTCAATTTTTTTTGCATTTTATAGTTTTTATTAGTGTATCTTCTATGGTTTTACCTTTTTTAAATCCATATTGATTTTTATTTAAAATTTTATTCTTTTCAATAAAGTTTATTAATTTAGTATATAATTTTTCAAATACTTTTGAAAAGATTGGTAAGATCGATATTGGTCTATAGTAATTTGTTTTTGTTTTTTACATTTCTTATATATCAGTATAATTTTATCTTTTTTCATTTCTTTGATATATGTCTATTTCAATTACGGATTTATATATTTTGAATAGTAGTTTAGCCAACTCTTTTGCACATTTTTTTTATTATTTTAGGTTTAAGTCCTGCATATCCTTCAGATTTGTTTTCTTTTATTTTTTCTAATTCTTTTTTGATTTCGAGTGAGTTTCTAAATACATACTATTACATACGTAGCGTGGTAAATTATATTTGTTTTGTCCTATATTTCTCAATTTTTTAATGTTTTATATATTTTGGGTTGTGGGACTACCTCAAGGCCAATGTCTAGCATGGTATCGTCTTGAACTCTGTAGCCTTAAAAGACAACTTATGTGAACAATATCTTTTCCATACGGGTGAACTCAATTTTCTCAAATTGTGAAATAATTTTCTGAATTTTACTCTCTCTCTCATTATATATAATGCAATAATGGCAATAAATTGATATTGTTTATTGTAATTTTATTACACATGTAGCATACAGAGGTTCAATTTCAGTTTAGTTTTTGTTATTCGTTTGCCTGTAAATTTTAAAGCTTTTTATTTTATAGCACCATATTTACATTACCAGTGACATCTTTAGCATTATTTTATTAGAATCCTTTCCGCGTCTTGAATAACATACTTGTCAAATTTGGTGGCATTCCTGTTACTAGATTAAGCTGCAGAAAGCTAGGAGTAAAAAGGAAAGCTAGGAAAAACTTAATTATAGCTACCTTTTATTATATATGTGGATTCTAATTATTAAATATGTTAGAATATTGTATGGAGCATAAAAGTTAATCAATGTTTCTTTAAGAATAAGAAACAAAGACATTAATATAAATTATACTCCTTTATTATTCAGATATATTTCCTTACCTGAGATCCTTTTAATGAAGACACACCCATATACAAAAATACCCCATATAGTACTGGCATGGGAATGTGCTGTAAAAGAAATATTATGTAAAGCTTGCATTGAGCAAAATGAGAAATAGTAAGCACTTAGGGTCTTAATAGAGTTCATTATTTTTCTAATTTCAATACTCTAATTTTAAATTGAGGTGTCGAAGGATTTATTTTTAATCAGGGTTAAATAATAATTAGAAAAAATACACTCAATTTAAGTTTGGAAAAATTTGAACTATTTTTAAAGCAATGATACTAACATTATTGGCTGCAAATGTGTAAAGTATAGAGCTACAATAAAGAAATTACAAAATTTGACAGATTTTTTCATATATTAAAACAAGAAAAGATAATATGGATAAGATACACATTTCATAACACTAAAGAATTAAATTACACATAGCATAAATGTAAGTAATAGCCAAACTGTATTAAATGACAAGTTAATTTTATTATTAATGGAATAAAAATAAGGTGTTGGTAACCAGTAAATATTAAACGGTAAATGTAATAGAATATTGGATAACACAATTGCCAAATATGGTCAACACAAGAAAGCCTCCGGGACGAGAATTTTGTGAGTTTTCGTGGGGGAAAATTTATTATACAATAATTTTTGCCACCCACGTTTTAATTACAGCTCAAACTAGAGCTTGTGTAATTTTGGAGAAAAAGAGACGCTTTCCCCATCCTGGATTCGAACCAGGGTCCCTCCGTATAATAAATTCCCCAAAAAACTCACAAAAATCTCGCCCCGGAGGCTTTTCTGTGTTGACCATATTTGGCAATTGTGTTATCCCTGTGAAGGGTAATAATATCATACACAGTAATATCTAATATGCAATAATCACAATGAAAACCTAGCACTATGAACATTAGATAAAAGTTTCATTTAAGTTTTGTACACAATTATAAATTTAAATTTTTATGTAAACCTACAATAAAAAATTTTCCAAGGCATAGTTTTTTAATCAGCATGAAATTTGTTTACAGTACAACTGCCTACTCTAATAATTCACTCATATGCAGATGACAGAACTTGTGAAATATTTTGAAAAAAGAAAAAAGGGTATGCCTTTAAAAACTTATATATGAAAAGACTAATCACAGTGGTTTATAGAAGCTTAAATATAGCATCAATCACAATAAAGGTGGATTCATATACAGCTTACAACATGGTGTTACTTTGAGTTCCATAAGTTAAAAAGGTTCTGGTTTGAATGGAAGCTGTTAAGTATCTTGAAAAATCATTTTGATTAGAAGTATATATTGTTTTCAAATAAGTTAAATTATTTATTAAAAAAAACTAATTACGTAGAAAATCAACTGTGATAAATCGATTAAATTATAGCTTTAAAAAAGACAGTCACACATAAAAAAAACATAATTTACAAAATTACCTTTAAATTGAAATTAAGGATTGAAAATAAACCTTTTTAATAAAATTGATACTCCTGAATAACATTTTTTGAAATTGTTATAGACTAATCTCTCCCATTAACGGATCTCACGAAATTGAGAAAACAGTTCGTTGATTGGAATTATGTATTAAATAAGGACTGACTTCAATGTTTTACTTAAATTCCTTCCATAACGCAGGTTTAGGAATACCAATACATTTGATAAATGCATTGGTATGTTCAGAAATAGTTCTTATTTGAATTATACCATACAATTTAATAAAGTTACATACAGTACAGCAATAGGTGATAACTTACAGATCGTTTTTTCTATTTAAAAGAAAAAAAAAGAATTCAAAGCAGTTGACTGCTTTACTTTTGACTGATTTGATAGAATACTTTATTTTTTTAAGAAATTGAAATGAATTGATTTTTCTGTCAAATGAGATAATATACCTGCGAGAGGCATATAAGTAGAACATCACTGCTTTTTTAAAACTTCTGGGGAGAGGGACGCAATGCATCCCTTTTCATAATCTAATGTATCTTCATCTGAATCAACTAGTATTCCTCTTACTGTCACATCATAAATTTGATACCAACTTAATTTCATTACTAAAACATCTTTGCGTGAAAAGAACAAGGCTAAATGGTAGGAAAAAAAAAAATAGGGTCATTAATCAGAAAACAACTCACACTATGAAGCATTGCCTGGACCACAGAATATGGGCATTAAACAAAGATTATTTAATTAGAAGGATATTATTGAGAGAGCTTGATTACATTATTTTCTATACAGCATTTGCCGGGACCTCAAAATATGACCATTAAATGGAAAGATACGTTATTTAGAAGAACGTTATTGAGAGCGATTACTGCAATTGAATTTAGTTATAAAGTACTATAACATATACTCACGTTTGTAAAAATTGCAACACCATGAGAGAATCGATTACACCAAAACTTGTAACAAATGCAATCTAGGATATGCTATGCAAATGATTAGAATTTTGCAGTCACTGTGCATGCATGAGCTGAGCAGAACTATCTGAACTGCTGTTTTAGCCATATAAATAGAGAGCTGTAGCAGGATGTTGAAATTAGTCTATGGTCGTCCGGCGAGCGGTAAACATTACATGTCTCTATGACAACAGCAGGCATCATATAAGTAAGTTGAGGAGTTTGAACAGGGTCGAATGATTGATGTTCATGAAGGGTTTTTTATTTATCATGCAAGCTTGTATGGAGCGTAATGCTACAACAGTGATGCGAGTGTGCAAACAGTGGGCTGAAGAAAATCAGACAAGTCACAAATCAGGCAGTGAGTGACTAAATGTTATGTCACCACAGAAGACACCTCATCCGCTTGGCAGTGATATGTGTGTTTGTGGGGTCAGTATAACTTCATCTTAACAGCTGGCAGAATGCTGGAGAACTGTTACAGGTGTGTAACTGTCACAACAACTTGTTTGCTGCATCGTGGACTGTGTATAAGAATTCCTTTGTACAGGATTCCTCTGACGTAAAACCATCGATGCCCGTGGATACAATGGGCCCCATCAACATAGACAATGGCATGCCAAATGGCAACAAGTAATCTTTTCTGATGAATCACACTTTAAGTACAGTGATGGGTATATCTACTTTAGGAGATACAGTGGTGAATGCCACCTTCTGAACTACATTATCCAATGTCATATTGCATGAATGCTATGGGTAATGGTCTGGAGGTGCCACAGAGTATAATGGACGATTTCAGATACTAAGAATCGTTGCTAATCTCAACAGCAACCAGTACATCAGAGAAGTTCTGGAATCCAAAGTCGTACCCTTCCTTCAAGGAATTCCCGGAGCTGTATTTCAACAGGACAATGTCTGTCCACATGTCACTAGGAATGTTCGAGACTTATTCAGCATAACAGATACCGCTTCTTCCTCGGCCTGCATACATGCTGCTATTGTATGGTAAGTAAAAAACTCTTCACAAAGGACGATCATTCATCCACACTCAAACTCTGCAACTTGACCATGCTTGTAGTAGATGCACAGAGCACTTCTCATAAAGTGTTTACCGCTGGTAGATAACCATAGACTATTTTCAACGTCCCACTACAGCTTTTGCGTTGTACAGCTAAAACAGCAGTTCAGAGGATGCTACTCAGTCCACATATTCGCAGTTAACTCCGTTCTTGTCTGGTGACTACAGTTCACTGCAATTTGTCAAGCTCTGGGTGTAAGTACAGAGTTAGTCAAAAAGAATCACCCTATTAAAAATGGTTATAGCGAACAATACAACTGGCGCATAATTATCTGTGATATATCAAATTAAACTTCAAAGTACCAAGGTTTGCATAGATGGCATTTGAATATATTTGACATACATGGATTGGCCACACAGAAGCACACAATGCATACCTCGCATAGCTTATAAATTCGCCGGATCTCACCCTTGCAATTTTTTCTTGTTGGAGTATATTAAAGATACTGTTTTTGTACAACTATTACCATGCAAACTTAAAATCTGCATTAGCAATGTCGCTGCATCATCACAGCCAATATGCTTCCCTGTGTATGAACCGAGATTGACTATATACTAGATGTTTGTTGTTGAATAAAAGAATCCTACATGAAGCATTTGCAATATGTGACAAGAAACGTGGTGTGTTGAAGTTTAATTTGATGTATCACAGATAATTATATGCCAATTACATTGTTATGACCACTTGTAATAGGACGATTCCTTTCGACTTACCATGTAAAGTGGCAATACCCAATCTAATGGGATCAACACATGCCAAAATTTAGAAGTTATTACATCAAATCTGGGAACTAGGAGATACTGAAAACATTTAAACTACAAAGTTATTAAGCATCGATTAATTAGTAGGAAATTCAACATTATATATACACAAACAGGGTAAATTAAAGACTATATACATATGGTGGAATCAGTTTCTCATCACTGCCATATCATTTATCATGCAGTGAAGCAATAAATGGTGGAATAAATACTGTGCATAATACAGAAAAAGATATGTGTGGAAAACAAATAATTTAATATGTCTGTATACACACTTATGAATACATCCCAAGTATATAAAGTATGAGTGCATAATTTACATAGCCATAAATGTAATGAACAGTATATCAATACAATTCAAGTTAGCATCGTACAGGCTCAACATGCTCACCCCATCCACCATGAAACAGTTTTTTTTGTTTCTTACATGAAAATTTTATTTCGTCCTGTATGAACAAATATGTAGCATATTTTCCACTATTTGAGACCGGATGGTACAATTTAATTGTGCATTATTATTACAGACGCTCAAAATTCTTGAATAAAATACCCTTAATTTCTTGGGTAACAAAGGTAAAAATTCTTCCGGTATATGTTACTTACGAAAAAAGGCAAGAAACGCATAAAATGGTGTAAATTTACGATTTTCTTCGGCAGATACTCTTAAATTTCTCGAGTAGAAGTAAAAATTCGTTTATGTGGGCAGATTTGAAAAAATCCGTGAGTAGTTCGCGAGTCAGTACCTACTACGGGGTCACAACATATCCACCTAAATATATTTCATTTGACTTAAAAGCATGTTTCCCATCATTATTTGAATTTTTTCATTTTTCGCGCGTCGCGAATTTTGAGGGTTTCTAATAATTATTATACAATACTAAAATTCTACTATGCGATTACAAATTTGATCGATGGTGAAATAAATTTTATTACACATCATTACTCATGTGGCTTTAATGATAATCTGATTTCAATAAATGTGTACAGTCTTCTATTTACCCCATCGGCATGTACACAACACATCATTGCCTATTACAGTAGACTCTTGATTTTACAAACTCATGTGCACACCAAAAAAGAGTTTGTAAAATCGAAAGTTTGTAAATAGGAATTAACATTTCTTCTATAAAATGCTTTTTGGAGCCAATGCAATAATTCATAAAAACGTACAGTTGGAAAATTGGAGGCTCACAAAAATGCAAGTTCACCATAATTAGTTGATGTTTAACAATTTTGTAACTTGAGTTTTTATGCATTTTTTTAGTTCCCAAGTTATGTGCAATAACTTCTACATTTCACCACAGAAGGCACTGCTGTTAATTCCACTTTAAGGGGCATGGCCACATTACTATATCTAATTTTCATAGCTATATAAGCCTTCATTGCAAATTATTCAGATGAATACAGACTTTATTTTGTCCCCTTGTATGTATATGTATATACACTGGTGTGCAAAAATTAAGGACGGGACAGTTTTTCGCATGTAACATTGCATCCCAGTCTTTCAAATGGGTACAAAGCATACCATAATATTTCCAAGATGTAAGATTAAGGAAAATGTGGACGATACTGACCAAGAAAGGAATCCAAAGGATACAAAGGACTTTTATTCAAAAGTGGGCTTTCAGCACAGGAAGACAGAAATGTCCATGTTACAAGCAGCAGGCAAGAAAAACAGTTTTCAGTAGGGGATATGATCACCCCTGACTGCGATGCAGGATGTACACCATCTGTTCATGCTCAGTAAGAGGTTGTCGACAAGCTCTTGAGGCATCATAGCCCATTCCTCTTGTAGCACAAATTTCAGCTGTGGAATCATTGCTGATGGATAGCAATGTGCTGCTAGGTGTCTACAGAGAATAAACACGCATGTTCTATTGGATTCAGGTCTGGAGATTGCGTATGCCACCCCAATGCAATGAATATCTTCACTCTCTGACAGCTCAGCGACAGCAGCTGTACAGAAAGGTGTAGCGTTGTCATCCATGAAGAGGAATTCTGGGCCCACAGCACCCCGGAAAAGATGGACATAAGGCAGGAGAACTTCGATACAATAGCGGTCACCAGTGACTGAACCCTCTTGGAAGATGTGGAGCTTCGTACGGCCATCAAGCATTATGCCTTCCACAACAAGAACTCTGCCACCTCCAAACCGGTCCCTTTGGACAATGTTAGAGGAGTGATTGCGTGTTCCCCACTCTCTCCAGATGTATAGACATCCAGAATCGCTAATGAGACTAAATCGACTATCATCCGTAAACAGCACTCGATCCCATTGCCGAGTTCTCCGTTCCTGGTTCCACAGAAAATGCTGTCCCTGATGTGTAGGTATCAATGACACATGCCGTATTGGTCGTCGAGTGAATAAACCACCTGTGTGCAGTTTCCTAGCCACGGTAAAATGCGATAGCAGCTGTCCAGTAGTGCGTTGCATGTGGCTTGCGATTTCACCCGCTGTAAGTCGTCAATCTCTCCTCGCCTGTAGAACAAGATACTGGTCATCCTTTGTTGTGGTTGCCCATGGACGACCACAACTAAACCTTTGGATAACTGTTCTTGTCATACAAAATGCTGTCCACACTCGTGACACGATGCTGTGTGCGATTACGAACTCCTCGGCCTCACTCGTCACACTTCGATCTTATTCCAACTTTCCAATGATTCGACCTCGAGTAAATTCATCCAGATGTTGTCTACAGGACTGTCCGTTGGATATCTTACACTGCTACAGCAACTCGCCGTTGTTCAAACCGATGTACACTGAGTAATAGTTTCCATCGAAATGCTGCTCATACACCACCCTTGCATTTTATCCTCTACCCACACACATCCATATTATGTCATGATTCATATATGCAAATGCCCTACCGTGTAGGACCCTAGGCAGTCTCCTGATTGGTCTTTCGGTCAGTTCTGCCTGTTCGTTCCGCTGTTACGTTACTTTTTCCATCTTATCCTTAATTTTTGCACACCAGTGTATATATATAAAGAGAGATAATCATTGCACATATTTTTACACGTAAGTTTTTTTTTATCATTTCAAAATAATTAACCATTTTACAAAAAATAAAAACAAACCTGAAGGACAGAAGTGAATAAGACAGATAGCCCAACCAAAGAAAAGATACATATCTGGGTTACTCGTTGCTCCCTAAAAAAATCATATAAACAAAATTATACATTAAAACAGCACGAGAGTTCCACTTAAGATTTTCAGTAATGATTAATGTAATTAGTCACTGTTTTGAGTATTTTTGCTATGTGTATATTTATATTTCTACTCCAGCTTTTTTTCTATTCCAAAGATCATTCCTCAGGAGATATCCTTGAAGGAAAGCAGCTAAAGTAAAACTGAAAGCATGCTATAAATCAGGGATCAGCAACCTATTCGGGGTACAATGTTGAAGTAATACTGCAGATTCATTCCACATGGTAGTGAAACTCCTTAAACTGTGCTATGTGTCACTCTTCAAACTTTCTTAGACTTATCTCTTTCTCTCTGCTTATTGACATAACTTAAATCTTTTGGAATGTTTCGAATTCATTAAAAGAATTGCTTTTCTTGGGGATGCTTACTTGATTGGTTCGAAATTTATGCTGCAAAAACAGAAAGGGTCATTCTGCTTCAAACAAGGAGTTTCTTTCAATATGTCCTTGTACATTTAGTATAAAATTTACTACAGCTTAACAATGCAAAGCAAAAACACCATGATCCTTTTGTTTATGAAACCACATTTTCTAGTTCAAAGGATTAAAAAACAATGAATGTCTTTTTTTTTTGTTTTTATAGCAGACATTTTGGTAATACTAATTATTCATAACACTAACCGATCACAAGCTAACACGAGTGATGGTTCAGTGGTTGACATGGGGAGAATATGAAGTTTGGAATGGAGATAGAATCAGAAATCGTTCAAAAAGTCAGTCAGTTTGACTGCAAATTTACCACTCTGTACACTTTCCCCACAAATATTTTGTAACACTCCTCTTTAAGTAAAAAGTGTGAAAACAAATGGATTTATTTGAAAGCAAATAAAATATTTATTTTAATTTTAAAAATGACACGGATGTCTTTTTTTAAAATTACTTTGTGCGCCATAAGTTGGCAACCCATGCTATAAATTATTACTCTGTTATAATAAGATAATTTTTCATTTTCATCCTCTTATTTAAAAATAATTTATCACATACTTAGTGTTTTCAGGCAGGCCTACTGGTTGCTTGATCGAATAATGACAGATGCATATTTTATCACCAGAACAGAAAACTCATTGAATACATAGTATCTATCCAAATTCAATTTCAAACTTTTCTGACTTTTTCAGACAAAATCTTAATTGATTTTCAGTCGCTAATTATAGCATCGGCATTAACATTACTAACATAAAAAACATTGATAAAAATTGTTGCTTAATTTACCCCTATATGTAACCTGGTATACACAGTGTGGCAAAGAATTTTTAAGAATGGCGCTAGATGTCAGTGCACAGTGGCTCGATCAGCGTAATCGCGCATGCATGATAAACCTTGATCGTCTGCTGGCACACTGCCAAAAGTTGGATGGATTTGCTAAACTAACTCAAACGATACGGCCATTTATTACAGAAGTAAAATTCTTTCATGTTGAATTATTGAGATGGAACAAAGGGGTGTAATTAAATTTAATGCAAAACGTGGTAAAAGCGCCTTGGAAACGTACCAATTGATGAAATAAGTTTACGGTGAGTTTCACTTAAGTGGATCAAATGTTTTTCTATGGTACAAACGTTTTTTGGACGGAAGAGATACGCTAGAAGATGATAAGCATACTGGAAGACCAAGTTCATCCAGGACACCTGAAATTATTGAAAAAGTGCATGATTTCGTGGTAAGCGATCGCTGTGCGTCACTAAGAATGATGGCAGAGTTTTTAAACATCAACAAAGAAACGATTCGAACCATCCTGCATGAAGGTTTGGCCAAAACAAAAGTATATGCTAAATTTGTTCCACACACTTTAACCAACGAACAAAAAGCAAGGAGAAGTGCACATTGCAGATATCATTTCAGCCGCTGAAAATGATCCAAACTTCTTAAAAACCAATGTTACAGGCGATGAAACATGGTGTTTTCAGTTTGATCCTGAAACAAAACGTCAAAGTGCGGAATGGAAGGCAAAAAATTCACCACTAACCAAAAAAACAATAAAAGTTCCATCAAAAATCAAACCAACGCTCATTACATTCTTCGATGGTCAGGGTATTATCCATAAAGAATTTGTTCCAACTGGACAAACAATTACTAGTGAGTATTACTTAAATGTTTTGAAGTGCTTGATGGCCAGAATTCATCGCATTCGTCCAGAATATCGGGATGAAGGCAGCTGGTGTTTGTTGCATGATAATACATACACAGTCACACCTCACTGATGGTTTGTCGATTTTTGGCAAAAAATAAAAGCTATGTGTTGAATCATCCACCATATTCGCCTGATTTAGCACCCTGCGACTTCTCTTTATTCCCAAAACTTAAAATGAAGTTAAAAGTTTGTTATTTGATGATATTTCAACCATACAAACAGTTTCTACGCATGCTTTGGAGTCGATTCTGCAAAATGAACTGAAACAGGCATTCGATTCATTGTTAAATCGCTGTAACAAGTGTATTGAAGCCAGAGGGGCTTACTTTGAATAAACAAACAAAACAAATCATAATTTCTTGTTTCAATTTCATTTTACAGACCCAGTCTTAAAAATTCTTTGCCGCACCGTGTACGTAAGGAAAGGGAGACTGGTATGGTCAGAACCCCCTTAAACATGGAAATAATTTAGCTGAAAGTCCCCCACCTCAAGTTTCATTTACATTTGGCAAACATTCCTTCTTGGAAAATATGCATTTTAATGATTTTATAAATCTACCTTTTTGTGAAAAAAAAAAAATTCAGTGAAAGTTTAGTCAAAATAATAAGTTATTTAAAATTTTAGTATGTAAGCATGGTATGAAAAGACAAAAAGTACAGTCAGAGAAAATGTTTAACAGGCTATTTATTATAACACTAAATTTTAAATTTTCATGTTGGTTGGTTGTATTTTTATGGCACAAAGACAACGAGGGTTATTCCGCACCAAGCAAGGTAAATTTCCATGATTTAAGCCTTTGCAATTTAAATTTCCATGAATTTCAATAATCTCCATATGGCCAGACACGAAGTGAATATCGTATTTTAATAGGATTTTACCTATACAACCAGTAATTTAGTGAACAAATCGAAAAAAGCTTTATGAGCAGGGCCCCATAAATCGTGGTGAATCATACTCACCAGATAAGAACGGTACTTGCCTACTTCAATACGAAAACCTAGGAACTTACTAGGAAAAAAAGACTACCGACTCGTCAACTGTATAAACACTCAATAAATACAGTCGCCATAGGGGATTGGATTTGTTGAGCCCTGTGTATGAGTATTTTACGGCTTTGGCTATTGGTTTGAAGAAAAGTATAAGATTATCCATTGAAGATATTTTGGATTTTATGCTTATACCTCTTGGTTTCTGGAGTTGTAGAGGGAAAATTTTATGAACATTTTCTATTGAATGATATTTAAACAAAAGAATATTGGCAAGAATTTCAACTCTGAAAGCAAAAACAAACCTGTGTTCCAAAATACTAAATTAGTTTTTGAAGCTACAAGAGTATGAAAAAAATATATCTTATTATAACAAAATAACCATGCATAACATGATACATATCTTTTATCAGTTATACTTTTGCTATCGCTAGACTTATCTTTTGAAGGATTGCAGAGACAAGCTGAAATAAAAAGTGATTTAAATATATACACACAGCAAAAATACTAAAAAAATTCTATTTCAATGTAACAAATATAATATATGTAGGATATTCAGGAAGTAACTTACGTTTTAGAATAAAAAAAAAAAAAAATAAATAAAAGCAAACATTTTTTATTACTTAAACTCGAAAGGCACATCGTTCAGCTATTTTTCAACATAATCTCCACATAAATTAAGATACTTATCATAACGGTACACCAGCTTGTTAATTCCATCATCATAAAATGTAGCTGACTGAGACTTCAACCATGCACGGACGCATACATGAAGTTCTTCATCATCGTCGAAGTGCTGTATTGCGAGCCAGGTCTTCATGTGTGGAAACAAGTGAAAATCGTTCAAGGCAAGGTCTGAACTATATGGTGGCGGACATCCTCCCTGTCCCAAAAAACAGTCGCCATTATCTTTCTTGATGACAATGTTTGCAAACATTTCCTTGGTTTCCTGGGAGAATTTGTGCGACTCCACTCCATAGATTGTTTTGTCTCACAAGTCACGAACTGTACCGAAGTCTCGTCTCCTGTTATAACATGATCGAGAAGTGATTCACCGTGTTCGTTATAGGCCTCGAGAAATGTCAAAGATACTGCCATGCCCTGCTTTTTGTTGTCTTCTGACAAGAGTTTCAGAACCCATCTGGCACAAAACTTGGGATAGCCTAGATCTTGCGTCACAACACCAAACAACAAAGTTCGTGAAATTTGAGGAAACTCTAGTGAGAGCTCCGAAATTGTGAAGCGGCGGTTTTTGTGAATCTTTTCATTGATTTTCTTCACCAGTTCAGCATTAACAATGCTCGGCCGGCCACTTCGCGTTTCCTCATGAACATTAGTGTGGCCATTTTTAAACATGATGCACCATTGTCTCACTCCGGCTTCACTCATTACATCGTTTCCATACACCGTACGAAGTTCTCGATAAATTTAAATTGGTCTTCGTTTTTTTGCGAACAAAAACCTAATCACACTTCACAACTCGCAGGATTTTCTATTGAAGCACACATTTTAAACATTCACAGTGAACAAAGAAGAGGCAACATGCACCGCAAACTACCACAACCCGATGCGTAATGATTCACTAGATACTCCGACACCAAGAAGGGGATGCTAGCGCCATCTCTCACCATGTAGCAGCAAAACGTAAGTTACTTTCTGAATAGCCCTCGTATATAATCAAAATAATTTACATAATTCACATAGTAAGTTACATAATTTGTGCATAACTTTTGTATATATGTTGGTACCTAATTCAACTTTAATTTTTTGTAACCTTCACAAACTAATGACTATAGTTTTTAAAATACTGCTGTACATCAGGGTTGTCTAACCTCTTTTGGAAGTGGGCCACTTAAAAAAATTTTATGGATCTTGCAGACCAATGGTTTCAAGAGGAGGAGGAGAGAGAGAACTTACTAAAAGCCTTCATTTAGAGTTTCTTAGTTATTTATTTGTTTACTTGCAATATGGAAAGGGGACACCTATGCTGTCCCTGTGGTTTATCTTTGTTTCTAAAAAATTTTAAGTTTTTGTTTTGACATTTTTTTATTCCTAGCAATTATGGCTTGTGGGCTATATGTTGGACAATCCTGTTGTACACTATGTAAATTGCAAATATTACAATTGTATCTCACAAACAAAGAATAAAACACACCGCACTCCTAAAAATTGTGGCTTTTCTCCAGGTGCTGAACATTCAGATTCCATTCTCAAGGAATTTACGTGAGTCATAGCTAAAACAGTAGCAGCAACAAACCAAGGTAATCCCAGAATAGAACATATGACGATCAATATAGCCAATACAAATAAGTCCAAGTGATATCCTCCACCTTTCTGTATAAAAGAAGAAAACAAAGGCAACAGGATGTTATTCAACAGAATTCCAATCATATGACTACTAATAATTAAAATGAGTGTTTTAATTATTAGTAACGAATGGTTAATGAAATATGCCATGACATTACAAAAAATGTAGGTATAATCAACCATGCTTCAAAAAAAATTTCAACTACCATTGTACAAAAAAGATGTCATAATAATTTAAAATGAATTTACCTTCAATTTATTCTCATGTCGATTAATGATGACAGCTGTGATTTGCTGATCCATGAATATGAGAATAGTAGCAAGCAGTGAAGGTGCAAATGCAATTAATGCAGTCCACCATGGATTACGGCCAAAAAATGGAATTACCCATCCTCTTTCATGCCAAGTAGGCTGAAAGTGGTATAATCAACATAAGTAAATATTATAGGAATTCACATTGATGAAGCATCTTCAAGTAAGGTGATTCCTTGAATATGGTGTTGCAGTGATCGAAGTGGATAAGTCAAAATATTACAAAATTTATGATATATATAACATGTTGTGCTAAAGATAAAAGTACATGTTTAATTACAGTAGCAACGTATTCATTGTAATTATGAGCAAAATGTAAATTACATGGGATAAGAGATGCTGTTGAGAGTAGTATTTATATTTTTTAGTAAAACTTTGAATTGTTATGCTTTGTTTTTGGGGTAATTGGTAACAGACAATTGTTATAATTATCTCGATTTTTGAAACTAAAAGTTTAGTTTCGTTCGTTCCTTGAAACAGGTATTTTGGTAAATTTTTCTTTCCCACAAATGAGATTTATCCTTCATGACATGGTCCGTCGAGCAGGAGGGAGTTAAGCAAATAGATAGGTCAGGATTCGAATAACATAGTTATTTTTAAACGAATAAGTAAAAAATGATGCCTTCTAGATATGAAAAAGAACATTAAAGGGTATGTTGGAAACCTGTAGTTATTATCATATCGATGTACCTCTAAGCATCTAGGACATCGTATTCTATCGGTATTGCCACACCTACACATCTTCAATTTATTCGAAATTTTAGAGTTTCGAAGAAAAAGAGAATTGTGGATTACTTATCTGCCCAAGAGTTAAGCTCAGGGCTCTCAGTCTGGATACGTCATACCCAAGCTGACTCCTTTTCAACAAAAATCCAATGCCTCCAAAAGAAGTTGGCTCTTCCATGTAAGAGTAGGCTCCTCACTTTAAACCCTTGGATCGACAAGCAAGAAATACGAATTGATGGATGGCTAAATCATGCCAAAATAACTGCTGAACAATGACATCCTATTCTAATGCCCAAACGCTACGAGCTTACCAAGCTCAAGGTCTCCCAATATCATCTATAGAATTTACATGCAGGTCCTCAATTAATGCAATCATTAATCCAAAAAAAATTTTGGATTCTTTCCTGTAGAGATGTAGTTTTCCAATATAATAAAAAATGTGTAATTTGTACCAAGAATTGTGCTCAGTTGGCTATACAAATGATGGGAGATCTAGCGGGTGATCCAAATTAAACAGGAGGTATTTAGACCTCTCTGTAGAGAAAACTACTCTGTCAATTTCACCCAAATTTCATACACATGCTCCCCTGAGTATGCGGTTTCGATTTCTGAAAGAAAAAATTGAGTTCATATTTCGGCCGCTAGGGGAGGAAATGGCGCTGCGGAGCAGGCAATTTACATATTACTTAACATGCGCAACATCCTCTGCCTATATAAGGAGTCGTGAAGCATTTTTCCACCATACGAGGACTCCGTCATGAAACTTACTTTACCAGATCGCGCGTTACTTGTTAAGCTCTTTTATCAACGAAATAGCAATGCTTCTGCGGCACTTAAAGCATTTCGACAGGTAAAATGTTTACGCAGAGGCCCTCTAACAATTACAAATCTTCGAAAAATAATCTTGCATTCCGAAAAGAGCGGAACATTCGCCATTAAACCAGGACGATGCCGCAAACCAACTCGAGTGCAGCAATTTGAAGAAGTTGCAACTGCAGTAGTTGAGCAGGAAGCAGCAAGTGCACATGGTAGCAGTAGTGCACGTGCGATATCACGGGAATTGGACATGCCATATACGACAGTGTGGAGAGTTATGAGAAATGTCCTGAAGTTTTATCCATATAAGATAGCCCACACTCAGCAATTGCTTTCTGGTGATAATGACGTGCGGAAAACATTTGCTTTGATGTTCATTGCTCGGATGACAGTGGATGATGAATGGCCTTGGCAGATACTGTGGAGTGATGTCCATTTCTACTTGATCAAAAATTTTAATTTTCCCTGATTTCTGTAAAATTTTGAAAAATTCCCCGAGAATTCCCTGATATTTCCAGTATTGAAAAATTCCCTAAAAATTCCTTGATTTCCCGGTTCTGTTACCACACCGAGGAGACAAAGCAGACATTGTATTCCTTCAGAGAACTATGAACTCCAAAAAATATCTGAAATTATTGTATGATCATTTAATCCCATTTAGACCTCTTTTAGGCGGTCCGAATTGGAAGTACCAACAGGACAATGCCAGTGTACATGTATCAATGTTTACCAAGGAGTGGTTTGAACGGGAAAAGGTTGATGTCATTCCATGGCCCTCGCGTTCTCCAGACCTGAATCCAGTTGAAAATGTGTGGGGTTTTATGGCAAAGGCTGCATATTGGCGCAACAAGCAATATTATCGTGTGAATGATCTCCAAATAACAATTTCGAATTCCTGAGAAAATATAAACTTAGCTGTTTTAAGAAAACTACTTCAAACAATGCCTGACAGAATGATACATATTACTGAAAAGCAAGGAGAACCGACTTGCTATTAATTTCTGATTTCCTGAAATTTTCCACATTGAATTTATGTTTCTTTACAGGTTGTAAATGATTATTTTTTTCACGAACAAAATTGTTCACCATTTTCAAAAGTTGTAATTGGTATATATATAATCACCGTTGGTATATTATTTGCATAAATTTATATCAAACGCTTATTGCAATCCTAAGTTATTTGTGTTTTACAGGTGAGTTTATAATTCTGTTACATGGTGTAACAGAATTGTGGAAGTTCAAGATATAATAATGAGAATATATAAAAATGAACTCTATGACTGCATATGGTGTACATAAAATTATCTGGAAATCTGAAGAGACAGGTTCCTTATACATCATGCCTGGTAGAGGATGGATGCATGTTGAATGACAGACAATGGAGGACATAGCTATAAGAATACAGAAGTAGAAGAAAAAGAAATGGGAATTATCTTGTAGGTATAAATAACAGCGTATTGCGTAGGTATAAATAACAGCGTATTGCACAGTCTTTAGATAACCCCTTAAGCACAGTTTACAAAGTTGTAAAATAATATTTTTGTAATGTTACAGGTATTCTTACAAGATTTCATAAGTTTAATAACTGCTTAATCCTGACCAGGATGTACAAGACATATTTGTTCTACAGTTTGCTGCTTGGATTAAACGGGACACAAAATGTTTTATGGACAAGATGAAGCCCACTTCCATATGTATAAATGCTGCAAACCCACACACTGTGTGAGAGAATTCATTTTATTCCACAAAGGTCACCATTTGGTATGCTTTTAGAGGTATTCAAATCAGACTTTTCTTTTTTAATGAGTTTAGCCTTGAGAGTTTTCTTATCTGTACTGCTGATGGCTAGTGATGTGTATCTCTCCTGGAGAATTAGAGCCAACTGATTGCTAATACCTAAACATCAGTACTTGAAGTTAACAGTTTTTATACAGGGTGGTAATCTCATGGTGTTACTCCATCCCTGTCAAGCAATTGCTTTAAGTATGCCATTTTACTAATCACAGAGTCATTATTGTATTATGTGGGCAGCAAATTCACTGGATTTGAACTCTTCTTCTGGTTGTGAAGACATCTCACAAATGTTTATCATGGTCATATAGCTTGATGGATTTGAAAACCTGCATACCCACAATATTTTGAGTGAAAATTAATTCTATGGTTGAACATGCAATTTTGGTATTTCACCATGTTGCCGATAATGAGGAACAGCATATTGGGCATGTTCTTGTATAATAACATAAGATGTGTGTTTTGTAAGTTTTGTGAGATTCTGAATTATCCACTATGGTATTGCCAGAATCATGCATCACTGTAGCCACAATTTTCAGAATTAATGCTCTTTTTCTTTGCTAAATAAAATTCCATGACTGAGAATATCTGGTAATGGGACAAAATCTTGTGGTCGAAACATTGCCAGATAAAATGTCACCCAAACAAAATATAACGTGGACAAAGATCGAATAGATTTTTTTTTTTTTCATATTTTAAAGTTTTAAATAGAAAATATTACATTTGAATAATAAAAAGCAAGAAAAACATTTGAAACTTGCAACTGTGAATTATGGGCAATATCACAACTTTGTATTGTTCGATTAGCACAGTCTTCAATTATAGCAGAGACAGATCCACAGAAGGATTTTTTTAAATAAAATAATAGGACCCACTTTTAATTTATTTATACAATACTATTTGGCCCGTGAGGGCCCAGGTAGGGGTATACAATACACATTTAAGATGTTACAAATTGTCGAATATTATGAACAAATGCATTGATATTAATTGAAGAAACACATTCTGAGTTAAGCTTATTCCAATTGTCAATCATTTGAGCATTGTTTAAAGTTGCAATTCATTATTTGAGGTCAATGAAATGGAGGAATATTGCAGCAATGGGCATCAATGCCCCTAAAGTGGTAAATGACATTGCAAAAATGGATACTGTTGTAATAAAGAAATTCAACGAGTCAGTCAGGGATGAACAGAAACAATTCTTGTTGAAGATTGTTATGGTACCACAGAGAAGTCATCACCAAGCGAACCAAAGCAGAAATTGCATCCTACAAATTTAACTAATATGAATAACATGAATGTCATTAAGTTATTTAATAAAAGTCTTGTTTGCAGTTCAGTTC
Organism: Dysdera silvatica; assembly: GCA_006491805.2. Lineage (NCBI taxonomy): Eukaryota > Metazoa > Arthropoda > Arachnida > Araneae > Dysderidae > Dysdera > Dysdera silvatica. Next base: position 141,248,056 of record QLNU02015360.1, read on the forward strand.
TATCGAATGGATTTGAGAGTAAAAACAATAATCGTTGGAAATCCTGTTTCTTTAGCTTAAATATATATATACATACACAAGGTGTTCGGTTACCACGTGTACAGACTTTAAGGGGTGGTAGGGTATACTAAAATAAGTAATACGATTTTTCTTTTTTTCGGAAGAGGTTTCTTTACCGAGTTACGACCCAAAAATCGTTTGGTGGATGGAAATTGGAAATGTTGATGCTACTACCAATCTGTACATGTGGGCTGTATTTTTCCGAATATGTGTTCTACCATACTGAATATTAAAGAAAATGTATTTTTTTTTATTCGTTTCTGTCGATTTCTCCATCAAGCTCGATGCATACATCTTATGGAGGCTGTTGTTTATCGACTGAATTATGCTGATGCTTTATCCTACATAAACCATGTCTGTTTTCTCAACTTTTTTCTTCGCTACTAGAAAACGAATAAAAAAGGACATTTTCTTTAATATTTAGTATGGTAGCATACACAGTCGAAAAAATACAGCCCACATGTACAAATTGGCGCCAGAATTAAAATTTCCCGTTTCCATCCACCAAACGAGTTTTGGATAGTAACTTGGTAAAGAAACCTCTTTCGAAAGAAAGAAAAAACACATGTTATTTATTTTGGTATACTCTACCACCCCTTAAAGTCTGTACATGTTGTAATCGAACGCCCTGTATATGTGTGCAAAGTGTGCAACCTCTAAATATTACCCAATCTTCCCCAAATTTGCTAGATACCATTTTTATACCAATAGGACTGAGAATGTGAGTGAAGTTAACAACATTGTATGCATTTTTACCTAATAAAATGAAACACCCTTATATATATTTCATACTTAACCTTAAAATCACTTTAGCAATAATTACTGGTTACCTGAAACTCTTGTGGCACTTGAAGTTTTGGTGTACCCAGTCCAACAATCATATCTGCTGCAGTCATTAAAAGAATAGAAATAACTACTGCAAAATCACTAATGGTTGATCGGACCTAAAATCATTTAGCAAAAAGAAATACCTGAACACATATATGAATTTAATAAACAGTACATAAGCAATAAATATATTTAGTCTATCATTAATTGCTCACAATAAATTAAGAAATTAGGTTCTTTAAATTAATAAAACCTTTACAAAAAATAATTTGATAATACAGAGAAACCTGACTAAACCGCAGGGTTTCTGCTCAAATTTATGTTGAAATCAGTTGCTTTAGTACCCTGAACAGTCAAAAATAGTTGCCTCCAACCAGAGCCATAGCCAGGCAGGGGCAATAGGGGGCTGGGCCCCCCTGGAAATGTAGTCAGCAATATTTTTTTCTCAAAATCAAATATTGTAGAATTTTATTTTAAATTTTTTATTTTGTACGAAATTGTACATAACAATGGAAATTGTTCTTTGACGTTAAAAATGTATTCAAAATAGCTTTCTACGGTAGATCTTGTGCATATAGGGTGTCTCAAAAACATTGACCGCAGCTCTAATTCCTTAAATATTGATCCTAGACATATGTGTTAAATTGGAAAGTGGCGTAAAAAAAAGGTGCAGAATTTTATGAAATCGATTAAAATCGCAGAGAATTATTTTTTGAAAAAATACAAAATTTAAATTTTTATACAGTCCCTGTACACAAAAATGTACAAGGAGTAAATGTACCCCATACTCCACTAGGTCAACGTCCAAAATTTCAGCGTTCTAATGGGAAAAAAAAACAGAGATATGAAATATGAAAGCCCAAAATAACTGACTTACACCACTTTTTGAAGGGAGCAATGGGTACATGTCGGGATGAGGGAAATTCATACTGCTTAGTTGGCACTTAACAAGAAAAATTTTCAAATAAGAAATATTGGCAATATTAATTTTATAATATGGTCATAATGGTCAAGGATGCCAGTGGCAACAGCATGTGTGACTTTTGTATAAAAATAGTAGACATTATTTATCATTGTATTCGTTATTGCTACATAGTATTCTGGTTTTTACTTTTCAACAATGTAACAGTTCCTAATAGTTTGTGATATCAAAAGGTGTTCTAATTATTGTGCTCGTTATCTATTGCACTCGCAATTAATATGGAATCAGATATTTAGTTTTGCTAAAACTTTCAACTTGACATATGGTACTTAGACATATCATATTCGTAACCATATGGACACTACCTTCAATTTTTGATTGCCCTGCAGTCAAGTAAGCTGTTGGCAAGATTTTTGGCAAGATTATTTTTTATTATCCAGTCATAACGCTTTTGACTTTAGATTTATGAAAAATGATTGAGAAACTTGCACCCAGCCTATGAAATTGGTTAAAAGTATCATTTAAGCTTTCTTCATTTCGGAAGTTGTACCATGAATTATGATTTGGTCAACTTGAGTCACAGTTCATAATATTCGAAATATCAAATGAGGTGATCACATCCTATTCAGTTGTCGTCCCTGTGGACATAAAAACACTCACCTGTACTCCAGACTTAGTCCATTCTCCTCCAAAGAAAGAAATATATATAATACCTTAAAAACCTGTACAACAGAACATTTACAATTACAGATTTCAAAACTAAAGTCTTCATTACAGGACTTGACGACAGATGACTTTCAAAGTTAGTGCTGAATATCAGCAATCTGTCAATAGCAAACTTTTCAACAATTCAATTTTGGAAATCTTACAATTTTTGATGACTAATGCATGGGCACATGAATTGTAAACAGGCAGTGAAACCTGTTCAAAAACGAATGAGAGGCTATATTTTTTTCCTTATTAAGCCTTATCTACTAATAAATATAGGTTACATTAAGCAGAAAACAAAATCCAAAATAATTTCCCAAAATTAAAATACATTTATTATTTTATAATTTTTTAAATACACTAAATAAAAATTTATATACATTTCTTCACATAAAATTTAAGGACCTAAAAATATAAGGACTTCGATATTCTGTATTCAGAGAGTGTACGTGAGGGCTCTTGAAACATTGCATGTCAGGGTCGTATCGGGGAGGCCCAGAGCCCCATCCTTTTTCTAGGCTGCTATTAGAGTGAAGATTACGATAAATCTCCTGGACTCCCGATATGGCACTGACATGCAACATTTCAAGCACACTCTCTTAATAAAGAATATGTAGTCATAGCTCCAAAAGCAGTCTAGAAAAAGGATGGGGACACTTGGCCCCCACCGATATGGTTCTGACATGCAACATTTCAAAGCCCTCATGTACACTCTTAATAAAGAATATGTATTCGTAGCTCCAAAAGCAGTCTAGAAAAAGGATGGAGACATGGCCCCACCAATATGGTTCTGACATGCAACATTTCAAATGCTATCACGCACACTCTCTGAATACGGAACATCTTAGTTGTAGCTCCAATAGCAACCTTAAAAAAAGAATGGGGCTTGGGTCCCTTCCCGCTGATACGGTCCTGACAGGTCTAGAGATTTTCTAACCATAGCATTTGGTAATACTGCCAAAACGGTATTGGCCGTTTGTGGGAAGAGCCACAACCCGAATTTCAGCTCATGACATTTTTAAACACCCTTATATGTATTTATGGTCCATATATGTATTATTACCCTTATATATATTATTACATTATTATAACACCCTTATTCGTATTATGGTAGGTTTTTTTTTCGCTCATTTGTTGGTGTTTGAGCCTAACATACATAATGTGGAAAGTGGGGGGGGATCACAAACACTGTTGTATTCAGGGTATCTCACACCCTAAATCTGGGCTTAGGAAAGCATTGTATTGATCATTTGTACTTCAAAGCAATACTCTAGCAATTATTCCTTAAAGAGTTCCCCCTTTGGTCTCTCAATATTCTAAAAAGTTCCCGTTATTTGCGAAAGTCATATTATAAGCTGATTGTTTGAATCTATATTTATTCATTATGTTGATGTTGTGAGAAGAATAGTAGTAATAAAAAATGAAACAAAAACATGCTACAAACATCAAGGAAAAATGCGTTCATTAGATCGTTCTTAAGCTTTCTTTTTATTTCTGAAAATATCAATAAATCATAATTTGTGACCAATTTGGTCAAACACTTTACAAGTTGTCAGGAACGTAACAGGTGAAGTTCTACAATCTTTGTAGGGGAGTCATAGCACAGAAACCATGATTACGGGCCTCACGCTAGTAACAGGTTCTGGCCTAATTAGCCCTTTTGAAACAGAAATTATCACAGAGCGAGAAATACATCCAAAATTCAAAAGAAGTTCGGAAATGTTCGTACTGTGCATACGTCGGCATGGAGAAAAAGGTCCCCAGAGATGTCGCTCATGGGGATCCTCAGCATTTTCTTTCCCTTTCCATTGTCTACACCTGCTGTTCGTCAAATGGACTATTTGCTGATTATTTTCTTCCAATAATTAAATTTCGTCAAAACCACTGAATGTTCGCAAACCTTAATGGGGGAAAATGAAAGTAAATGAAAAAAGGAAACGTAGTCATCAGTATGTGAAAAAAGTTGCCACTTTGACAAAAATAGTAGCTCTTTGGCTGTTTTCAATGAAAAAAGTCGCTACAGTCACTTAAGGTCAAAAATAGTTGCAAATAGTCGCATTTTACTCGCCTGTGACAACCCTGAAAAGGAATATCAACAAAGAGCAATTTTTCTGCGCTCCCTTCAAAAGTCAATGGTAGTTAACATAAGCTAAAGCGGAAACTGTCTAACCCAGAAGCGGAAAGCACTATTTAGTCTCATCAAAGAAAACAACTGCATAAAACAGGAAGTCTCTAGCATGAAGAAAATTTTCTCAACAGCAAAAAAGAAAGAGCTTTTGAATACAGTGGAAATAGCAAAGTGGGGAGGGTAAACGAAAGGCAGTTTACAAACACAGAATGCCCCTACTGGATCACTATTTTGCACACCACCCCTTCTACTGGGGCATCTAAGGGGGCAATTCCCCCCCCCCCCCCGAGCCAGGTTTATATCATGGAAAATTACATGAAAAGTACCAGTCACTTGGTTAAAAATAGGAATCAAACAAATTGTCCCTCTCTACCCCACAAAAGGTTTCTGGACCCACACTTGCCCCCTTCTTAAATGAAAATGATCACTGTTAACCAGAAAGAAATGTCACTCATATCCACTATCAATTCATGGATTAACTTAAAGTAAGGGCGAGTGCAAATGGTCATCTACTGTGAGGTCTATATGTAAAGAACCACCCGTAGTTCCCATTTGTACATGAAAAGACCCCACAAGAATAATTAACTTTTGAGTTAGTTTGTTCTCGATAGTCTCAAATTCAAATAAAAGAACTTCCTTGAAGTTAATAAAGAATGGAACTGGGATAATGAAACCTTTCTTTTCCTCAGTAAAGAGTAAGCAGTATTGGGAGGGGGCTGATAGAATGTTAATGAATCATTCTACTTTATTAGCATTTGAAAAACATGTTAGCGTACAATTAACAGGTTATTTTGTGATCACGACACTATAAAATTGAACATCCATCCATGAGTTGTATAAAGATGCCCTATAGTAGTGGTCGACAACCTTTCGGGACTTACAGACCACTAAATTTATAATTTTAAATCCTGCGGACAATTAATATGCATTTTTTTTAAAAGATAAATACAGTGCTTCTCTTGGTAACCGCATTATGGCAAGTAAGGTTTTTTTTTCACTAATTGCCGACAATTATCTCAAGTACAGTCTATAGATACAAAAATTTACAATTAATTATTTTAACAGAAAGTTAGAAATTAGTGCTTAAACGTTTAGGAACCTATCAAGCACATTTCGTGAATTTAGTGCAATATAAAGGCAAAAATTGTCATTCAGAATATGAGAATTTCTTAGAATATTATTTTTGTTTTATTAATCAAACATTAAAAATGAAAATAATGTCCAGATTTTTCTGCAGACCACCAAAATTTTCTCGCGGACCACCGGTTGGCGACCGCTGCCCTATAGTATACTTATAGTACATACAAAATTTTGTTTTCAAATAAACAATTCAAAAATAATGAACATGATGAATGATTCAATAGGCAAAATTGAAACAGGTACTGTAAAGCAGAATTGTAAACAAACTACCATAAAAGATTTTTTTGTGCAATACAGTTAATGTATCAAAGAATTGTGAATTGTTGATATGTAAGTACATTTTTTTTTAATCCTGATATAAAACCAAATATTGAAAATGAGATGAGGAATCGTTACAACTTAAGCTTGCATAATAATTCTATTACCTTGTTTTTATATGGAATAGGCATGTATAGCTAGTATGGGGAAGCTCGTACAATATTGATTACAATATTGATTTGCAACTAAGAACACAAAATAATGCAAAAATTAAATTTAATATAATTAAAATGCAGTGATAAACTAAATAATTTTATCAAGAGAAAAATAAAGTTTGCAAGATGGGACAAAGAAAAAAACATTAGTACGTATAGTTATCTCTTACTACTGAATTTTAACTATGTATGTATTTATTTGACATATAACCTTCATAAAATGGAAAACTGCATACTACAAAATTTTTTTCCGGCCCTATGAGGTTCCAGTTTAGACAGGTTTCACTGTATATTCATAATTTAAGAATAACAATGGCAAAGTTTACCAAAACACAAAAATTCAGAATCAACCATAGTCAATTCATGAATCTACTGAAACAATCAATCACATGTAAAGCATACTACAAAATAAAATTAATATATTGCTATAACCTTTAGAAATAAAAAATTAGAAATTATGTTCAAGCGCAGCAATTAGAATCAAGTCTAATAGAACACAAATTGCAGCAAAAAATTTACAAATAAATTAAACAGAATATGAGTATTATAACAAACGTTGATATTTTGTTCAACTTCCTAAAATGTCAAAGAATAGGACTATATAATAAGAAATCCTCATAATAAACAAATAGTAATAAAAATAATTACCTTTGAGGAAAAGAAGGGGGTAAATTTAAACTCCTTGAGAAATACAGCAATAACGAAAGTGCAAGCAAACAGAATGACGGAAAACAAAAAGATATCTGGTGTATTGGCAGGAAGACAGCCTGGCCCTTCCATAGTACCATTAAGCACTTCACATTCAGTATTATTGACCATATTCCATTTTATAGTATCATTTTCAGTAATATCTGTCCAGTTTGTATGTGGCATACAGATACAAGACCCACGATATATTGGGCCATGGGTGCCAATAGGATTATCATGACCAATATCAAGCACCTGTAAAAGGCAATTTCTTATAATGAAAAATAAATGAAATAATTACATTTAACGATATTTAATTTTATAGTACATGCATGTATCAATTACCTTTTCTATAGCTTTATAAATAAATATAAGTGATATTAGTGTAGCAAAGTTTTCTTCA
>QLNU02015360.1:141255504-141270239 GCA_006491805.2 Dysdera silvatica
TTATGTGGTAGGCTTTAAAAAAGCAACTCCTAGTCCTTTACACTCACTTAGTTCATTGCGTGTAGCTATATTTGCACTCAGTTCATTGTATGTGCATTCCAAATACATGCATGTCAATGTCATGTGGTGTGTATGCACATTCTAATTACAGGCAAGAAATATACATACAGTATTTTAAATGCTTGGGGCCCACTTTAGCAATAGGAGAAGATACACCACCATTGTTTAGTTTCAATGGTGCTATAAGACAAAGGCTTGGGATGCAGTCTTTCTCAAAATCAACAACTGATCTTAAACGGCATCAATACGCAAGACACTTCCCACTGTTTCACTGGAAGTACCTCCAGACTAACTTGTGACTATGGTCTTTTGCTTTTATGTGTTATGGTTTAACTTCTTTGTGTGTGTGTGTGTGTGTTTGTGTGTGCACACGCAATGTAATCACCTACATATCATGGCTATTGGCCTGTAAAGTAAAAAGTTATAATTGAAATGTTCCCATAAATCACATTCCGATTCTGCGAAAAATAAGAAGTTTTAAGGACTGTTGATGAAAAGTAAGTACTTTTAAGGGCCCTTAACAATTAAAACCACAAATAAGGAGTTTTGAAGGACTTTTAAGTACCTGTGGGAACCCTGGTGAATCTTATGGCAAACAATTGCTTCCACAAGTGCCTTTGTAAACATGAATATCACAGATTATTTACATGCAAATAACTAATTTATGATTAAGCGTCAGTTAAAAGTAATAATTTTAAGAAAATATCAAATGATAAAAAAAAACTGGACTAATATGGACTTGAGATGAAAATAAGGACTTTTGCATAAAAAATTCACCTGTTGGGAACCTGGCCCGTCATCCTGTTCCGGATATGCATTTAGACTAAATTATCATACCCTTTCTAGCCAGTTCATTGAGTTGAGAGGGAAAAACTGAAATGAGATCAGGGGTGAACGTGGGTTTCCGAAGGCTTTTTATAATCATGTTCAGTGAGAAAATATTGATGGGATGGAAAATAAGGAGTTTTAAGGACTTGGACATAAAATTAAGAAGTTTTAAAGGCCCTTAATTTTTATTTTCAAAATTAAGGAACTGTTAAGGACTGTACAAATACTACATATGATTGGTTGCATTTTTATGGCACAAGGACCTGTATATGAATAACCATCTCTCCATGAAGAAAAGGTTATCACTTTTTTGCTTAAAAATATCCTCTTTTATTTAACATTTAACTTTTTTCACTAATGATATGAACATTATAAAAACAAATGTATTTTATGAACATTTTTTACAAGATTATCTTTTGTGTAAAAAAAAGATATGCAAACTATTAATATTATACATAATTATACATATTGCTAAATGGCAAAATTAATATACTTACTGGCATTTATCAAATAAAATTGTCTCAAAAACCAGCACTGGGCCTGTGCTGCCAAGGATTGTTAATGGCTGACCACTAAATAGACCATAAATTATGCCACACAGGGCACCAGATAGAAGGCTTTCAATGGCAGCCTAAAATAATAAATAACAACGTTGAGCCACTTCATATTGTATAAGAAAGATTTGTATGTTCTATCACAAGGACAGCTAAGGACATGCTGTGCCACAACTAACAATTTTTCTAGGGACACAAACCTATGTTGCTTAGGGAATAAATCCTCAGACAATAAATTGGTAGAATATAGCTAGCACATTTAGTACCCTCAGAATTCAAATCAAGGTTTTCTCATTGCAGACAACAAATACTTTAGCTTTATACCATTGCAGGAAGTTGACAAAGAAATTGTAAGTTATCTGAAAATATGCTACAAGGCAAATAATACTATAATGGATAACACACAGATCAGATCTACTGGAGAATCATTGATCAGATCAGATTTGCATCAGGTTCTGAAAAAGACTGACATTTTTCTTGCCATAGAAACAATGAGGAAGTTGCACATGTGAGGATTACGCTCAATTTTATATTTTCCTGGTAATGTCAGCTTTACCTTTTTCAAATATACTGTCTTCAAAAAGATGTTAAATTAGAAATTTAGTTTTAAATATGCGAAAAATGACATAATGCCATGTGACTGCAAAACGCTATGTGATTGACTCTGACATCACTGGGCATGAAATATCAGTGTTTACATGTTGAAACCCATGCTGTGTTCGTTTGCCTTTTTGTGTTCTTATTTTAACAATCCTTTTTTCGTTTTTTAACTAAATTTGATACCTGTCTGTTTTTTATAATCATCTTCCATTTATTTTATATATTTTGTTAATATACAATAAATAAAAAAATAATAATAAAAAAGCTCACAAAAATCTCGCCCCGGAGGCTTTTCTGTGTTGACCATTATTTGGCAATTGTGTTATCCCTGTGAAGGGTAATAATATCTTACATCCTTTGTTAATTCCATTTACGATATTGATTTTGCCAGGATTTGTCAAAGGCCAATCAGATACCTAAGATAGATGCAGTTCCATGTTTTCTTTCTTGGGAACAAATCTGAATTTTATAGGAGTAGAAATATGAGGAGTTAAAGTTAAGGGGTATGTGTGATACATATTTGCATGTGGTGGCCCAGAATTTAAATAACACAAAATATGTGTACAAGTGGCATGCAGCGAATTTTTATTTAGGCAAGCAATATATTTTTTATTTATATTTCGCATTGATGCTACTAAATATAGCAGCATTATCGTTAACTTACAAGTGAGCACTTCCTGTAATTGCATCTTAGATTAAAATTACTTCGTGTCCATGTGGCTTAAAAAATTAAAATAATAAGCCTTTATAAATTTAATTAATGTTTAGTTTAACTGCCTACAAATTTAACTATCTCCAAACCCTGAAAAAAAAAAAAAAGCTTTACAGTATTCGCTCTAAAATTAGAACAAAATTATGTAAGCAATAATAAATTTTTAAAAAAAAATCAGCACAAATACAGTTTGGGAAAAAAAAAAAAATTAATTTCCCATGCCGGAGAATCAAAACTAGGCATTCCGGGTGAGTTGTCCTAACCACTAGACCATGTTGGACTTGCTGAGTTTTATTTAAACTTAAATTTAAGGATATAATCTATTTAAAAGCAGTGTTTTAATGAAAAATATTATTTTAATATTTAGTTTTTGTATCAGTCATGAAAAATACTCAATGTGTAACAATACCTTGGGGGGAGGGGACCGCAGCCCTGGAAATTTTGACAACGTTGGGGGAAGAAAATTCCTAGAATTACCATCCAAAAAAGTAACTGGTAGAGGGCTACACAATAAACTGTAGCCTGGGAGGGGGATTTTAAGACATCCCTCGCATGCACACCCTTCATTACATTCAAAATATAGCTGAAAGTTCAATAAGGAATGACCGTTATTACTATTATGGATTATTAATGTTAACATTTCCATATTTATTTTATAGATATTATCAAGAAGAAATAGCTATAAATTAGAGTGTCATTTCTTGCTGCAGTATTTAGTTTAATAAAAAATTAAGAAACATTCTGAAGGTTTCACTCTATGTTCCAAAAATGTTCTGAAGTGCAAGCTTAAGTATAAGTTTTATTTTTATTGTTTAATCTCCAACTTGCATACAAAATTTTAATTCAATTTAACTTTGTGTTAAGGGTTAGTCATAATTCACTTTCACTCTAAATAAGTAATACTTAAACAAAAGCAAATATTAACAAAAAATGATCTTCACAATAATTCACAAATAAGATGTACATGGCATTTCTAAAAAAAAAAACCCCATCAATTGGAAAAAATTCTATTAATTTAAAGAAATATGCCTCCCACTCTATTGTTATACATGTTTTGAATAAATGCGATACCACAAAGTAATGAGTAATAAGCCATCTTTGATAGAATAGCATAAAATCATGCATAGAAAAGCTGTGCTCACAGAGGATGCAAAACACTCACAATGTCAAGTAAAAAAAAATCATATTTTCCAATGAAAAACAGTTTCAATCTTAATAAATCCAGCAGTTTACATAGTTACTGACATGTAAACATCACAAAAAAGGGAACATCAGATGGAACCAGTGTTTCAAAGGTGGTTTTTTAATGTTCTCAGGTGTTTTACTGATCAGTTGTTAACCCTGAGAAGGGTAGTCAAATCTTAAATACAAAGAAAAAGAAGAATATTCCTGCATCTTGGGGGTCGAGCAGGTTAAGGCACTCCAGGTCCTACAGACGGCCCCTGGTTTGACTGCAAGCCAGGATGGTGTCCCCCCCCCCCCTCTTTTTTATTTACAAAAAAGCTCTCGACTAAGCTTTTAGGTTGGTGTCAAAAATTATTACCTTCAATTTCCCACGAAAATTACAAAAAACATGTCCCAGTGGCTTCATGTGTTGACGAATTGGCAGTTGTGTTAACCCTAAGAAGGGTAATAATATCTTAAAACAATCCAAATACTACTGAAATCTGAAGTTTGTAAGTATTTTATAGTGAAAGCTTTACTTTTCAAGTGAATGAAAGGGTAGAAATTTAATTATAGAAAAAAAAAATTATTATATCCATGATATTCCATATATCTTATACATTAAATAAAACTAACAGAAACCATTTGGTTTTTACAGCGATGAATTTGTTATATCAAAGTTCTACTTTATGTGTATTTACAGTAACGAATAATGAAACTAGCCAGAGATTTGTAACTAAATGTTTAATGCAAATTTCTAGACTGTTGCTGATATAATGAACATGTTCTGTCATTTATTGTTACCATTGCCATACAAGGGTAAGACAAATCCATACACCTGCATCAAGTCAATAGTTTTCTTTTCTGAGCTATCAGGGTAGAAATAGTGATTGTATAAAGGAGAACTCTACTAAGGATGGAATATCTCACCACTTCTAATTATTTTGATTTCTACATTATTTTGTCCATAGATAATTACACATACCATAAGGAGACTTCATAATAAAGAAACACTTATGTAAGAACTGAACAGATATTTTTAATTAGAAGGGGTTACTATGCAAAAATGAAAATAATTCTGTAATTAAGATAAATTATTTTTCCAGTTTTTTTTTTATTCCACCGATACTGGTCATAATAATAATACAAACTTTTTAGGTTATCAGATTGAACATTTATTTTTTTTAATTCAAATACCCATGAAAAAGAATTGTGAAGTGGCACTGTGAATGTAAAGTTCTGATTGCTTTATGGAATGACAGCTAAGATCATGTTTCACAGGGACTTACAGTTGTCTGAGGTATCCATACCCTTGTTGCCTAGGAAATTAAATCTAAGAAAAGGGATTGGCAGAAAAAAAACCAATCACTCTGTATCAAGGTTCAACTTTCGATTATCTGCATGACAGACAAACACCTTACCTTTTTGCCACCATATGGCCTATGAGGTTTTAATAGGAGGGATAAAAATATTAAGGAAAAAAAGTATCAAAGAATAACTGCACTAAATATGAACAAGAAATAAAACTGCTTCTATAATATTGAAATTGTGGTAAGACGTTTTATAAATAGTTTTATCCACAAAACATTGTTTAGGATACACAGGTAATGCAGGACCAGATTAAACGTTTTGAAGCATATTTTAAGATAGGACTTCAAACTACTTTTTACAGGGTTTTATGAGGTTCATAATTTAGGAAATTTGGTGAGCAAATTATGATCCATTTACAAATTTATATGGATTTAAATTTATGTCTTGGTGGAAGATTGCTTTCTATTGATACTGGTTAAATAATCGAATATAAATCCCTACCATGTACAGTATACTAAAAATAATCTTAATCTAAGGTAAATTATGGTACCTATTTTAAGAATTCATAAAAATTAATAGGTATGAACTAAAGCAGATATACGAATTACTCAAATTTGTTTCTCACCCCAAAACAAAAATCTCAATACAGTTGAACTTCCATTTAATGAAGTCGCAAGATTAGTGCAAGGAAGGCTATGGTCAAGCTATGCCAGGATCTAGCTTTCTGAGGAATCAAAACCTCTGTTAATCAAGGGAATTAAACCTCAGACTACAATGGGCATAAAAAAATGGGAATGCATTCTACTATCTACTAGAATTGAACTTCTACTGGAATTGAATCCAGGTTAATAGTACAATAGACAGCCATGTTACTTCTATGCCACTGTAGGGCTATATAATATAGGGTAAGTAAGATTGTAAAAAAAAATTAGCATACATATCATATAATTACAACTACTTATGACTTTAGACAAATGATTTTATTAAAATAAAGTATTTACTCACGATTCTTTCACCTGTGGCATCACCCAAAAGGCCTCCAAAAGTAATGATGGGTGTTAGGCAAGCAAAGTATAGAAAAAAGATAGAGGCCACTGACTGAATTGCACAGGCATCTTTGAAATCACTTAAATACCATGGTAGTTTTCGTTTAACATCGTTAATAAGGCCCCCAAACAACCTAATAATCATCAGTGTTACAAATTATATATATGGATATAAAAGTAGTAAACAAATTAAAGGCAAATAAACTGCATTAAGATTTTCAAAGTTTTGTGCATAAAAAACAAAAGCAAAGTAAAAATTTATTTTATAATTTTTCAGCTTGTGTTTAATGCAAACAGCAATGTATAGTTTTTAATAAATGAATTTGTATAAAAATAACCATAATTACTCTCCCTGTGTGTACACACACACACACACACACACACACACACACACACAATAGGACTTGTATATAACGCGGGATCCGGAAAAGTGGCCTTCAGATGACTGGGGTTCTACTTTTAAAAAATTATGTCATTATTTAAATTTTTGTAGCCTACTTATTATCCACAGGGAAAGAGATGTATAGGAGGTGAAATGCCAGAGGCCACTTTTCTGTAAACCATGGAACGAGTAGCTAGGGACCAATGAAAATGTTCACTATATCCAGTCACTCACTAATTTTGTTTTAAACTTAAAATTCCAAACTTTAAAAATAAAGTTCATATAAATAGCACATGTGCATATAACATGCATATAATAATATTCAGCCTCAAAATTGCTTAAAATTTAATAAACAACCGCATGAATTTCAGAACAATAAGTAAAATACAAGGCTGTTCACAAAGAAGCAGGTTTTGGTGGTTAAATCCACTATTTGATCAACATCATTAACTACAAAATAAAATTTCATATAAGAGAATATTTTGCTTCCATCAAAACTTCTTTTTTCAAACACATCCCCTTTTTAAATCCTATACATAACAAAAAAACACATGATATAAAGAAGCTTGTATTAGTAATTATTCAAAATAATGTATTTCCAGATACCCAAATAAAAATCTCTAGTTTGCTGTATTTTACATTATCCATATTAATTAAAAACAATTTCGTTGTAAAATATTTAGTTTATTAAGTATGTATATAGTCATCGGTATAAATGAATTGCCTTAAAAAAGTGTTCATTGTGCATTTCTTATAATGTATTCTGAAAGGAATGAGGGTTCTCATTCTCCAGTTTCAAGTACTGGAAAGTTTGTTTCATCATGTTTGCCTCAGTTAAAAAGATATCCTCAACTGATTTTGTCATTTTTTTTTTTTTTTTTTTTTAAAGAATTTTCTACATTGTAAGAAATCTTGTCATTTTTTACTCATTATATCCTAGATTGATATGGATTTTGTTAGCTAAAAGTGATTACATTGATTTACACTTCTTCATTATGTAAACACTTATATTACATTTAAACAAAACCCATATTTTCCTCACTAAATTTGGAAACTTGCTATATGTGAGCTTTTTTTTATAAGTAAGTCCTACTGTATACAGAACTATGCATACAGAAGAGTCCTACATAAACAGGATTCAACAAATCGCAACAAACCATACTTGCTCACTTCAATAAGAAAACCTAGGAACCTATTAGGGAAACAATATTTGCTGTTCTCCAACTACAAAAATCCAGCTGCTAATGGCGACTGGATTTATTGAACCCTGCATTTATGTTAAATAACTAAGTTCTAGTTATTTATATAAATCGAACACTACGCAGATTAAATTAAACAACAATGTCAATCAATCAACGTTTATTGGCGTAGTGATACCAACGCCGATGTTATGGCGTGATTAGATGGTGAAACGTTCGAAAGAAAATAAACATTTCTGCCTTCGGTGGGACCTGAACCCACTGTGGATGGTCGTGGATTAAGGTCCCACCGAACGCAGGAACATTTCTTTTCTTTCGAACGTTTCACCATACAATCACGCCATAACATCGGCGCTGGTATCACTACGCCAATAAACGTTGATTTATATTATTTGATTTGAACTCTAAGTTTCTCTATGAATTCTAGAAAATTTAGCAGCTAAGCAATAATTTATATTTATTAAAAAAAAAAAAAAATTTAAAGACGACATTAACCTACACTTGTTAATTTTTATAATTTTTTTAATAATATACATTTTTTTATATGTTTAAATGTATTTTCTTTTTTTTTTCACTTCAAAAACTTCTGGTAGCAGAATCGAAATACTTATCTGTCTTAAGACGCCTGTTTGATTAAATACATACATGCAATCTGTTTACATACAGCTCTCTAAGGCCAAGTTTTCTTAAAGTTACAAATTTACAATAGTATTTATATGCAATAGAACAGTATTTCTTAAATGTTTTATTATAAGGAACTCCCTTTCTTACTGCATGTCCAGCTATGGAATCAAGAGTGGATATAAGGAGAACAACAAATTTGCTCTCATCATCACTTACCCAAAAGAGGTAACAAATTTCAAGGAATAGGTCTACATTAGTTTTCAAGATTTATCCCACAGCTTTTTCTGATGATGGATATTCTTTTAAAGAATATCAAAATGGATTTTTGATCCATATTTGTATCGTTTAATTTTTAGTACTATTTATTAGAAAAGTATTGTTTCATATAATTATTGACAGCCTCATGGTGCTGGGTAATATCCTCAATACCGTTTATTTTCTACTTCATAGTCTAATTCTGATGAGAAGTTTCTCTCAGTTGGAAAACAGTCAAATTCATGGCTGCGAATACAACTAATCAAAAATTAAAATTTTAGTTTAAATGCCACGATTTTATCATTAATGCTGGATACATCTGCTTTCTATGGAATGGAAAAAATTATTTTAGTTTTGAGAAAATATCAGCAAGGTAAGTCACTCTAAATAATCATTCTTTAACAGTTAATCGACTTCCCAAACAAACATGGTTAGCAGTGAAGAACACATGTACTTCAGCTCGAAGTACAAAAAGTGTTCCAGTATTTTGCCCCGAGATAACCATTACACTTTTACATGTAAAACCAGTGATGAGTGCATGCTTCCTATAACATCACAAAAGATTTAAAACGATCAGCTATTTAATAGACAACATTTTTATGAAGTTTATAATTTTCACCATGTTATCAAGGGTACGTTTTAAATTAAACGATTTTTTCATGGCATGTGTGCCTATGAAGCATATAATGATTGATTGTACAGTTCTTTACCACCCTTTTTAAGGGGGGAAAAACACCAGCTATCTATCTAACCATCGCTTTAACACCATTAGTGCAAATTTCCTAAGGAATTTTGTATGTTGTAAATCTGTACTGCAGTTGCATGTGCTGGGAGTAGCTTGTACAGTGTGTCCCATAATTACATGGATACATAATTTTCTCAAAAAGCAATAGTTCAATGAAGGAAGTGAAGATTTATACTGATAAGATACACTTTATAAGAAGCTGAATATCGTACATCATCAATGACTCTCTATAGAAAGTATAAATGAAATAGTATGATGTCTTTACAAATCCAATCATAAGGTACTGTCCATAATTATATGGAAACAAGTAAAACAGATATATAAATTTCAAGCCTGACTAATCAGTCTCCTGCACATTAAATAACATGAAATATGCATTCTGGCATATGGTCTATTAAACAATGCATTACCACACAGTTAGTATACCAACAGTTCATTATTTCTGTTTTGAGTTCTTTAATGGTTGCAAATTACCTGTGATTAGCATAGACACTATGAAATTAACATCCTGAAGGTTCTCAATGGGATTGAAATTCAGGCTATGGGCTGGCTAAAACAATAGTTTCACAGTTTTTAATCTCAACCATATGACATTATAGGACTTGCTTTGTGAATAGATACGTTTTCCTGTTAGAAAATCCAGTCAGGATTGGCTATTTTTTCCGCAACAGCAAGCAGACTGTCTTTTAGCAGTTTTTGATATGTTAATGCATTTTGACATATGGACAAAAGACAGACACAATCTTAACCATTAAAGCCAAAAAATGCCAATACCATAACTTAGCCTCCTCCATTTTGTCGGCTGGTCGTTACTCATATATCAAATCATGCCAGTAATGCTTGGCACCGTTCAGCCCATCAAAGTTAAATTATTTTTTTTTGCATCACTAAAATAATACTTGCAGCCACTTATTCTTCAATGAAATATGGCTCTCGGCCCACTCTTGCTTGGGTTTGTAGTTCGCAGTCAAAGGTAGTTTTCTCAAAAAATTTTTATATATATCACAGGTGGTATTTGTCTGTTCATGGTTACAATTGCTGGATTAGTAGCCAGCTGTGGTTTGCAGCTCTTTCTTGTCAGCTGCATTCATAGTTATGTCAAAGCTCATGCAATACACCCCATTCATATGGTTTATTAACTCCTGTTTGAAGTAAGGTCCTAAGGCATCCTCTAAAGGATCTCATTTTAGTTCACTTCCGAGAAAATCCTTGTGGTAATACTTCATAAAACATGGCTTAAAAAACCTCTCCAATTCCAGAGCATGAAGCTGCTGGAAAAGTACTTGCCACGCACTTTAACACCCATATCAGTTCAGCAGTTGCAGCAGAATCTTTCACACTGTACAACCTAATACTTGAACATGCCTTGGATACTATTTGTACTGGAACAAGAAGCAGATACTGAAACATTGTTTGCTGGATTCAATGTTAACTGAAGCGGTTTGGTTTCTTGTAAGAACAAAATGTTTTTTCTGTGCTTAAATGATTCAGCATGTTGCAAAATAACTTGAAAGCCTTTATTTCTGGTATTTACAATGCAGGAACACATTTTACAAAGCAGTTCGATGTCACTATGTTTGGATCTCCCATTCAGCCACTGTGCACTTGTAGACATCATCCTCCTAGAGCCAGTCATTTCCAAATCAATATTTCCCCATGATTCAGGTGCGAACTCAAGGATTAGGCTTTACTTAAAGCAAAAAAAAAGGAAGATGGACCATGCTAATGTTTGTCGTATTTAAAACAAAAATTCTGGAAAAA
The DNA here is from genome assembly GCA_006491805.2 of Dysdera silvatica. Taxonomy (NCBI): domain Eukaryota; kingdom Metazoa; phylum Arthropoda; class Arachnida; order Araneae; family Dysderidae; genus Dysdera; species Dysdera silvatica. The sequence continues at coordinate 141,266,746 of QLNU02015360.1, forward strand.
GAATGCTACAATAGCCTGGGTTATGACAGGCTAGAGCATAAATGGAAGTATAGAAATAAATTGGTTTCTGCTCAAATTTTGAAAAATTGTGTTTCCAGTTTAAAGGTAACCTTAAGTGGTGTCTAGTTCATCGTTCTTAAAGTTCTCCAACATTTTGAAAACTACCACTTTTAGAACTTTAAGACTACAAAAATGAACACCATGTAAAACCACTTTTAAGACTTAAATTTTCAAAATTTGAATGTAGACAACTCTCCCTTTATATTGCTCAAATATTTCCCTTCAAATGTCTGTCACTGGGGAACTTCCACTGAGTTTTCAAGTAGTTAAAGAAAGAAAAAAAAAAACTCATCGTATAAGGATACAATCAAAAGAAAATAGGCAAGGAATCTAAAAAAATGTACTCTCTGCACAAAAGTGAGTAAAAGTGACCTTTCCAAAAAAAGTGACTAAAAGTGAGAAAAGTGACCAGTTTGCAGGCCTGGTATGTGCTATCTACCTTCTTCAGAACAAAATTGACTGTTCACATACAATGCAAGCAATGTTGCCATCTCACTGGTCACAAGTCCATTGGTTGGGAAAAATATATTTTTGCATCTGTGGTGGTGTCTTTCGTTCCATAGCAAAGAAAAATTGCCCAAATAGCTGAAATTGTGCTGAATAGAAACTGATCATTGACAATGATATCAGATTGGAATGGATATGAAAGACATTAAAATAAATTGGGATCAATAGGTGAAAAAAATTTCCTGTCCACAGCTATGAATTTAAATTTTTTTAATGAGAATTTGTGGCCAATGTCCTATAATTATTTGACTAAAACAAATTTATGGAATTCTTGCTTCTGAGCATATGCTTTATGCTTTTTTAATTTCATACAAAGGGCTCTATGTGTTTAGCCAATATATAATCTGTCACGTTGGCATGGGATGTAAATATGTCAACCCAAATTTAGAGCCATCTACGGAGCAGAAAAATATAAAATTGGAACAATCATTTTTTAAATACTAAGAGCAACAAAGTCTTAATATATAAATTCACGAAATATATAGTAACAAAAAAAATTTAAAAGTGATTCACTATCTAGGAAGAGCAATTAATTTTATGTAACACTCTTTGACAAATAAACTGCCATGTTACTTACGGATGTCCAGATATATTTCTCTCTTCTGAATGCAAAAACAACTTCATAGACATTTATTTATTTATTTTATTTTATTTTTTTTACGAGTTTCACATCATACTTGTTCAGTCTTATTTTCTTGTAATGATAATGTTTGAGTTATTTCAATTCCTTTTACAGTATAGTACCACACTTCACATCCAAGAACAACTTCTTCGTAAGTCCATCATTTATGGTACATTCAGAGTTACTAAGCATAAGCTGTGAAGCTTCAAATCTTGTTTAAAGTGTAGCCTCTTCCAGTTTTAAGCTCTTAATTACACTAGAATCATCACGCTCAACTTCATCCTTTTCTTTCTCTTCCGCTTGTATTCTTGCATCATATTTCCAGCATGATATTTTGATTGCAGAAATAAGTTTAAGATTTATGTGCTTATTAAATTTCTGAATATTGCCGCATTTTTCAACAGCTGACTTCAACTTTCTTATAACATTAACGCTTGCAATGCAAAGATTGTTCCTAGACTCCGGGATATGAAACCTCTCTACTATGGCAAATACTGGAATTTTAAATTTCCTGAGCAATCCCTGTCATCAAAAACTTTTGCCCAGTATTCGTCTAATTTTCATGTTGATCAGAAGTACATGAATTATTTGAACCAGACTGGTAAAGAATCCAATAATCAGATATGCAAAATATATTTAAGGATGCTATAATGGCTGGAACAGCTGTTGCCAGATGTCTAATGCAACTGACAGAAGAGTCTTCATAACAGGAAAAAGGGTGTAGACATTTCATCCATTGCAGAAATTTATTTTCTAAAGGCAAATCTTTAAGGAGATAGCACAGGTGATGTAATATGACCTGGCGCCTAAAGAGAAACTTTTCTTATCCGAGAATTTGACCCATCTGGCATTACAGTGGTGTGAGGGTGTACTTAGGTGTGAGGGCACTTTCCGCACCCCTGCCAGAAACAGCTCTGCACTTGAAAATATCTCACAAAATACTTGCATACCCGTATTTCTTTAATAATGATGAACAGAAGACTTTATAACTTAAAAACAATTGCCAATCCTCTTTCAAACTGAAATTCCCTAGATTTTCCTTTTTAAAAAAATTTCGGGAAAGAGTTTTGAAAAGGAAATTCCAAACATTTCATTGCCTCAAATTAACTAAAAATTTTATAGCCTCGAATTTAACGAAACCTCAACCTTTCTAGATTCTACTGTATTAATATTTACTGTAACAGCTGGATCAAAACATGATACAGTTTTCATCAAAGAATACAGTAATGGAGAATGTTCCAACAGTTTTAAGATGAGAAAACCTTAAACTTATAGCAGATGGTTTACGAAATTACAAAATATCTTTGTATGAAATTTCATCTATCTTCCTATTGTTTATAACACCATGTGGAGCATTAACCGAGATTATCATTAGTAAATAAAAGATTTCATTTTCTGTAGAGTTCATTTTTTAACTGTAGTACAGGCTTTTAAAACATTAACAAATTTACCCATCACATTAACAACAATGAGTTCCAAGGATCCATGAAGGAATAGAATTAATGGAATATCAGTTTGGTATTCTTTTATTCGACTACTGCTATTAAAGATTAAAAAAATTTTAATTCTGCTTCTAGAAGGGGATCTCCCACAAATGAACAAATTTTATTAAAAATTCATGCAACATAAACTTGCTTTGTTATTCTTTGTGCCATTTACAAACTTTTGACATTAGGTATGATGTTAAAAGCACCTTGTGGAACTTCTCCATTTTGAGGCCTACAGATTGAACTAAACTTTTGAAGGAAGTTCTTAGAATTTGAATAATGAATAGATAGAACAAGATGTGAAACATTTTTAAATAAATTATACAGACGCCGCAGAAAGTGGATTAAAGACCAGTTTATAGCTTTATTTACAGTTTTAAAAGCACCATGCAATGTATGTAGTTCACAACATGTATGGTAAGACTGGAAGAATGTATTAATTTGATTTATTTATGTAAATTGGAATTTATTTTATTCAATTTATTAATTTAAAATTAGAATTTTAATAAATCTTAAAATGTAAGTTTTCATAAATGGATCAATGATTGATCAGATCGGGAGTGATTGCTGGTTTAGATCAGACCACATGGTTCACATCTGTTGAACCTTCTATAACAAAGGGAAAGGGAAGGGGTTAGAAATTGGCATGATGACAACCAACTTCCTAGACATGCTTTTGTCTTTAATTTTTGATAAAAAATGAGAGAATGGAGAAAAAAAATTATGAAATATGGCAATTTTTTTTTAAATACATTTATGTTAAAACTCCTTGCTTAATTTTAATTTTTTGATGAATTCCCTAATATTCTCTTAAACAT
>QLNU02015360.1:141279238-141290192 GCA_006491805.2 Dysdera silvatica
ATGTTTAATATCTTAAATAATAACCACCAGTTCTTAACATTTGCTTTCCTTGACAAAGAAGAAAAGTTTTCAAAAATTAATATTTAATTATCTTCTTTTAAGTATCATTATTATGTTAAAATGAAAAAATTGCCTTTCACAAATAAAAATTCATATTAAAAAACAACAACAACATACTTCATCAGACATAAGTGTAGCCATGGCACGACCAATTTCATGATAACGAACTAAATTTCCAGCCGGGCCAAGCAATACAAAAAGAAAGCGTGTTGGAACAGGAACCTCAGTTAAATCACCTAAATTTGCAGCTTGGCTAAGACGAACAAATGCTATTACAGCTCGATCCAGAAAATCAACTTCTCCAACAAGAATATTTGATGCCTCAGCACCAGGTGGAATTTTCTTCATAAATGATTGATTTAACTGCAAAAAACATACACATCTACATTTACATGCAATGACTAGATACTAAAATATTGTCAAACTAAGTAACACGCTTATTCTGTAATACACAGTAAACATACAGCATATGTACTTCAATGTCTAATTTTTTTACTACCCTCAATTTTTGATAATGTCATTATATGTAAGTTAAATTATACAAATTTGTTATTCACAATAATATAAAACATTAGACAAAATTACACCCTGAAAATATTTACTTTTAAAAAACTGTATTTCAGACATACAAACTTATCTGTACTTTTATAATTTATGTTTAAGTACATAATAAATTATATGTAAGAGTGTTTAATGATTAGCTATATATCTGCCTAGTAATAGGTGCAGGCTAACAAGGAAACTAATTGCTTGAAATGCAAAAAATAGGTTTGTACTAATGATGAGTGTTTCTATCATTTATGAAAAACACCAATGGACTGTTTGTCAAAAACCAAACTTTTTAAAAACAGTTGAAAAAACAGAAAAATTAGAATTCTCCATCAAATGTTGGTAACAATTATAGTATTACTTAACTTTCATACACTCTCCCTCTCTGTGTGTGGGTATATATATATATATTTTTTAATTGTTAAACTAATGAAGGTAAAAATGAATATGAGGAAAAGAAATGAATGTGGTGATCAATTTGTCAAATTTGTAGAAACTGAAAATCTGAGTATTATAAATTCATTTTTAACACTTCACCTACACTTGCTATATATACAGGGTGATTCTATAAGTCCTTATGGGCTGAAATAAGTTACCGAGTCAGGCAGACCCATAAATATGGTGTCTAGGTATAGTGAAATGGCTATGTGCTACATGATGAGATACCTTTCAGTGCCCTCTAGCTATAAATTCCAGAGTTCGTATCTCGGAAACTGTAGGAGATACGACCAAAAGTTTAATTACAAAGTTGTAGAGCATCATCGATTTATTAAGAAAAGCCATATTGTATGCAAGGATATGATAAATAGTCGCCTGTAATCAGAGGTGGACAAAGGGTAAGGTGACCATCTATAATGACCGGTTTCAATGTTTGAAAAATTAAGACAAAGATATGAGAAGAAAATTACTATACACACAATACTATGAAAGTACATGTACAATTATTTAATGGATAAACAATACATATTATGTCAATACATCTTCTGACATCAACAAATAAAAACATGCAAATGAAGTCACATTTATGAAAAGTTATGGTCGAGTGTGTTCGAAAAGGTTACCATTGGCCACAATGCACATTTGTATTCTAGACATAATGCTTTCGTGCACATTCGTCAATATTGAAGGTGTTACGTTACTGCATGCGATGGTGATACGACGGCGTAAATCCAGGAAACTGGTAGGCGGTGTTGCGTATACGTGATCTTTAATGTACCCCCAGAAGAAGAAATCCAGGGGAGTTAGGTCTGGAGAGCGCGGAGGCCATTCAACAGTTCCACCACAGCCAATAAACTAATCTCCAAACGTATATTCTAGAAAGCGTCTCACTGGCATTGGTTTGTGTGCTGGGGTGCCATCATGCTGAAACCACAAGGAACGTAAATTGGATAGAGAAATGTCATTCAAAACATGTGGTAAGTTGTTCAGTAACAACTGTAGGTATCTCTGTCCAGTTAGTGAGTCCGCGAAGAACACAGATCCCAATATTTTGTTCTTCCACATGCCGTGCCACATGTTAGTGGACCAGCATACCTGATGCTGGATAACTCGTGCGTAGGAGGGATTTTCCAAACCCCCAATAATGTGTGTTGTGTGGGTTCAGGTACCCGCCCCGTCCGTCCAAAAGATGTTGGAGAAAAAGTCTGCGCCATCCTTGAATTGGTTCATGGCCCAATTGCACCAGTCAAATCGGTGCTCACTATCACCCTGCAACAGTTCTTACTGTGGTGTGGCATAAGGATGGGCACCATGCTCTTGCAGTATTTTCTATACATGCGATAGGTTAAAGGCCCTGCTGATTTCTCTTGTACTAATTTCTGGACAGGCTAAGGCATATGTCCAAAACTTCATCTGCATGTATACTTCCCATGTCCCTGAGTCGAACTACATTACTGATGGTTTAGGTTATTGGAATGGGGCCTGGTGGAAATCGAACAGCATATTCATATGCAGCTTGCACCACATTTCGTTTGCATTCACCATACACGAGCACCATCTCACAACATTGATCATGAGAGAAAGTCACCATTTCCCCACGAAAATACAGTATTGACACGTAGAATTAGCTTTGAAGTTCATACAGACGGAGAAATAAGTAAAAATATTAGAACATACATTTTTCGATTAACAGCAATAGAAATGAACTGTTACCACTAACACATTTCAATTGCGGCATTACTAAATTTAAACCGAATTACAATCGACGAACAAAACCACAAACGAATCATAAATATCGACTGTCAAAAAAAAATTTCTTCTCAATTTATTTTGCTTTTTACTGTATGCACGTATTTTATTGTTTATAGTACCAGATGATTACTTACATTCAGGTTCCTTTTATTTTCCTTACTTGTACTACGCCAAAGTTTTGACGTCATATTTGCACACGGTCGTTTTCTGATTTCATGAAATTTCATTTGCATACACTCAATACAATTCTCGCCCACCTATGATTTCAAGCAACTATTTATTATACCCGTGTACACAATATGGCTTTTCTTAATAAATCAAGGATGCTCTACAACTTTGTAATTGTACTTTTGGTCGTATGTCCTACAGTTTCCGCAATACGAACTCTAACTCCGGAATTTATCACTAGAGGGCATCGAAATGTATCTTATCATGTAGCGCATAGCCATTTCACTGTACCTAGATGCCACATTCATGGATCTACCTGACTCGGTTCAACAGTTATTTCAGCCCATAAAGATTTATGGAATAACCCTGTATATAGCTTATTAATAGGCTTCAAGAAGGTCAAGTGTCAAGAAAAAGCCGCAAAGCAAATAGACATGGAACCTCCCAATGGAGCAACCAGTAAATTGATTATACCTCGGTTAACAAGAATCTGTTACTGAACTTTACAGCGTACTGAACAGATTTAATGCTGTAAGTGATCATTGAATCATAAGATGCAAAGTACATTTAAATACTAAATTGTAAAGACCGAAACTCATTACAAAGTAAGTACATAAAAGGATGAAAATAAACAAACTGAAAAAAAAAGCCAATTCCTTTAAGTTAGAATTAAATAATCACTTTTCTGCTCTGGAAGACTCATGGAAGAAGTTGTGATCTCAGAAGCAAGTGGAAATATTGTTATGACAATTATTGAATCTGCTGGGAAAATTAGTGGTATAGCAAATAAACAGCGCAGCAGCAAATTGCCTGAGAACAAGAAACAACTCATGTATGGAAAAAACAACAACATGAAAATGGATAAATGGAATGTTATTTCTAAGACTGAATATGTAAAACTTTATGCAAAAGCGTTGAAGATATAAAAAAATTTTTAATTGTGAGTTAATAAGAAAAATCGTTGAAGGCAATAGGAGCCTAAGGAACATTAAAGGATGCTTGTCTATTAGAAAGAAACAAATCATTAAAGGGAGAGAGGTGGTAATGTAATAATAAATACTTTAAAGAGTGGAAGAATTTGACAGAAAATTATAAGAAGTAATGAATTAATCAAAAACTGAAATAATCAAAAGAATAAGAGAAGGAAGAGTCCCAGAGTACATGGTACACATTCTGTGGTATTACTAGAATCAAATCCAGGTTAATTGCACAATAGACAATGAACACGTTTCCTTTATGCCACCATAAGGCATTCATAGAAGTGACAATACATCGTCTGCACAAGGAACTAGATATAGCACAGTTAATAGTACAAGCCGGATTTCAAAATGGATAGAGAACAGCAGATAATATTAAAGCATTATGAGAATTAAATGAACTAATGAATATGAACTTTTATTGTGGGTGGCATTTATTGACCACAAGGCCTTCGAGAGACTACAAATATCAACAGTATTTTACTCTCTGAAATCAACTAACATCAAAGATGGGATACAGTGATATGATTAAATGCTTGTACAAAAATGCAAATACTCAATTTTGATTGTACAAGGATACTAAAGACATCATAATTCGCAATGTTGTGAGACTGGGAGATATTGTACTTCCAAAACTTTTCATCTTGGTCTTGCAAAACATCTTTCAGTTGATAAATTTACAACAGCAAGTGATAAAAGGTATAAGAGGAATAATTTGTTTCTGTTTTAATGGTACAAGAACAGGAAAGATCACACTGTACCAGGACCCACAGTTTCCCAAAGAATCTGAACCTTGGCTGCCAAAGGAACTAAATCCAAGACTACAGCGATCAGAAAAGCTGAATGCATTCTACAATACCATTGGGAGTTGAACCTGGATTAATAACACAATAAGTACACATATTTCATTTCACAATTCATCACTGCCCCAGTGTGCCATTTTTTTAAAACTTTTGTAATAAAATATGGGTAAAGCTCATAACTATTACTTGCCATGTCTTCGCAGATACTGCTTAAACAGGTCATGAAAAAGCCACATACAGTGTAAAGAGTGTAAAAGTAAGGATGGAATGAAAAAGAGATGAATGTTCATGTGCTTCGGCTTGTCCCACATGTGTACTACTTAGGACCTTAGCCATAAACTATAACTAAAAATACAATTTAGAATGCCGATATAAAGGCATTTATATATTTTTTAGGTTAAAAATGGTATGAACTAACCCAGGGGTGGGGAACCTGTGGCCTTATGCAGCCTTCAAGGCCCTTAGGTGCGGCCTTTTGACCGAATTAAAATCTTGAGGAAAACCCTTTTATTTTTTAATGATTCTGTTTGTCTTTTTTATTTGCATTATAATCTTAAAATGAATCTAAGTAAAGAATAAAAGAGTAGAAGAAGATTTAACGAAATAATCTTCCTTGATTGACTGACGCAATCAAAACACATGCAGACCTTTAACATTAATGCAGCCTTCCAACATGAAAAGGTTCCCTACCCATGAACTAACCTAAGGGCAAACAGTGGTAGACTACTCATGACTGGTCAGAAAGGTTTAGGCACAAGAACAATAGCATACTCATGATTGGTCAGTAAAGTGTTAATACAATGAGATTGTTAGATTATTGTTCACAAAATGTTTTCAAAGATTAGCCATACCATTCACTACTAATAAATAAAAGCAACACAATATTAAAATTAGATACTGCAAAATTCAAATGTAATTATTGGACTTACCTTAATACTACTATTGTGATGAGTTAAAATCATTTTTAGTACACAAATTATATTAAAAACCAAAAGTAGTAACACTTTGAAAATATTAGGTTAAAGAATAAGTTAAGCATTTTCATGCACCATAAGGTAAAAGTAGAAGCCTTAATTACTTGGCTTCTGAGTACGCAGATAAACATTAAACCGAACTGCTGTTAGGCTATGCTTAATATTAGATTAATAATTAATCAATTTTAATTGACGTAATTAGATATAAAAGGGGAGTTAAGAGATTCATTTATTTGAAATTCATATAAAATGATATTAGAAGTTCGTGAAAATGTAAAGGGAGATGCAAAAGTAGTTGAAATGTTAGTTGAAATTTGTTTAATCTGTAAACATCCGTGCAAGTTTAGATGCAAATATAAATGTGACATACTTTAAGATAAAGGCATGAAGTTTCCTACAATTTATTCATTTTTGTCCCAAGGGTTGTTTCGAAGGAGGGAAAAAAAAAACACAAAAAAGAAAAACATATAAGAAAATAACTCAAATATATAAAAATATAACACAGAAAAATAATTTGTACACTAGCAGTTTTTCTAGCAAAAGAAAAAAGAATTACAGGGTTCATACATATTTTTTTACATGAAATTTAAGGACTTTAAGGATAAAAAATAAGAGCCTATTAGTAAATAAGAAACAAATTAGAGAGATAATATGCAAACAACTTCACTCTTATAATTATCATTTTAAAAATAAAAGAAAGTTAGCATGCATTGTGATTAAACACAATCATATATTAACATCATTATGGAACAGGTTTGAAAACATAAAAGCATTTGTGTTTCTACAGCACAAGGACAGCAAAGGCTCTGCCGAGTTGGGACCTACAGTTTCCTGAGAAATCCTAATCTCTGCTGCCAAGAGAACCAAACCTAATTACAGTGGGCAGATAAATGGCAATCGTTCAATGATACTATTCAGAGTGAAATCTGAGTTAATGATACAGTAGATGAAATCATTATCACTATGCCACCATAATGCAATGGACTCACATTACCCTCTCCCTAAGAATTCAACCCTCTTTGGGCCAGGGAACCAATCCCAGACAATAGTGAGCAGTTAGTGTTTTTTTTTTCATTTTTTTACACTGTTGGGAGTTGAGCCTAGATTAATGACACATTAGGTGAACTGCGTTACCAAAGAGCGAGAATGGAAAGTAATTGCCCTTAAACAATGAATATTAAACATGATAATTATCAACCTTAGTAAATTCATAGACAGGTTTCAAATTTATAATCAGATCTAATTATAATTCAACATATAGGTAAGTCAAAAAGAACCAACCTATTATAAATGATTATATATTTAATGCAACCTCAATAGTTGCTTAAATTTGAAATAATAACCAATTCATTAAATTACGATATTTTTAAAAAGCGATTTTGTTAACCACTACAAAGCATTGACAACAGAGGATTTATTAAAGAATTATTTTTTCAGAGGTTGTAAAAAGGTTGATAGCAATGGCTGCGAAAGTTGATCTCGATATTCTAAATTTACAAAAAAAAGTTTTAAAAACAAGTGAATTTCATTTTACCATAAAGCACAAAATAAATAACTGAAAAAAACTTTTCATTCCTATTACAAAATTTTTATATCATACTTGCTAACTTTCAAAATGTGCATGAATAAAATTATGCATTGTGCTATGCTATCTCCAGTAAAACTAAGAAATTATACCTTTTATTCATTAATATTTATTTTGGAAAATAAATGGACACTAGTACACAATCTGTCCCACAATGCTTTTTAGTGGGAAGTGTTTCCAACATGAATGGCAATAGTGTGTCGATTTGCCGCCATGTTGTTTATGTCATGTTATAAGGCCCCGCCTCCTTCCCTCCTCATCTTCCCCTCTCTTCTACCTCCCGTTCCCCTCTCCTCTCCTCCCTTTCCTCAATTCAGCAAACTTAAAAAAAAGGGAGGTACTAACCTTTATTTCTATGGCAGGAATGTTGTTTTTATGGCATTTTGAAATGACGGAATTAACTTCAGCTCTTTTATCACATCGTCATCCACATTAGGCCTAGCACACAATCTTATTTTCTTTTTGCAAACTGAACACTCATACTCCCATGCTATTAAGCCTTCTTTCATAACCCACACCACGACACTTCTTTTCCTTTTCAATCGCAATTCCACAAAAAAACACAACACTAAAGTCAAATGTTTACACATAATTGCAATCACTACAACGAACAAAATACAGCCCAAAGAAGGACGAAGCAGTGTGTAACATCAGTTGCCAGGTCACAGAGTGTGTGACGTAACAAGCCCACAGAGACTTTTCTACTATTTTCTAGGGTATAGATGAATTGTTTTTTTAGTGGGCTTTCTGATGAATTTTTTCGAGGCTGTTTGGTGGTTTCTGGTAACCTTCACCTCTATATCTGGTGGATCTAGATTTTCCTGTTCTGGCAACCCTAGAGGCGGCATCCGTCCATGCTTCCGGCTTTCATCTGGTTCTTCTCGTTCAGCAGTCTCTCATTGTGAAGACATGCTTTAGATCGTGGTCATATTGCTTTTTCTTCTTTTTTTCATTTTTTTTGTCATGCCTTCCATGTTGAGTATAATAGAGAAGTAGCAGGAGAAGATTGGGAGTAGTAGTTCCATGCAGTTTTCAAACAATAGACCGACTTTTGGTTGACCTGGCACGGCTAATTGGCTTTTTGTTATTCAGTTAGCCTCGGATAAAAATGGATTTTCTGATGGAAGCGGGTTTGGTCCATAGCAAGATGTATATGATGTCCATAGGGAGATGAAGCTGTCACTTAGGGCATCAAAGTCTGACGGCTTTGTGTGGGTATGCAGGGGACAGGAGGAGAAGGTTGGTTGTAGAAGTCAGAAATCAATAAGAGCAGGTTCATAGTTTACCAATAGTAAGTTGAGGATGGATGAGTTTTTTTTTTTACGTACGAGTTGGTTAGAAGGACCAAAACTGGGGACATTGAGCAAGAATATTTCTTTGCATCACATACTCCGGCAGATTGGAGGCAGTTTGTTAATGAAAAAAATGTTGGATTTCAGAGTTATCATCGCACAAGACTGATGGAGTGGGAAAAATTGTAGAGATAGACGAGTCCAAATTTGGCAAAAGGAAATATAACCGAGGACATGCAGTAGTAGGGTAGTGGGTTTTTTGGGGAGCTGAGAGGGGTTCTGGTAAGCTTTTTTCAGTAGCCGTTCATGACAGAACTAAGGAAACTTTGCTTGCTGTCATTAACCCCTTAAGTCTCGCTCCCGTCAATATAACAGACTGCGGTATCGATTCATACTTGTTGCTCCCGTGATATTGCCAGGCTGAAACATTCTAGAAACCATGTAATAAATAGTACAAAAGCACTGATTTATTTTTATCATCTTATATCTCATTTACAAATTCGTTAACATTTTTATTTCTTAAATAAAAAAAATAGTTAATTTTTGCATGGTTTTCTTGAAAAATAAGTGACATTTAAGGGTTAAGGAGTGGATTGAGCCAGGAACGAGCATTTATTCCGATTGTTGGAGCTCATGCAGTACTTTGGGGGGAAGATGGTTTCAACCATCTTCCTGTCAACCATAGTCTTAATTTTGTTGATCCCTTAATGGGATGCCACACCAATACCATTGAAAGCACCTGGAGGCACGTTACAGTATCTTTGCCAACCCACAATCGTCAAATGGATTTCCAATTCCATTTGGCGTATTATATTTTTAAAAGATCGTGCAAGGAACAGCAAATTGACTGTTTTTACAAATTTTTGGAAATAGTAAGGGAGGTAAATTTGGATGAACTCAAAATTTCAGTTTAATTCCTCCGTTTTTCTTTGGTATTCTTATGGCTGTATTTTCTTTTTCCGTTTTAATATTTAACCCAGATTTGTGTTTAGTCTGGTTTGATTAATCCGGAAATGTATAAATATGAATGTTATGTGTAGATATTATGCTAATCCAGAACTGTGTTTTAATATGTAACCCAGATTTGTGTTTAGCCCAGTTTGGTAAATCCAGAAATATGCAAATATGAATGTATGTGTAAATATTATGTTATACTTTGCTTCTTATATTAGTGTTGCCAGAAATCCCCATCCTCCTAATTTAGCATCTCCCTAAAGTGGAAACACCGTATTTTGACCCTTAGCGACTATTTATATAGAAAATAATTACACATTTTCCATGCTTAGTGCCCGTATTCGATGTAAAGTCTATGTTAATAAATGATACAGTTCACCATGGAGCTATTTTTTGAGAACACTGATTTACTTTCTTAATAGTTGAATATTCTGTTTGGAGGAACAAGTGGATTAAAATAGATGTTAATTTGAGACCTGCTAACACAATAGATGGAAGCACTTATACAATGTGATTAATTATATAATGTTTGCCACCCACGTATATTTAGCTCAAGCTAGAGCTTTTTTATATTTGGAGAAAAAGAGGCGCCGTCCTCATCCTGGATTCGAACCAGGGTCCCCGCGTTGAGCCTGCGGTGTCTTGACCTACTAGACGAACGAGGACAAGAACAAACGCATTTTTCTCCGTATATGAGGATGTAAGATATTATTACCCTTCACAGGATAATAATATGTCACACAGGGTAATATATGGTAATAATACAATATCCTTGAAACTTTACCCATTGAGTTAACATGTAATCTAAAAATTTCACTGATAGAACACACATTGCTTTACATTCTACAATTTTCGTTATTTGCCTATGACCTTACTAGTGTGAGTAAAAACCAGGAGAATAAAGGTAGATTTTGAACTTTGCGGAAACGTTGTTAGTGCTATAGGCGCCATAATGTAATCGTCATTATTTTTTTCTCAACGAGACCTTCAAAAGAAGGTATTACTCGTTCGTATTTGCCATTTGAAATTTTGGAGTTGGCCCCCGTGGGGCGCCCCCTGGTGCTGAGGGTGAGTCGCGACACAGAACAAAAATTATTTCCTTTTCAACAAGCAACTTTCCCGAAACGACGTTTATCTGCCTGAACCCACGAAAAATTAATGGAGGGAGGGGGCTGACTTTTGATACCATATATACATTTATTACATATATCATTACATATACATATATCATTTACATATATTTTTAACCTCAAAGAACAATTTCCATTTTCATGTACAATTTTATTCAAAACGAAAAAAAAATTAAAATTTTAAAGTAGTCTATTTTGAAAAAATGATTTTAGCCCCTGACTACGGCCCGGTCCATCCTCCCGAAACCCCCCTGGCTACGGCCTTGCATGCC
>QLNU02015360.1:141290292-141301811 GCA_006491805.2 Dysdera silvatica
GTATACCGACATGAAAAAAGGTGTAACACATTTTCAAAGTGTGAGACAATGTGTGTGGAGTTCGGTATTGTGAGAAATTAAAACTATGGATTCAATAAATTAAAATTTAAAATGGACTGGCTGAAAGAAGGTGGATAGCAGTCATTGAAGGTATATACGTCATTCAGTCTCTTTAGCCAGAAAAAAATTAGCTTTTAGAGGGCATGCGGAAAAGTTTTATAAAAAAATAACGAAAATTTTTTAATATTAACAGAAGTATTTCAAAATTTGGTAATGATACAGCAGAGTACATTAATCACATTGAAAAAGCCTAACACTGCAATATGCCTCATTGCATGGGTCATAACGTTCAAAATGAACTGATCACAATACTAGGCGAAAAAATTAAACTATAGTTAACACTCTAAAAGGTTTTAAATATTATTCTATTATTTTAGATTCTATTCCATACATTAACCATAGAGAAAATTAAAGTAGTTTTTAGATTTATTTACTTGAACACCTCAATGAAAAACTGAGATAAAGGAGCATTTTCTTGGATTTTGTTCTGTTACAACAGGACAAAGACAAACAACGTTTTTATTCACGACAATGGCCCTAACATGAAAGGCAAAAGGATACGCTTACAAAAAAAATTGGATATTAATCTTAGAGCATTTTATGTACCTTGCGCAGTAGATAGCCTTAATTTAGTTGTGAATGACGCTGCAAAAAATTCATTGGAAGTTGCCAATTTTTTTGCTATTATCCAAAATATATATGTATTTTTTTCAGCGTTAACATCGCAGTGGCACACATTTAAACATAGTAAAGAAAGAATTTCCCACTTTAACTCTAAACCCACTTTCTGATACATGATGGGAAAGCAGAATTCACGCTGTGAAAACTCTGTTTTAATTTGGAAAAAATGTATGATGTCTTGTTGTTTATTTATAATGATTTAAATAAAGGTAATGATACAAAAAACTTGGCAAATTCTTTGATTTCAAAAATAAAGTCTTACAAATTTGTTTATTCATTAATCACTTGGTATAATATTCTGTTAAAAATTAATATTGTAAATAAAGCTTTGCAGTAATCTACTGTGATCCTTCCAGAGGCTCTTAAAATGTTAGAAGTAGTAAAAAAATATTTAACTGAATGCTGAGTGGATTTGGCTTATACAGAAATGCTCAATGAAACAAAAGTTATTGCTGAAGAATTAGACTGTTAGATCAGTTTCCCGGCAACTGGTACTATGCGACCCAAGAAAAGGAGAGCTATATTTGATTATGAAGGTAGGAACAATGCTACATGAAACCCAGAAATGCACTTTAAAGTCCACTTTTACTTTTTTTTTTTTATTAGACACCGCCATAAGTAAATCAGAAAAAAAGGTTTGAATTGCTAAGTGACCACAACAGTGGCTTCTCTTTTCTCCACAATCTTGACACTTTAACGAACTTAGATTCGGATAATAAAGAAAATACTGCGGAGATTTGCAAAATAAATTAACAGATTTTGGAAACAAATTATTCGGATATAAATGAAAACGATTTACTGAATGAGAGATTTCGCTGACGTATCTAAAATCTACCGCATCTTTAGTTGACGTTTCGAAATATTTGTTTAAAAATAACTTAATTAGCACAAATCTATTGCTTTGAGTATTTACTTAACAGTATCTGTCACCATTGCTGAGAGCAAAAAATCATTTTCGAAATCGAAAATTACGTAAGATTAAGTACGACACAGAAAGGTTATCAAATCTAGCTATAACAAGTATTGAAAACGATATCGATATAAATGATATTGTAAAAGAATTTTGGATAAGAAAATAAAAAAAAGTTGGTTTTGATTATTAAAAAGTAAAAAATATTATCTTCAGTATTGTTATTGATATTCCGATGTTGCCACATTGTGAATAATAAATAATAATAATAAATGTTTGATTTATAATAAGAATGCTTCTCTCTCTCTATTAATTTTCACTCAGCTCAAATCACAAACCACCCCTAACCTTTTTTTTTAGTTTTAGCTTCAAATACTTCCCATACCCCAGAGGGGGTGACACAGAATATTTTGCATCCCGGTGGCAGGTAACCTCGAGACACACCTGATTGTATCGATACACTCTGTGAAAATTTTTTATTTCCCCCTGCCGAAATTAAATCACGGATACGGCCTTGCTTATTTCCTTCCCCAATTGTAAATAACTGCTTACACCAGTAAGTATTTCCAAACATGAAAATAATTTCATATGCTGATTTTCAAATATTTTCAAACCTAGCATGTAAATATTTGTGAAATCCAGGCATGGCAATTCATTGAATTTTGCCTTCAAATCTGAATCACAGTGGATCTTAAATACCTCCATTTGCATTTGGTACTGATTTGATATTAAAAAAAATTGATGGTGCAAGTTTATGGTGCAAGGACAACAAGGGTCATTCTGCACTAGAGAAGGCGAGACCGTACATATGGTTTTAAGATTAGGTTACTATGTTGATTCCATTAGCAAAAGAACCTTGTAAAACCAGTTAAATAATGATGATGAACCAGTTTTATATGTGTGCCATTTTAGATGCTTCAAACAGAATATCAATTATGTTAATCCTAATAATTACTCACTTAAATTTTTCATTCAATTCATGGAATCAAAGTCACGTTTTTAGATGCTCATTCCGCTAAAATCGAAACTTCCAACATTATTGCAAATGTACATTGTAGATTCAGTTACGTTCCAGTTTACATTATAGATTTTATGGTCACTGTACCTTTAAAAAAGGATTTCACTACACATGCACTCTATTCTCCCCATCCCTATTCAGACTTCTGTTTTGATAAAATAAGAAAAAGGTAATTTTTTGAAAAGCAAAAAAATTATTAAAAATGCTTTCTTGTAAAAGGGAGAGTTGAAAATTATAACTTTTCACTGAATTTAAAAAAACACCATGAAAGTTAATATTTTTTTCTTAAAAAAAAAAAAAATTTAACAAAACCTTTACCCTATGCTGAAGATCCGTTGAACTTGCTGAATTTCCACAGGATGCATCATTAAGTGATGACCCTGTATGACCTAAATGTGAATTTGGAGTACCAATGTTCAATGATGAACAGCTGGGGCTTTTAGATATTGTATCTTGTGCATTTGTGGAAGCAGGTGTACTACCTGTGTGAAAAATACAATAAATGTACACTAAAAAATGACAAGCTAGTATAAGCATGCTAATATATCTAAACATTAACAATTACAAATATAATACAAATACTGGACATTTGGAAAAGTTTGTTATGTTAATAAATTGCACCAAATAAATTACACAGTTAATATTGCATGAAAAAATCACTATAGAAATTTGTTGTAAAGAAAGTTATTATACCCAATTTCTTATGTATTTATAAAGATTTATGCAAATACACTGCCTTCCAAAATATGAAGTGGTAATAAATCTGACACAGCTCGAAAAGTTCTGCTTTGACTCTAAATTTCACAAAGTAGTAAACAGAATTATTTATGAACATAATAATAAAATTAAAGAAAATATATATATTTAGGCTTTTTTTTTTTAATCCTTCAAGTGCTTACTTCACACTTTGTATATTCAGAAAAAAAGTTTTGTATGCTACACAAACAAAGCAATAAAGCCTTAATGTGAGATGCAATCTCACCTGACTTTGACACAAACTTCACATTGATGTTTAACCTCTACAATTAAGTAGTCCATATCAGAGGGAAGTAACCACCATTCCTATAAAAAGGCAGCTTTCAGCTCTTGGAGAGAAAATGGATGGGGGAGGGGGTGTAGACTGGCAGATATAGCTCTTTCAAAGGCATACCAAAGATTTTGATGAGCTTTAGGTCAAAGAATACGCCAGCTACTCCATATGAGCAATACCTTAGCTCACAAAGAACTCATCCACCAGCCATGCTCTGCGTGGATAAGCATTGTTATATATCAGCTACTGTTGTATCATAGTCTCACAAAGGTTTCAAGGACTTGACCTTGACACTTTTGTTTTGTCACAGTAGCCCCTATATAACACATTCAAGTTGCTGAGACATCGCACAGAAAATCCAACTCACACCATTATGACTAAAGGTATGGTATTCAACGATGTCATTGGGCTAGTTGTGTGTTTCTCATTTTCTCCAGACCCTTCCACATTTATTGTCTGATTTTAAGACAAACCATATTCAGTCCTTAAGAGTACATTGACCTACTGTACATTTTTTTTTGTAGTCACACACTAATGACACCATTTTAATATTTTTCCTTTGATTTTAACACTCAAAGGGACACGGACTTGTGATACATAGGTATAGAGTTCTTTAACATGTAGTTTTCATCTCACAGTATATGGCAAATGTTGACTTTCATATTATTGTGGTAGCTATTACTTACGAAGTTAGTGTAGTCACTTGGCTATTGTGTGTGGTCAGTAAAATGGTTATTGGTCATTAGAAGATGTTACCATAGGAAGACATGGAACAGGTCTCCAGTAACTATTCCAGTATGTCCTTACTAAAGCTGTCTTTGCCCCCATCTACCACATCTCAATAAACTCCCCAAGTGCAGAAATCTTCCCTCATACAGGAATAGCAGTTATTACCGTTTAATGGATTGGTTCGCCTAACTGTAGGGATGAAACAATACAAAGCATATGTCAAAGTTAGGAGAGGTCGCACCCCAAATTACGGCTTATCTGGTTTGTTTGTACAGCATATAAAACTTTCTTCCTCAAATGTACTAAGTGTGAAGCAAGTACTCATATTTTTTATCCTTTATATATATATATATGGCCTGCAAAAGGGTTGCTGGTATCTAACTGGAAGGAGACCCACACGCTGAACGTATGTGACGATGTGTGGAACCGGCCAGGCCAGTAACCTAGTGTCCTACCCCGCCTTCAAGTGGTGCAGGCTGAGCTTTCTATTTATGTGGCAAATTAATATTTGCTACACGGATAGAAAGGCGGAAGGGGAGGGCTAATTCACCAACCCGTCTAGCCAGCGTGGTGAAATTATGGCTAATTCCTCCATTATGTTGACACACCAAAAACCATGGCCCCTAGTCTCCAGGTGCTGGAGTGCTCCTGATCAAGGCAGCGGTCAGTGTGGCATGAAAGCAGGGGGTGCTAAGAATCACTGGAATGGCCCAGGCTGCCGTTTGTTATTGACCTTGGCTACGTTTAATGGACGATCCCTTGCTTCTGAAGCAAAACTTCAGGAATTGGAAGAAGAACTTGACAAGATCAAATGGGACATTGTAGGACTCAGTGAAGTTAGAAGAAAAGGTGAAGAGTTGGTGGAACTTAAAAGTGGACATTTGTTTTATTATAGAGGAACGGAAACTGGAAGAACAAGTGGTGTTGGCTTCTTAATCAACAAAAGAATTAAAGACTACCTTCTTGAAGTCGAAAGCACGTCAGATCGAGCAGCGAGGCTCGTTGTTCAACTAACCCAGCGATACCAACTTCAAATAGTACAGGTATATGCACCAACATCAAGCCATACCGACGAAGAGGTTGAAGAATTTTATGAAGAAATCAAAGAGTTACACACCAAAGGGAAACAACATATCAAGCTCATCATGGGGGATTTCAATGCAAGAATTGGACAACAGGAACAAGGAGAGACATCGGTTGGTAAATACGGATATGGGGAAAGGAATGAACGTGGCGATCAACTCATCGAATTTGCAGAAGCTGAAAATCTTAGCATCATGAATTCATTTTTTAAGAAGAAACCGCAATAAATAAATAAAAAGAAAATGGACATGGAAACACCCAAATGGGGGAACTAGCGAAATTGACTATATCCTGGCAAACAAGAAATCAATTATTGAAGATTGCAGTGTACTGAACAGATTTAATACTGGAAGTGATCATCGAATGGTGAGATGTAAAGTGCACTTAAATACTAAATTAGAACGACAGAAGCTCATTAGGAAACAAGTAAGTAAGAGGGTGGATTTAAAGAAATTAAAAGAAAATACCGAGGCATTCAAGTTGGAATTAAAAAATCGCTTTTCTGCACTGGAAGGACTTATTGAAGAAGTTGACATCTCAGAAGCAAATGAAAACATTGTTAAGACAATAGTTGAAACTGCTGGGGAAATTGGTGGTGTAACCTGTAAAAAGCACAATAGCAAATTATCTGAGAAGACGAAACAGCTCATGAAAAGGCGAAGAGATATGAAGGTGGACAATCAAAATACCAGTTCCAGGATTGAGTATGTAGAACTTTGCAAAACTTTGCGCAAAAGCATGAAAGAAGACATAAGAAAATTCAACTGTGAGCTAGTAAGGAAAGCCATTGAAAATAACAAGAGCCTTAGGGTTGTTAAAGGAAGTTTATCTGTTGGGAAGAAACACATCATTGCATTAAAAGGAGAGGATGGCACCGTAACAAGAAATAGGGAAGAAATACTTAGAAGAGTTGAAGAATTCTACAAAAATCTATACGAAAGTAACAGTGGATTAAACGAAGACATTGAAATAGTCGAAGGAACAGCTCCTAAAATCTTAAAAGAAGAAGTTTCATTTGCAATAAAAAGTATGAAGAAAGGAAGAGCCCCTGGTGATGATGGTATTACATTAGATATCCTAAAAGAAGCTGGAGAATATGTAGAAGACATACTTGCAAAATTCTTTACCAAATGTCTTAACAGCGGTAACATACCAAACCAATGGGATTCTGCAACAGTAATTCTTTTGCATAAAAAAGGTGATAAAGAGGATTTGAAAAATTACCGACCAATTAGCTTGTTACCTGCTATTTATAAAATCTTCACAAAAGTGCTAACACATCGCCTGCAGAAAAAATTAGATGCAGCTCAACCAAGAGAACAAGCTGGATTTCGAAGTGGATTCAGTACAGTGGACCATATTCAAGTATTAAGAGAATTAATTGAAAGAACACATGAATATGAACTTCCATTGTGTGTGGCATTTATTGACTATGAGAAGGCCTTTGACTCTATTAAAACATCAGCAGACATCGAGGATATGTACAGTGACATGGTGAAATGTGTGTATAAAAATGCAAGTGCAAAATTTCGGTTACATAAAGATACCGAAGCTATCAAAATTGGTAAAGGTGTGAGGCAGGGAGATACCATTTCTCCAAAACTTTTTACTTCAGCTTTACAGATGATTTTTCAGCAGATAAATTGGAATGACAAGGGAATAAAAATAAATGGTGAATATTTAAATCATTTGCGGTTTGCTGATGACATTGTTATTTTTTCAACGAACCCATCAGAACTCCAAGACATGGTACAGGAGCTCTCAACTAGAAGTAAAGAAGTTGGACTCAAGATGAACCTACAAAAAACTAAGATCATGTTCAATAATTTCGTAGAGGAAACAAAAATACAAGTTGACAACATTGAGCTAGAAATTGCTGATTCATATATTTACCTTGGCCAGCTGATTTCAATGGATGGCAACATTATGAAAGAACTCAACAGACGTATTAAACTTGGCTGGAGTGCATTTGGAAGAAACAGTTTTATCCTGAAGGGGAAATTGCCTTTGTGTCTAAAAAGAAAGGTCTTCAACCAGTGTGTATTGCCAGTCCTCTCTTATGGATCAGAGACATGGAGTCTAACAGTTGGAGCAATACGAAAGTTACAGACAACGCAAAGGAGCATGGAGAGGTGCATGCTTGGAATAACTAGGAGAGATCGAAAAAGAAACACTTGGGTGAGAGAGCAAACTAGAGTAGAGGACATCATTGTTAAAGTAAAAGGACTGAAATGGCGATGGGCTGGGCATATTGCAAGAAGAACTGATCAACGATGGACAACAGAAATTCTGAACTGGATTCCAAGAGACCACCGAAGACCTAGAAAACGTCCTCAAACTAGATGGGTGGATGAAATAAGAAAACAGGTTGGGGTGACGTGGAAGCGAATTGCTCAGGATAGACTTGTGTGGAAAGCATTTGGAGAGACCTTCATCCAGCAGTGGATAGATAATGGTTGAATATGATGATGATATACACTATAAAGGATTAAAAAAAAAAACTAAATCTTGATTTTATTATAAACATATATATAAATATCTATTGATTGCTTTCTTGTAAAATTTAGAGTCAACAAAGACAAACTCTTTGAGTTATATTAGATTTGCTGCCATGTGCTTAACTTTTGGAAGGCTGTGCAAATTTAAGAACGACTAAAATTTTAAATTTTTGCTCTTTATACAGAAAAATATTAGTAAGGGAACTAAGTTTCTAATGAAGTTTTGATTCAAACTTTCCAATTTTGGAACTAACTTTATTTTTTTATCTTGTGTTAATTTAAAAAAAAAAAATAAGGTGCGGCTAGTAAAAACCAGACTGTCTGCAAAACAAATTACGTGCTAGAACAGTATGGGAAGGATGTTGTTTTTGAACTATGACACATTGATCAAGCCCATTGTTAGACTCTTATGCTACAATGTTTGTACCTGAGTGTTGTTCAAAGCAAACATGTGTTACCCACGTATGATGATTTGTTTGTTTTTTGGTTTTACGGCTCAAAGACTACAGTGGTCATGCTGCGCCGGGACCTACTGTTTTCCGAGGAATCCGAACCTCTTAAGGCCTGGGGAACCAAACCCCGGACTACAGTGAGCAGTGCGATCTTTATGAGATCTCTGAGTAACCCACATATGAATTAAAAATTTTAGCAGTCTGAAAATGGAGAAATCAAAACAGATTGAGGTACAATTAAAACAGTGTTATGGTACTACCCTTGTCTTAAAAGTTCCAGGACAGTGTCTGTATTTCAGAAGAAAGTTAATTTACAGTATATTACATTCCATCATGGGAAATGTGTTCTGCATACAGGTGGCTGTGGAAAAAAAAGTGTTCATAAAATCCCATTAGATGGCAGGGTGGCACATAGCAACATGGTGTTTGTCTCAGTAATGGAATTTGTCATTAATGAAAATGGATGGAGAAGTTGAATAGTGAGTGAACATAGATTGTGTAAAGTTAGGAAAGACAGCTACCAAAATATGAAACTTTTCCGCAGTAAATCAATGGTGACCAGGCCTTATTAACAAGCCATGTGTTTGAGTAGCAAAGGAGGTTTGTTAATGGTAGAGTGTCTGTGGATGCTGTGAACAATGCATACTGCTCACAATGTGAATCACATGAGGAATGGAATATGAGAAGACAGTTATGTCACTCTACGCATGTTATCTAAGGAACTTGATATTAATAGGTTTGCATCAAATGTTGTGGGAGGATTCGGGTAAAAGAAAATTGAATTCATTAATCATCCTTCACATACTCACACAGCAAAAGTAAAACTGAACATCAATTGTTTCTGAACTCTTAGAAAAGGTTATAAATGTCCACACGTTTGTGTTTCAGATTATTGCCAGGAATGAAATGTGGTGCTGTAAATGTGATCCAAAAATGAAGTGGCAAAATACCAAATGGAGAAGTCCCAGTTCACTCTTTTCAAAGAAAGTCAAGTGGCAAACATCAAAAATGAAATGTTGATAGCATTCTTTGATGCCAAAGGTAATGCCCATCATGAATATGTGACTCAGGGATAAATAATGAACCAAATCGTTTATACTAACGTTCTAAAACATTTGGAGGAGACAATTAAGTACTGATGACTTGATTTTTAGGCATTTGGATAATAGTTCTTATTGTATGATAATGCAATGCTGCACAGTCCCTTCTTCCTTAGTTTCAGTTCAGGAATTTCTTGCAAAACACACAAATAATAACTTTTCCATATCCTCCAGGTATGTCCCTGTATGGTTTTCTTATTTCTCTGGATAAAAATATGTTTAAACAGAAATGCCATAAAGATATTGCAGCTATCCAGAAGGCCATGATGGATAAGTTGAAAGATAAAAGTCATTATAGAAAGGAAGCTCTTTTAGGCTGCTACGAAAACACAAATGTTGACAGCGGTTTTCTGGAAGGGACTAATTTAAATGGAATAAGGACCATCAGTTGGTAAATTTAATATTTCTTGTAGTGCCAGTCAAAGAACTTTCATGACAAAGTTTGCATGTTTAAACAGGTGTACAAGGATGTGATAGTATGTAATGTATACAATTGTTTGAATAGATTAAAAGGTTCCGAGAGGTCAGAAAGTAGTAGACAACGAGTGGTGAGGACAACCAAGCATGTCAAATACTAATAAAAAAATAAATTAAGCGGAATAAATCATCTTGAATGATTGTTTTTTAAATATCAGAATAATAGGCATGGTAAGACTCAACAAAGTGACAGTGTGGCTGGCAGATTTTGCACAGTGAACTGGACATGACAAAAGTGTATGAAAAAATAGTTCCAGAAATTCACACCCAAGAGTAGGACAACTGCAAAAACATCTGTTAACTAAAGGGATATCCATAAGTACAGTAGAACCTCCATATAATGAAATCGACGGTTCCATAAAAAAAAATTCGTTATATAGGAAATTCGCTATGTGGAAACGATGTATTCATGAACCAGGGCATTACAATATGATACCAAAATTAAAATCCTGTTTTTCAGTAAAGGACTGTTTCTCATAAATAACATTCAACCATTTAAAAATTCATAAATAACATTCAACTATTTAAAATATGTTTAAGTGTAAGTATACATATATAAAAAGTTGAAAAATTCTTACCTTAAAATGAAAACGTATTTAATGCTTCTTTCATACACATTCATGCTTTTGTAGAAAAATTTCTAACATCCTGCTGCACAACAAATGGCGGTGTTGATTCATCATACAAGTGTTAGCACCCCTGTGGGAAATTTGCAAGGTCTGGATTTCTGGTAATCAACCGAGCAGAAAAGTGTGACATTACTAATCAAATAATACAGTGAATTCAAGAACCATTAGGACCTCTTCTTAGCCTAGCAGCTTTGCACTGTATGGGGCAATCAGATACAGATATGTGTGCTTAGGAAAACTCTTTATTAGGGAGTTTAAAGTCCCTTAGATGTGCCCCATTCTCTTCGTTTGCCACTTACCTTAAAACCATATTGTATTCCCATGGTATGAGGGAACCCGATGTCGCTGACGTGACCACTCGATTTTCTGTTTTGGTCGTTAAAAATTTCGTTATATAGAAATTTATTCCGTTATATAGAAACACTTTCATATGTAACGACCATGGGGATTTACCAAAACTTCACTATATAGAGAATTTCGCTATACGGAAGTACGTTATATGGAGGTTCTACTGTATTTTTAAGGATGTTGTGGGGGAATAAATCATTACAATTAAGTTTGGCTCTTCACTTTATGGTTCACACTAGAACCTATTTTTAACTCATAATAGCTAGAGAAAACATTCAAAGAGTATGAATCATGATTAGATTCTTGATGGCCAAAGTGAACCACAAATATTATATTACATTATTAACAAAGCACCATAAAAAGATCAGAAAGAAAAAGCTGGATCTGTGGAAAAATGGATGAATTTACCACCAAGATAATATCCTAGGTCACATGGCGCTGTTAATGAAACAGTTTTAGGCAGGAACATCAGTGTTGAATCATTCATCTTACTCCACAGGCTTG
>QLNU02015360.1:141301911-141334525 GCA_006491805.2 Dysdera silvatica
TATCTTGATTTTTGCTATTTTCCAGGAGAGGCATTTTAAGCCTCATTTTAAGGTATTTTTCCTTTTGATGTAAACCTACTGAGTTGGTTTTTATAAAAACCAACCCAGTAGGTTTACATCAAAAGGAAAAATAAAATACTTTAAAATGAGGCTTAAAATGCCTCTCTTGGAAAACAGCAAAATTTGAGATATGCCCTTATGTCTGTTAAGCGACGATATGTAACAGTTATGTAAAAAATTAGTATTAAGTAAAAAATAAATTAGGGTTACAAAAGCATCCTTTCATTGTTCATGCAAATGCATCTACAGAGTGAAATTTTCTGAATAAGTTTCATTATTTTATCTTACATATTAGATGTGTACAGCATACACATCTTTAACAAGCATACAATAAAAACTAACACAGGAAAAATATGCTGGAAAATTGAGTGGCTATTTAAACACTCAAAGGTAAAAAAAAAGAAAGGACTATTTACATAAAGAGCAAATAACAAAAACTATAAATGAAGGGAAATGTCATGCAGCTAGCAGAGCAAATAGAAGACACGTTTGAACCTTTACGTTACCGGGCAAGCCAAGATATTTGCTGAATGTGGGTTTCGAGTCCCCTCCAGACCCAGGAGGATTGATGGGTGTAGCAGGAGGAGAAGAACCTGCATCTTTGTCTAACTGAGCTGGAAAAATACACTTAACATTAACTATAAAAAAACATGGGCCCAGCTGTGCTTGTGACATTAATGAAAAAAAAAATTAATTTCCAGGCCTTTTTTTTCCCTTTGAATGTATTAAGCTAGAAAACTTTTACCACATTGGATTGTGGAAAAACTGATAAACACACATAAGTGTTGACTCCAGGACATACATATACGCTGCTTCTAACATTAAAATTACAGCAAATTAATTTAATCAGCACTTTCTAGATCATTATATACACAGCATACTCTCAGTTCCATAATTTAAACATTAAAATTTATATAAAGGATCACTGAATACATCTATTTTATGTAATACATATACAGGGTGTCTCAGAATGGTTGTATCACCCTTATGAGCTAGAGTTGTCAATGGAAAAGATTCATTGATATCTTATTTTATAGATTTTTGAATATACCATCTTCCTATACCATAGAAATATGGAAAGTATGTTAAAAGAAATTAAAACATACTTTTTCTCTCTCATTTCAAATTGCACCCTATGTATTTCATATCAAAAGAAAGCTTATTCAATTATGGTTCTAACAAGACCAGAATAGATTTTCTGCAGCAACCAGAACTAGAGATATTACGAGTGGAATTTTAATAAATACATCAAATTTCATAGAATTTGTTTTCACCAAGGAAAGGCCAATATTCTTGAAAGATCGTTAATTAGAGGTATAATTTAAAAAAATGTTCAATTTTTATAAAAATGGAATTTTGTAGTTCAAACTTGTCAAAACCATAGCAAGGTGTCTGAAGGAATATTTCTTCAGCCATCTTGTAAGGTTACAATTGGCTTTTTCTGAAAAAAGAAAAAAGGGATCTCTGCATAACAGCTGAAAACTTTGGGAAACTGAAAATTAGTAATGAAATTATTTTCCATATTAAATGCTTTATTTTGTGTTTCTTCTTTAGTTTATTCTGTAATTAGTAATCCTTTGTAAAAACTTGAATTTATTAGCTAAGAGACACTGCAATTCGATGCATTTGTTAACACTGAAATCATAATATCTAAGTATATACAGTTCTATTTACTGTAAAAAAAATGTGTTCTTGCCTTGTTAAAACTATAATTGAAGAAGCTTGCTTTCTTTGCAAAATAATGCGCCAAATGTAACTTGAAGAGGGAAAAAAAAGCACATATTGCATTGTTTAACATTCGCCATATTTTTACGGGATTCACGATAGCATGGGAAGATGGCAGAGTAAAAAAAATCTATAAAATGAGACAAATTTCTGCCGTTCAAAAGAACTTCAGTTAATAAGGGTGGCACAGACATTCTGGGACATCTTATGTGTGTGTACATATATATACATACAGATTTCAGATAATCGGGGTTCTACTATATATATGGATGTTGGTTAAATCCATTAGGCTATGCTTTAAATCTAGTGAAATTTGTTAAATTAATTTTTTCCTCCTCAAGAAATATTATTTTCAGGCTCACTTTAACTGCAGAGTGAGCATTCAAGATAACAAGAGATAAAAATTAACTTGGGTAGACGGCAGAGTGAAAATTTTTGGGAGAGCAGATAGGACAGTGTGATAAAAATGAAGTTAACATGCTTTGCCCCAGGAAAGAAGTGTGGAATGAATTCTGCCAAAACATAGGAGATAAGAGTAACCTCCCTAATGAGTCCTCTGGATACACCACAGACACCCCCACAAAGCATTATGGAACTAAATATTTTATTATAAAAAATAGTTTTTCTTTCGTTGCATTAATAATTCATGAATTTTTAAATCCATAGATCAGTAAAGTGTGTGTGGGGACTGTCTTCCACCGTCTCCAAATGACACTCCTAGAATATCAGGTAGTTATCACCTGCGTTTATTTTTAAACCATTGGTGACAAACCCTATTCATTTACTGTTATTGTCTCAATCCATCTCCTACTGCACAACAACAAATAAATGGAATCAATCGCAAGTGATCCAAAAATGAATGTAAGTGATCAATCACCATGTGACAAAGGAAACACAATGGCTGAAATCGACGACACACTTACGTATCAAGCCTTTATATTGAGGAGAATTTGCAATAGGTTTGCCATAAAATCTCATTGCCGAGAAAACAGTAGCATTTCCATATTTGGATCTTATACTATAATTCATTAATTTCTCAGCGACCTTTTTCATTGCCAAAATGGCGCCAAGCAAAATTATGTTTTTGTAGCAGTTTGGTGTAAATATCAAGATTTGTAACATTTTTGCAGTAGGATGTATCAGCAAATGGAAATTGTAACAGTTTCCACCACTGCAATTGTGCTAATCCTGTGAAGGGTAATAATATCTTGTATATAAAAACAAATCTTCACCTAATCAATATTACTTCAAGGGTTCTGCAAGAGTAAAAAGATTGAGAAAAGCTACTCTAGAGATTCTGCAAGCAATTTGTAAAACATTGCCAAAAATTAAAAAAACAAACCAAAAACCTATAAATACTGTAATTCTTTCACGATGCCTAAGAGAAGAGTAACTAACCAGAAACAATACTCTGCAACAATAGAAAAATACTACCATCTTTTTATGCTGATTTTTTACTTACTTTTATGTTTATATCCAAACAGCGATAAAAAATAGCCCTTAATGTTTTCTTCAAATAATGTTTAGAGAGTGGGGGGGTGCAGTAGCTAGGTATGTGGAATAAAAAGGGTTCCATGGTATAGAAAGTTTGAGAACCACTGTTCCACAGGGATATGTTAAAGATACATTTTATAAGACTATGGTATTGTTAAAGACATCAACAATTTGAAAGACTAGATCAATGATGCCATTGCCATGATTGGTGAAATGTTGGAATGAACATGGAAACTGAATATGTGATCTCTGGCCAAATTCTGTTTCAAACTTCCCTGACTTTTCCAGATTTCCAGTTGCTAATTACAGTAAACAACACATTCAAATTTACATAAAAGTTTCAAGACCATAAAATACACTGACTCAAACCACAAAGCCACTTGTAATTCAATTATAGTAAGTTTACAAATACAAAATTTATATTAAAAAAGCGCATTCCTTTACATTAAAAACTTGCATCAATTAAACATTTACAACATTTTCATTTGGCCCTTTTTGAGTTCATTATAAACGAGCGTAACTATATAATCACGAAACTGATGCTTGATCTTTTATTCCATTTAAAAATAAAAAAGTGTGTATGAATATGCACAGGGTATTTTAGAATAATGTTTAGAAAATTTGAGTGTTTGTAAAGGGCGTTAAACAATATTGGTGGAACTCGCACAGTGAGCAAAGCAACCAGTTTGTCTGTACAGAGAATTTACGTTTTACGTCCATCTGCGTTGCTGCGTAAACAATTATACGAATTGAATACAATTTTTGATGCAGATTTTAAGTCATTGGCCTAATAATACAGCAGAGACAAAAAAAATGCAGAATTCCATTTCATGATCTGTATTGCCCTGTAGTGAGATGAAGTATGAAAATTGCTTTTTTTTTTTTTTTATCACACTGTACACATTTGGGAATTCGTATGCATGTGCAATCAGTAAAGGACTTAAAAATGAACATTTTTTGTCCTAACAATTTTTTTCCTAAAATGTGCCGTTACAGCGCTACAGTTATTTAATTGCTTCCATCCACTGCACACAAGGTAACAAGAATTGGCTACGAAGAGACATTTGGCGACTTTTTAAGTGGAGAAAGCCCATTTTTATTAAGCAATTTTAAAAAGTCGCCAAATGGCGCTTCGTAGCCAATTCTGGCAACCTTTTGTGCAGTGGATGGAAGCAATTAAATGACTAGCGCCGTAACGGCGCATTTTAGGAAAAAAATTGTTAGGACAAAAAATGTTCACTTTTAAGTCCTTTACCGATTGCACGTACTTACGAATTCCCAAATGTGTACAGTGTGATAAAAGAAAGCAATTTTCATGCTTTATCTTATTACAGGGCAATGTAGATCATGATGAGGAAATGGAATTCCGTATTTTTTTGTCTCTGCTGTATTATTAGGCCAATGACTTAAAATCTGTATTAAAAATTGTATTCAATTCGCATAATTGTGTACGCAACAAAGATGGACGTAAAACATAAATTCTCTATACAGACAAGCTGGTTTCTTTGCGAACCGTGTGAGTTCCACCAATACTGTTTATTTAACGTCTTTTCCAACCCTGAAATTTTCCAAACGTTATTCTGAAACACCCTGTATAAGGGAAAAGAGATTGGTATGATCAAAATTCCTTACAGATTGGATAATTTAGCTAAAAATACTTTTTTTTTCAAGTTTTAGTTACATATTTGGCAAACATTTTCTCCTGAGAAATATATGGGCTTAATAATTTTATATAAATTATATTAGTTTTGGTGCAAAAAGGTAATTTTTAGAGCAAGTTTTTCAAAGGTTTAGTCAAAGGTTCAAAGTTCAAAATTTTCAGTATACACTGCAGAACGAAAAGTATAGTTTACGAAAATTATTTTAATAAGCTATTTATAAATAGCTAGTCAGAGAAATTTGAAATTCATTGTTGTAATACATTATAACAATGAATTTCAAATTTCCTTGACTTTGGCCTTTACACTACAAATTTCCCTGATGTTTCTAATCAGAAACAACTTCCCTGACTTTTCACATATCAGTGGACACCATGTGATGTGGTGATCATTTTAATTTGATTCACGTAACAAATGGTGCCCAGGTGGAAGTTTTCCGAGAATTACATGAAAAAATCTTTTACGATATTTCTTTATTATGCAAAACACCACAGTTACCTTCTATTTGTATTTTTAATATACGAAGTCTGTTGAAAAGAACCCACCTTATTTTTTTCTGCGGAAAGTAATGATAGGGAGGCAAAAGTGTAGGTACTGCAAAAGTGTAGGTACTGCAAAAGTGCATCTTCATGTGCATGCCTGATTTTTTGCAGACTTTGCAGATGAATTGGACACTGGCAGACAGTAGACGTGTGAGATGGCGTACTACATGACTGTCGCATTTTCATCTTGCCCAAGATGGCAGAAAGTGTAGACCAGCAATACTTCATCAAGTTTTTCCAGATGTTCAGAGACACCCAGGTGGAAACAATTTGCAAAATGGCCCCTTCTGAATTAGTTGTTTCCAAAAATGATGCTACTGCAAGATTCATGCTCTGAAAGCCAATAGCACATTATGCAAAATGTGACAGCAGTGCTGAGAGGCATTCTGAAAGGAGAATTCTAGAAGTGCTTCTCCAGCAGTGGAAAGATCACTAGGCTAAGAGTACAGAGGGCTCCTTTTGTGCCTCCACATACTTAGCTCTATGTGGCCTTCACACACACAACCCAGCAATCCTTTCACTGCTGAAAGCACTTCTGGAAGGCTTCTTTCAGAATGCCTCTCAGCATTACTGTCGCTTTCTACATGTTCTCTCAACTTTCAAAGCAGGAATCTTTCAATGGCACCTTCAGGTTTGGAAATAACCGAAAGTCGGTAGAAGCCATTTTGCACATTGTTTCTGCCTGGGTATCTCCAAGCTTCTGGTAAATCTTAATGTAATATTACTGCTCCACATGATGTTACCTTGGGTGAAAAGAAATTTTGACAAACATGTAGTAAACTACCTCACATATTTGCTGCCTGACAAGGACTGGTTCACCCTCCCCCCTCAGTTGGCTAAAAATCACATGCACACAAAGGTATACTCTTCTACTCTCTGCCTTCCTACCATCACTTTCCACAGAAAAAATACAGTCAGGTACTTTTTAGACAAACCTTGCATATATATAACTGTTGACAGCCCCCTCTACCCCCCGGACATTCCTTATTTACTTCTAAACCATAAGAGAAACAGTCAACTATAGGGGTTCCCAACTTAGGATGACCAAACCTTCACGGTATGCAAGATGGAATTTTAAAGGGCGCAACAAAGTGTGGCTTCTGCCTTTGAGTGACAAGTCATAATTCATCCGTCAACCAGCTGCTCGTGAGTTTTGAGAAGTGATAGTAAAATAAAGAAAATTGAATTGTTCGATTTACATTTAATGAATTGAGTTAAAAACTTAATTTTTTTAAGTTCGACTGCACCTGCCATGTTGCTTGTAGTTCAAAAATCAGAAATTAGACTTCATTTTCAACTGTGATACAGTGCCCACCGTCAACAAATTCACTGATTACTAAAAAAAGCTTCTCAATATAGACAAATGCCCAAAAATAGATTCAAATTAATGCAATACCATCATAAACCCATTGATTAATAAAATCAACACTGCCACTTTTATAAAAATAAAAAAAATTCAGCAACAATATTTAATAAATAGCACAGTAATTGAGCAAACAATTACGGTAAAAAATATATTGCTAATTTCTTGGAATTTCCTTATGACTATTTAAGATGTGTCCCACCGAAATAAAGCCACCGTGATTGTGTGCCATGACTGGCAACGAAACAAACCAATAAGAACGCAGCAAATATATTAAGAAAGTCTATATACAAATACATATTTACAAGGAGTAACTCACTCCCTGCCCCACCTGGGCAGGAAAAAAAATGAACGTGTAAAAAAAGAGGGGAAAAAGTGTCCCGCCGAAATAAAGCCACTACTGTTAATAGCCAATATATCCGCCATGATTATATATGACTTGGAAAACACGATGTGGCATACCATTTACCAATCCCTGGAGGACAGTGGCATCAATATTATCCCAGACTTCAATGATGGCAGCCTTCAATTCTGCCACAGACTGAAACTGTCTGCCATTGGCATATACAGCCCTACTGAGGTTACCCCCACACATTTTCTTGGGAAATAAGATCAAGGGAAAGGGCAGGCCATTCCATGACATGCACCCCATTATGCAAAAAACATTCACAAGAGGGTTTTGCAACGTGAATGGGGGCGTTGTCCTGCTGGAAAATCCAACTTGGGCCACCAATTCTCTCTGCAAATGGCAGCAAACGGGTTTCTAGCATTTCTTGGTAATCGGTAGCCTTTATGCGGCCTAAGGGGAAAGCCAGGTTAAGTTTACCACCATAGCCGAAGCCTCCCCACACCATTAATGAGCCTCCACCTTATTATCTTTTGGAGAAGATTTCCTCTTCTTCCCTCATGTCACGCCAACAGAGTGTAAGGCCGTCTGGGCCATCAAAGTAATTTTTTTCTCATCTGAGAATATAACACGATGCCACTGGTCTTTCCAGGTTTGATGATATTTGGCCCAATCTACTATCCTTTGCTTGTGGATAGCTTTCAACATGGGCTGCTGTTTCCTTTTTTTATATTGGAAGTTTTTTGTATATTTTACAATCCGTGACAGGGTTGATTTTGTCACAGGGATGTTATCCTCTTTGGCCAATTGTCTGAGGGAAATACCACCTTGTGAAAGACGATGCACAATATCTCTTTCCTGCCTGGAAGTCATTTTTCTGCCTGTACACCTCCTTTTTTTATACCTGTACGCATTGCCCTGATTCACAAAATTGTCTATTACGGTTTTAGATCGTTTGATTTGCTTAGATATTTGTCTGTGTGAAAGACTTTGTTCCTTAAAGCTGTTAGCTGGCCTTTCTCGAACTCTGATAGCTGGGTTCGTTTTCCCATTGCAATACTGCAGGAGAAATAGAAAATACAACCTTCTGAAGTCAACATTCGACTGGGATAGAACAGGTAAGTTATTTGACAACTTCCTGACGTCATAAACCTGTTTACCTGTAGCAGCTCGAATATTGAGAGTTACCCAAAACACTAATAGGGATGGTGGCTTTATTTCGGCGGGACACTTTTTCTGCTCTCTTTTTTACACGTTCATTTTTCCCCCCGCCCAGATGGAGCAGGGAGTGAGTTACTCCTTGCAAATATGTATTTGTATATAGACTTTCTTAATATATTTGTTTCGTTCTTATTGGTTTGTTTCGTGTCCAGTTACGGCATATAATCACGGTGGCTTTATTTCGGTGGGACACACCTTAATTAAGTATTCCAATGTCTGCAAAGAAATCAAATCCTCCATTTTTTTCAGAGTCCCATTCCACCATTTCTAAAAAAGTATATTATACTCTTAGATGCAGCTTGCACAATCAAAACAGCTTTTGACACTTTTACACCAAAAATAATTGCCAGCTTCCTCAAAGCATGTAGCTCAAACAAACAATTGCAACAATGGAGAAAACTGATCTTGTTGTGAAGAGGAAGAATTTGAGAATTTCTGAAATTATATGTTTCCACTGATGGTAATCCGCAAATGTGACCTGAAAATTTTGCTCTGAAATTGTGGAATAAATGCAGGAATTTTAAATGATACCAAGTCAGAAAAGTAATGAGTCTGACGATAAGAAATTGCTGACACACTGCAATCAACAGCTGATGTAACTTTTCATATTCTTAGACAAACATTAGATTCAAGAGATGACACAGAAAATTAGTCAAATTTATTAATGTACAAACGCTATTGAAAGTTTAATTACAGACTTTGCCCAACAATCCACAGGAGACAATTTTTTTAATAAAGCTTGATTCAGATATGTAATTTTTACTGTTGAAATTAACCAAGTATGATTATACAGCATGTCTAAAAGTTAAACATCTTTAATCGCTCTTATTTTATTAATGGTATCCTGGTGTATTTGATTTTATAGAAAACCTAAATTTTGAATCTCCGTTTGTAAGAGGAAGCCACTTAAAAAAATCAGATTTGCTATAACAGAAGTGAATTTGTTACGCGGCAGACACTGTAGAGGATGTGAACACTAACTGAACATTTCCTAGGTGTGTGGGAGAGAAAAAAAGGTTGGGAACCCCCTAGTCTACTGAAAGGTTCCCACTCACACTGGAGAAAAAAATTCCCGGCCTTTTGCAGGATTTTCCAGCAACATTCCCAATCAATCACAACAGGCTTCTGAAATGAACTTCGGTTCCAGGGAAAACAGCTTTACATTCATGAAAGATTTAGCTATTTAAAACAGAATTTAAGAAAATTTGCTCCTGACTTTTCCAGGTCCAACTAAAAAGTCTCATTTATCCCTGACTTTTACGGATGATTTCAAATTCCCTGATAATTCCAGGTGAGTGGAAATTTGTACTGGTTAAATTAAACTTCCCGGTTTGTTTTTGTTTTTTTTGGGAGGGGAGGGGGCAAGTTGCAGTTCTTACCAATCGATTTTTAGTCCTTGAAAATGCTTTTCCTGAATTTAAGGAAATAAGTTTTAAACTACAGTACAGTCTCATTAATTTGAACCATGCTAATCCAAAATTCCAGTTAACCCAAATTTTTTTCTAGTTGACTACAATGGTACTCAACTGACAAAATGCAAATAAACAGCGCAATGTATGCTGCCAACTAATTGAAATTTCCCCATATGGCTTCCCTTTCCTTTGTCAAAAACATTTGCCCTTCTACACTTATCAAGATTAAAATAGCAATTTAAAAAAATACACATATGTATTTTCGCTAGGCAGCAAAGATATATCAAAAGCAATACAACAAGCTAAAATTTTCAGGTTATTAGTTACAAAGTTTTAACAGCACTTATGAATGGCACAAAGTTAACTCAATTATATTGTAAGCAATGCAGAAGTTATTAAAAGCTTGAACTTGAGCAGCTTCAAATTTTGTTGATCAGATTATAATTATGCACATAATTTTAAGATTAGAAAATTATATAAAATTAGAAGAGACATGAAATTAAAAAAAAATAACATTTTTAATTTCAAGAATTTATTTTAATAACTAAAAACACTTACTACTTGATC
The DNA here is from genome assembly GCA_006491805.2 of Dysdera silvatica. Classification (NCBI taxonomy): domain Eukaryota; kingdom Metazoa; phylum Arthropoda; class Arachnida; order Araneae; family Dysderidae; genus Dysdera; species Dysdera silvatica. The sequence goes on from QLNU02015360.1 coordinate 141,312,300, forward strand.
CAAACATGCTCTTGCTAGAATTACGCCCTATATCAGCTAATGATCGGATAAGAGGTAAGCGGGAACCCTTATCTACTTTATCGTGCTTCCTTTCATGTTGATGCCTATGACGTCGTAAAAGGGCTTCCTTCACTCGATCTTGAAAATCAGCTTGCAGTTGATTGGAATTAATCATATTTTCAAGTACTAGGTCTGCAATGTAAATACGGATATTCAAAATCATTATTCCACTTTAGTCAATATCTCTTGTATTCTGTATGTTATGTTAATACTCTTACAGAAAATTTAAAATTATAGAAACCTCAATACGTGCTAATTTTATAATTTTCTGACAATAATTAGTGGACTTGTGGTTTTAAATGTGAAAATAAAAACATTTATAGCAGAATTTTTGAAATAATAATAATAAGCAGAGGTTTTAAATAAGAGCATAAGAAATTTCATCTACTTCCTAGAATAAACTTTCTTATTGAATATTATTTTAAATAAATTTTACTCATTTGCAACATATAATACATATGTTATGAAAAATTATAATTTTGAAAATAAGACTCAATAACAAACTTTAATTGTAAACAAGTAAGAAATTAATGTACTGTAGCTTTTTATCTGTTACAGGCAATGGTATACATTTGCCGCAAGTAAGAATTTTGATGTAACTGTTCAAAGTTTAAATTTTATAAAAAGTCCCAAAAGTGAAAATTTAATAAATCTATGTTATTAAATGAAATAAAAGATATATTTAAATAAGCAACTTTTAACCTTTTACCTGCAATTTGATCAAGGTTAGAAGCTTCAAGATCAAGCATTACTGTTCCGTTTAAGATGCAGCTTCTGAGTTCAAAAAGAGAATGAAGAGATATTGTAGCTACATGAGGCTTTGACCATCTGTTTCCACCTTCTTCCACATCTTCTTCAAATTTGATCCACCTGAAGTAATTTAATAACATAAAACTACAGCCAATGTACTCACATTTTACTTAATATATGGAAAATAATCCTTTCATCAGCATGAGTTTTACAGTATGTAATGTGTAATTTGTCTGCACACCAACAATGTAACATTGTTTGCCTGACAGTAGCAATGCCAACATTTATAATTTTGAAAAGACTGCTTTGCTTTTATAGAGAAAAGTAGTAAACATTATGCAAATAACGTAAGTTGTCAGAATATCTGGTAGCTGAACCGTTGTAGAATAACTAGTACAGTTACCATCCTGGTAGCTAGAGAGCGAGAACTCTGAAAGTAGTAACTCAAATGCTGGATCGTGAATATGTTAAATAAAGTTTCTTTTTAATGTAATAATGATACTTTGTTAATGCCTAATTGTGTCTTAAGGCTATGAACAGTTCAAACATAACATGGTATCAGAAGTCGAAGTGATGTTGTAAGATTACGTTGTGCAAACCAAAACGTGGGACTGACACAGCGAGTTTCCTAGAGTGGATAAAAAATTGATGTGTTTAAAGCAACTGGAGAACTGAAGTTCTGAACTGGCAACGTGAAAGAGTACTGGAAAAGATGGAGACAACAACTGGAAAACTATCCGCTAGCAACTGAAAAAGATGATCGGCCAGAGAAAATAAAAATCGCCATATTGCTTAACCTAATTGGCAATGAAGGACTGAAAATTTGTAACACTTTCAAGTTTGAGACCCCAACCGATCACGGAAGAAAATACCAGGAAGCATTGGACAAATCTGAACAGTACTGTCCACCAAGATAGGACATTGTATTCGAAAGACAATTTTTTTTCGTGCATTCAGCAAGAAGGGCAATCTATTGACAATTACACAACCCAGTTAGCCTCAATATGTGAATTTAATGACCAAGAAGATAGGATAATTCAAGATAGAATCGTCCTTAGAATGCACTACTGTGGATTGAAAGAAAGGCTGTTACGTGAGCAAACCTTAAGTGTGGAAAAAGCTGTGGATATCGTAAGAGCGGCAGAAGCAAGCAAGGAGCAGATCAACAGAATGAGGAAGAAAGGAGCTGCATACGCCAAAAATGAAAACTGTGTTTATGCTATAAAACATAAGGATTAATTCAACAGATTATGACTGCAAGAAATGTGGAAGAAGACACAGACCAAGAGTGTGCCCGGCATACGGTAAAATGTTCATCAAGTGTAAACAAGAGAACCATTTCGTAGTAGGATGACCTTAACAAGACAAGCAGATTCATCAAATGGAACAATTAACAAAAGTTCCAGAAATGTTCATTGACATGGTAAGTGATGATTCTTGGTCCAAAATAATAACAATAAGCATTTATAATCGAAACTTGAATGTTGACTTTAAATTAGACACAGGAGTGGAAGCAATATTTTACCAGTATGCATATTAAATAATGTAAATTTGACAGTAAAATTGAAAGCAATTAGTGTAACCTTAATGTCGTATGGTAATCATAAGGTAAGGCCAAAAGGTATTGTTATATTAGAACGTTCGACAGAAAAGCATAAAACATTCCGCTAGAAATTTATGTAGTTGACGTAGAATCAAAAACAATATTAGGATTAAATGCATGTTCAAAACTACAATTGATTAAAAGAATTGATGAAATTAAACGTGGAAGTAAAGCGATATTATAGATAAATATGAAGAGGTGTTTAAAGACACACGAGTTTTCAAAGATGAGCCGTATCTAACAGTGTTAAAAGATAAGGCTATACCTGTGGTTCACCCACCTAGACGTGTACCACAGGCATTACAATCAAGATTGAAGGAAACGTTAGAAAACCTAGAAAAGGATGGAATAGTATCTAAGATTAATAAACCAACTGACTGGGTACAGAGTCTTGTAATAATAGAAAAACCTAATGGGAAATTACGTTTATGTCTAGATCCCAGAGATTTAAATAAAGTAATAAAGAGGGAACATTATTTAATTCCTTCAGCGGAAGATATTGTAAGTAGATTAGAAGGTAAACAAGTATTCTCGGTGCTCGATCTAAAAGATGGGTTTTGGCATGTACCATTGGATGAACCTAGTACTGAAATATGTACTTTTAACACTCCATTTGGAAGATACAAATTTAATAAGATGCCTTTTGGCATAGCCTCTGTCCCATAAATATTTCAGAAAAGGAATCAGAAACTGCTTGGAGACATACAGGGCATGGGAATTTATTTTAATGACATTATCGTCACAGGATCTAGTGAGAAAGAACATAAAACAATGTTTAAAGTCCTTGAAAGAGCAAAGAAACTAAACGTTAAATTTAACCTGGATAAATTTCAATTCAGGGTACCAGAAGTAAAATACATGGGCCAAATAATATCTACGTCAGGCTTAAAAGCTGACCCTGGTCATGTAAAGGGAGTTGTTGATATGCCAACACCCAAATCCAAAACTGAAGTAAGGAGATTACTAGGAATGATAAATTTTTTATCAAAATTTATGCCAAACATTTCAGCAGTTGTGGCTCCCTTAAGAGAAATTACCAAACAAAATGTAGAATTTGAGTGGAATAAGAAAGCAGAGCATGCCTTTATCAAAATAAACTTTTTAACTAAAACTCCTGTACTTAAAAGTATTCTCGGGATCTGAGGAAATAACGGTACAATATGACAGCTCTAAAGATGGCCTGGGTGCATGCCTTATTCAGAAAGGCCAGCTTGTGTCTTTTATATCGAAGAGTTTAACAGGGAGTGAGAAAGACTATGCTCAAATAGAAAAAGAATTACTGGCCATAGTTTTCTCATTCCAAAAATATCACAACTTAGTGTATGGAAGGAAAACTATAATACAGAGTAACCATAGGCCGTTAATCACAATTGTAAAGAAGCCAATGCATAAAATCTCAGCTAGAACGCAAAGGATGTTACTTAAATTATTAAACTATGACTTTGAAATAGAGTATATGCCAGAAAGCCAAATGTATTTAGCTGACACACTGTCAAGAGCATTTGCAGAGAATGAACAGATTGATGATGATCATAAAATGCTTAATGTAGTATATAGCATTACAAAATACTTGCCTATGAGCAATCACAGAAAAGCTCAATTTATGAAGGAAACTAAATCTGACCCAGAATTAAAGATTCTCAAATTTATGAAAGAAGAATGGCCTGAATCATATAAAGCAATGCCAAGTAATATAAAATTATACTACAAGCTGATCAACGATCTTCATACTAATGAAGATAGTGTTTCTTAATGACAAAATAGTAATTCCTACAATATTACAGAAAGACATGTGAAAATTAATGAGGCACACTTTGGCATGGAGAAGTGTAAAAAGAGAGCAAGAGAAATAATGTATTGGCCGGGGATGAACTCAGATATAGAAAAACTTATTTCTCAATGTGGAATATGCGAGAAATTCAAGAAAGCAAACATAAAAGAACCTTTAAAACCTCATGAAGCCCTAAACAGACCATTTAAAAAGGTTGGAGCTGACAGAATGGAATTTGGAAACATTAGCTACCTTGTGGTGATAGACTACTACTCTAAATGGTTAGAAGTGTCTGAAATCAGTAACAAATCAGCCCATGAGGTTATAGATAAGCTGAAAAGTATATTTGCGAAATTTGGTGTTCCAAACATAGTAGTATCAGATAACATTCCATTCAACAGCAACGTATATAAGCAATTTGTTAATGAATGGGATTTTAACAACTGTTTCATTAGTCCTCACTACTCCCAGGGTAACGGCATGGTTGAGGGAGGTGTAGGTATTGCCAAGAATTTGTTTAAGAAGGCTAAAGAAGATAATCGGGACTTCAATGTAGGACTCATGGAATATAGAAACATCCCAATATCAGGACTGGATTTATCTCCAGCTCAAATGATGTTCAATTGCAGGTTAAAAGCAAAACTACCAATAACAAATAAACTACTTCATCCAAAATTGTTCAATAACATTCAAGAGAAATTAATATCAAGGCAAGAAATGCAAAAGTTTTATTATGACAAAACAGCTCATGTGTTACCAGAGCTGAACTCTGAAGATAAGGTGGGTATAAGAGACTACATAAATATGAAACATGGGAACCAGCCCAAGTTATCTACCAGGACAGATCAACTCCTAGGTCATACTTAGTGAAAAATAAGTTGGGAAGAATTTTAAGAGGAAATAGAAGGCATCTTAGAAAGTTAGATATCCCTTTCAAAGATCAAACCCCAATGAGGAGAGTATAAAAGCTGACGACACTAGAGAGCCAGAGAATGACACAGCACCAATGTCAAATGGCAACATGTCAAATGACAGACGAATGAGAAGTGGGTGGATCAGTAGGAGACCAGCATATTTACAAGATTATGTGTAAAATAATTAGTTATGTAGTATGGGTATTAGTAGGATGCATTAAATTTTTAATAGTAATTAGTAAAATTGAAATATTAGTGCTTGTACTTGGATGTTATACTAATATCTATCTATATTTACAAATATATGAATATCTATATATCAAAAGGTGATTGTAACAGCCACACAATACTGTGGTGATTATGTATAAATCGAATTATTGTACAACTTGCAGATGTAGGGGTAACTAACATAAAAAGGAGGATGTCAGAATAGCTGGTACTGGAACCGTTTTAGAATAACTAGTACAGTTACCATCCTGGTAGCCAGAGAGTATAAATAGTAACTGAAATGCTGGATCGTGAATATGTTAAATAAAGTTTCTTTTTAATGTAATAATGGTATCTTGTTAATGCCTAATTGTGTCTGAAGGCTATGAACAGTCCAAACATAAAATAAGTCAGTGGTGTTCTAACGTTTTACCCCTGCACACCCCCATTTACACCTAGATGCAGACATTGCATCCCTCTCCTCCTATTCTATGTAGGTATCATATGAATAAAAATATTTGATGTTCATAGTATATGTATATTTTTGAACCAATAACAAAATAATTTTAGTAATTAAGTTAAAATATAGACCTAATAAAAAACATTTAATATAAATGGATTGCTCTCGACAGTCAGCATACATATTTTTCTGAACTAATTTAGCTAGAGTTAAAAATAATAATTAATAAAATAATAAAAAGGGATAAAAAACGTTTCAAGCTCTTCTTGAGCAACTGTCACATCCCACAGTTCGAAAACCTCTTGCGTAAGTTATTATTGCAGCACCATCTAAGTACAGGGTTCGTACACATTTCTTTACATGAAATTTAAGGACTTTTTAAGGACCTTTAAGGACCAGAAAAGAAAAAAAATTAAGGACTTATTAGCAAACAGGAATCGAACAAATCAGATATAAGCTATGAAAATGACTTTACACTTACAATACTCTTTAAAGAATAAAATAAAAGGGTGTATTATATAATTAACAATTATGAAACAAAAAGAGAAAATGAAATATGAAAGAAAATCAATTCGCCAATATTGATCCAGTAGTTAGCTTTAAACAAGATAATATAATTCAAAATAAGGTTGATAATTAAAGTTAATGGGTTTCAAATTTATATTAAATTTTAATTCAATATACACTCTTTATAATCAAAATTTAATTCAACTGACGGAATTGAACATTGCAGACAGCAGAATTCTAGCTGTAGAATTAAAGGTGTACCGGTTTTAAAAAAAGTGGGCCAAATTCTGTAAAGGCGCATTTGGTACTCTTTTATAGTTCCTCCTGTTCCAGATACGATGGTCAATCACAAATACAGCATCTTCGTTAAAAAAATAATGTAAAAATAAAAAGTTCCAAAACAATGCCATTAGGTAACTAAATCGAATCTCTTTCGATCGGCAGAAAAGATAGTTGCCACAAACCATGGCACTCCCGTTCCAGAATTTCAGGAAATAGACAATTAAAAAAAAAAAAGAAAAAGAAAAAAGCCAAAATGTTGCTAGGGGCTGCTATCATTTCTTTGCCTTTCCTCCTTCCTCTTACATGAGAGTTTCACCTTTGTTCTCTAGTGAACGACTATATCAACCGTTAACTCATGATTGTGAGTTTTACGATGCAAAGACTGCAGGGGTGTTGCTACGTCGAAATCTACAGTTTTCCGAGGAATTCCAAACCTTTTAAGGCCTAGGACACCAACACCTGAACTGCAGCTAGCTAACTTTTTTCCTTAGAGGTGGGTATCGTTTGGAGTTGAACCTTGGATAACTGTGAACGCCTTACCACTACACCACAGCAGGACCCATCGTTGACTAAATGCAAAATTTGTTAAAAAATTTATTCATTAATGCTAAATTTTCAGTCTGCATAGATAGTATTAAATATATTTATAAAATACCTCAAATCATTAGCGAATTCTAGGCCCACCTCCCTAAAAAAAGCATCTAGCTGAGGTCCTAAGACAATATCCCCACCATCAGCACTAAGTTGGGGAGAAAGAAAGCCTGCATTTATTATAAAGGGACACAAAATTTTTCCTTTTTTTTTTAATTGCAGTCAACCTTTACCATAGAATTCCGATCATTCCTACACAGGAAAGTACCCCCACACACTTCTTTGTAGAAAACTGTAGAAAATTAAAAATTTCTACAATTTTATGTCGGCGGCCGCCATACGACGATCTTGAAGACCTTTTGTTGCGTCATGAACGGATGAATCGAAATGTTTAATTTTGAAAATTTCTACAAATTGTGGTGTGTAGCAAAGCCAATAACTGTATAATTATATGGCCGATTGTGTAATTTTGTACAAAATAAAAAATGTTATTTGTAGTTCTAAATTTTAATTATGGTATTTTGTTTAACGTTCTCCTATAGTTCAAAGTTTTCAAAACTATTGCAAGCATGTATTTGCAGTAGAAAAAGAGAACTAAAAGAAATTTAAAAATGCTAGAACATTATTTTTACATTTTAGCTAAAATGTTAAATGGGGGGAAAAAATCCAGTTTAAATCTTGGTTGATACACTTATTTCATCAAGAAGTATGACTTCAAACAACCCATAAAAATAATATGGAATCAAATAGCATATACTTTAAAACGCTAGTTTCAGGGCTGGGACTGGAAGAGGATACAGGAGGCAAAGGTCCAGTGCTAAATATTTTCTAATTAAACATATCTTAAAACTAGCAAGTGAAAGAAAATCACCTAAGGTCAATATTTAAATTTAGCGGGTTTCAATTAACATTAAATCAGTTATTGTTCTTCCTTTTTTGAATAAATTTTGGTGAGTTGAAAATTGAAAGTCGTTGAGTTGGAATTGGACTAGTTTGAAGTTGGCAAGTTGTAGTTTACTTCCAAATTTCAAATCGTCATTTTACAATTTGCAAAACTCCCAAATTCAAACTCACATAATTTTTGAGAGTTGAAAATTAAAAGTTGGTGAGTTGGAATTTGATGAGTTTGAAGTTAGCAAGTTGTAGTTTACTGTCCAAATGCCAACTCACCAATTTCTTACTAGCAAAACTTTTAAATTCCAACTTGCACAATTTTTGCAAATTGAAGAGTTGGAACTTGATGAGTAGAAGTCTGAGTTGTAGTTTACTTTCCAAATTCTAATTAGTTAATTTCCAACCTGCAAAACTTCCAAATTTCAACTTGCATAATTTTTGTGAGTTTAAAATTGAAAGTTGTAGAGTTGGAACTTGACGAGTCGGAAGTTGGTGAGTTGTATTTATTTTCCAAATTCAAATTTGTCAATTTCCAACTCGCAAAACTTCCAAATTGGAACTTGCAAAAATTTTGACAATTGAAAATTTAAAGTTGGTGAGTTGAAATTCGAGGAGTCAGAAGTTGGCGAGTTGTACTTTACTTTCCAAATTTCTACTCACCAATTTTCAACTCGCGAAACTTCCAAATTCTGACATGCAAAAATTTTGCGAGTTGAAAATTGGAATATTGGAATTTGACGAAAAGATGGTTGGTGAGTCGTAGTTTACTTTTCAAATTACAACTCCTAATTTTCTTAATTCCCGACTCTTTAATCTCCAACTTTCTAATTTGCAACTCTCCAATTTTAAAATACCTAATTCACAAATCTCTAATTTTGAAATCTAATTCGCCAGTCTCTAATCCAAAACTAATCCACAACTCTCAAATTCAAGTAACTCTGTAGGTTTTCAAAATTAACAATAGCTGTCATAGCATTTATGGAAGACCTTTACCTTGGCCTTTTTATTGAAGACAGACAGAAAAATCAAAAGCATTAGCGGGTTCACTGTCTACTAAAACCCGTTAAAAAAACCGTAAGAGTTACTATAGTATAAAAGAATGAATTCTTTAAAAAATGCAATAAATAAAAAAATTGAAATACTACCCAGACAGCAAAGATCATCCTGCAGACATTATGGACATCCTCAGGAAGATCTTTGTTATCTGGATATATACAGTGAATGCCATAAGTATTCGTACACCTGCAGTGTGTTCTATTTAAGAAGCTGCTGTATAATAACTATTAGATGTACGTAGACAGGACAAACGCCATCATGATTGCCATGAAAATATAATTTATTTTCAACTAAAAAACTTAAAACTATGTATATAATACTGCAAATTACAATAAATTAGCATCAAAATTATTCACAGTTCACGTGTCAAAAGCATTCGTACATGCAAAAGTCTGTCCTAAAATGATAGAACTGCAATGTTGTTTGTGCACCCGAAGCAATCTGCGGGAAATGCACCGATTTCATTCAAAAGCCAATGAACAATAAACCCGTTTACTATCATTTCTGCAGAAAGTATGCAAAAATGAATCGTAGAAATAAAGAAACAAGTGTAGCGGAACAAAAGCCCATAATGAGGCTCCTTAACCAGTATAAATCTTTACGAGAGATTGCATAGCTCGTCGGCAGACCTCGTTCTACAGTCCAGTCCATAACTGACCGGCATTGTCAAAGAAATACGATTCAAAATATGCCGGGAAGCGGACGTCCACAAAAACTGACTGAAAAGCACAAACGTTTAATTGTTAGATTAATTAAGAAAAATCCAAAATTAAGTGCTCCAAAGATAAGAAAAGAGCTGCTGAATCAAGGTGTGTCACTGTCAGAAAGCATGGTGCGCCGCATTTTCAAAAATGCAGGGTACAATGGACGTGTAGCTCGTAAAAAGTTTTTCGTGTCAAAGGTAAACAGAAAGAAGCTTTTGCAATTCGCAAAAAAACATGTTGATAAAGGTCCTGACTTTTGGAATAGAGTTATATTCTCTGACGAGAGCAAATTTAATATATTTGGATCAGCTAGCAGGCAAATGGTATGGCGTAAAAATAACACCGAGCTTCAACCGACGAACCTGTGTCCAACAATCAAACACGGAGGTGGAAGTATGCAAGTTTGGGGCTGTATGAGTGCAGAGGGAGTGGGAAAATTGCACATTATCGACGGAATCATGGACCACAGAATGTATATTAACATTCTGAAGGAAAATTTGGGTCCTAGTCCTGCTCAAACGGGTCTTCAAAATAACTTTATCTTTCAGCAAGATAACGACCCGAAACATACTGCGTATAATACAAAGCTGTGGCTCCTTTACAATACTCCCAAACAGCTAAATACCCCTCCACAATCACCTGACATTAACGCTATAGAACATTTATGGAGCATTCTGGACTCGCGGATGAGAAAACGACGCATATCAAATAAAAATGATTTGAAAATTGCGCTTCTCGAGGAATGGGCATCCATTTCAACGGATGTCACCAAAAACTTAGTGGATTCGTTGCCAAAACGCATGAAAGCTGTGATTAAAGCCAAAGGGAACCCAACGAAATATTAAGAATGAATTATTATTTTATTAATGAATTTTCTGACCAAAAAACAATTAGTGTACGAATATTTTTGACACATGAGCTATGTGTAAGTTTGTTCATTTTTTATTGTTATTTGCAGTGCACGTATATTTTTTTTTTTACTTTTTTTATGAAGTAAATACAAAAATTTATATTAATTGTGGTGACATTTGTCCCATATCTCTACATCTAATAATTATTATACAGCAGTTTCTTAAATAGAACACACTGCAGGTGTACGAATACTTATGGCATTCACTGTACATACATGTGTGTAGAAGAAGGATATCTATTTAAAAAAACTTAATAATCCATAAGCTTTTGAAAACTGCCTGAATGCAGAAGGAGGGGAAAAATAAAGAATGTGTTAAACTTTCTAAGGGCATCATAAATCCTGTCCCTGCCTGCCTTGTCTGGAGTTGTAGTCCCACCACATAGTATAGATGCAATGACCCGAAGCATTACCCTGACAAATTCAATAATGTGAACCTTATCCTACCGTGATTGCTTCAAGAAATGCCTTTGTAAAAGGTATGAATTTTGTGGATTATTTATGCTTAATTAACTAATTTCTTATTAAGCGTCCATTACACATGGTGGGGAAAAAAGTAATAATAGGGACCAAATGATAAAAATAATGTAGATTAATAATTAATACCACCTTGAGGTGAAAATATGAACCGTCGCATAAACAAATCAACTGGGAGCCCTGGTATTATTTAATTTACATTTTTGAAGTAATAATTAGCACCTTATGTGGCCACACCTACTCATTTTCAGAAATAGAATTTGAAAGCAGAGAGGATTGACTGAACTTTTAACCACTAAAATTCTTAGACCCTCATTTATGTGGGCTTCCTACAGTAACAGTTCAGTCAACTATCCAAAGTCACTGCCCAGTCAAAGCTTGTTTAGTTAACACATTTCATAGTGTTGGAAAATGTCCCTTCCCAGTTTTAAAATATTGCATTTAAAGTAGAAATTTTTAATCAAAATGCCTCCTGTGAATTCCAAGCCTTACAAGGTATAAACTTAAAAGAGAAAACAGCTATACAGACTTTTTGGGACATAACAGCCAGCAAAAATAGATCATGCAGCAGGAAATTATACAAAACTGATAATTTTCATATAAACCAAGCAACTTTTATGTGGTTTCAAAGAATGCATCTAATTAATGTAAGAATATGTTTTTCAGAAAAACTTGGTGTTGACCAATTTACTGCCTTTAATGCTGGGCTTGAATTATTCAAAAACAGCAAAACATTTCATAAAAAAATTTTATACGGAGAATCGAATGATGTGGCTTGCAAAACTGTTGCAAATTTCAAAACTAGTATACCTAAATTTATAACAGGATTTAGCATGAATGACATTTTTAATGCTTATGAATGGTGGGTTATTTTTCCCGGCATTAGCAAACAGAACTTTTGCAATAGCTGGTGATAAATGCAAAGATGGAAAGGTTTCCAAGAAAAAGCTTTTGGTTGGTTGGTTGTAGTTTTATGGCGCAAGGACAGCGAGGATCATTCTGCGCCAAACGATGTTGGACCACACATTCAATTTTAAAATATGAATAAATTAAAACTAAAATGGTAAAAATGTATTGAAAGCAATGTATCAAATGTCACAAATGAAACAAAATAATAAACTTAGATGATATGGGAGAAGCCAATATAAGATAAAAATTTAAAAATTAGTTCACGATTAAAAGAATAAGATAAAATGTCATGTAGGGTAAAATCACTTTGGTTAAAATTATGTGAACGATGCTGGTAGAAGAAAAGGCTTTCAATATTGCTTGATTGTAGTGCAACTGGAGAAAAGTTAAATCCCCTTACTATTGGCAAAGTAAAAGAACCACACTGTTTTAAAAATGTTAACGTTGATAATTTACCTATACTTTGGCTTACAAATTGGAAAGCTTGGGATGATTGATGGTATCTTTCAAGAATCAGTAGGTACGGTGAATACACACACGCATATTAATGAAATGTCAAAATCGAAACACTCTTATAGATAACTACTCAGCACATTTACATGGTTTACCATTTTCAAATGTAACCATGGAATTTCTCCAGCTACTTGATCCAGTGGCATAGGAAACAGAAAGGCGCAAGCCCTGCATTGGATATCAAAACACATTTTCTCTAAGGACACATTACATAACCTTCTTTGAAGCCACTTCAGCCACCCCCAATGAACTTTGAATTGCAAAGTTACTGACTCTACCAAGTCATAATTCAATCCTTTAAACTGATATACAAAAAAAAAACTGTTGCAATCAGTGTTATCAAGGTCTGAGCACACAAATTATGCAAATGAGATAGCTAACTCCAACAATGTCCTTGATGCCCTAATGTGGATTAAAAATGTGTGGGAACAAGTAAGTGTCCACGACTAAAATTACAAAATGTTTCACAAAAGTTGGATTTCTGAGTGCCTCAATTTCATCTGCCATACTACTTGTAGAGGACAACATTTCTATGTTAAAAGAGTTCATTAATCAATTGTCTTCAGGAAATGGGATGCTTCCTGCAGAAGAATTTTTAATGCTGACAAAAATGTTGATCTCCATAGTTTAACTAACCCAGAATACTGAAAGGCAGCATTGTAAATGAACTTCAAAATAAGGCACCATAAATGAAGAAATTTCTGACAGTGAGGAAGAATGTGGATCGTAGGTGGAAATTGATGTGCTGTCAGACAAGGTAATTTCAACAACGTGTATAAAAATGAGGTTATATGTATTAGCTACTTGCCATACTATGCTAGATCATTTAATGCAAAGTGTAGAATCATGAAAAAGCAAATTTATCCTTTATAGTGTATATCATCATATTCAACCATTATCTATCCACTGCTGGATGAAGGTCTCTCCAAATGCTTTCCACACAAGTCTATCCTGAGCAATTCGCTTCCACGTCACCCCAACCTGTTTTCTTATTTCATCCACCCATCTAGTTTGAGGACGTTTTCTAGGTCTTCGGTGGTCTCTTGGAATCCAGTTCAGAATTTCTGTTGTCCATCGTTGATCAGTTCTTCTTGCAATATGCCCAGCCCATCGCCATTTCAGCCCTTTTACTTTAACAATGATGTCCTCTACTCTAGTTTGCTCTCTCACCCAAGTGTTCCTTTTCCGATCTCTCCTAGTTATTCCAAGCATGCACCTCTCCATGCTCCTTTGCGTTGTCTGTAACTTTCGTATTGCTCCAACTGTTAGACTCCATGTCTCTGATCCATAAGAGAGGACTGGCAATACACACTGGTTGAAGACTTTTCTTTTTAGACATAAAGGCAATTTCCCCTTCAGGATAAAACTGTTTCTTCCAAATGCACTCCAGCCAAGTTTAATACGTCTGTTGAGTTCTTTCATAATGTTGCCATCCATTGAAATCAGCTGGCCAAGGTAAATATATGAATCAGCAATTTCTAGCTCAATGTTGTCAACTTGTATTTTTGTTTCCTCTACAAAATTATTGAACATGATCTTAGTTTTTTGTAGGTTCATCTTGAGTCCAACTTCTTCACTTCTAGTTGAGAGCTCTTGTACCATGTCTTGGAGTTCTGATGGGTTCGTTGAAAAAATAACAATGTCATCAGCAAACCGCAAATGATTTAAATATTCACCATTTATTTTTATTCCCTTGTTATTCCAATTTATCAGCTGAAAAATCATCTGTAAAGCAGAAGTAAAAAGTTTTGGAGAAATGGTATCTCCCTGCCTCACCCCTTTGCCAAGTTTGATAGTTTTGGTATCTTTATGTAACCGAAATTTTGCACTTGCATTTTTATACACACGTTTCACCATGTCAATGTACACATCCTCAATGTCTGTTGATCTTAAAGAGTTGATGACTGCTGATGTTTTAATAGAGTCAAAGGCCTTCTCATAGTCAATAAATGCAACACACAATGGAAGTTCATATTCATGTGTTCTTTCAATTAATTCTCTTAATACTTGAATATGGTCCACTGTACTGAATCCACTTCGAAATCCAGCTTGTTCTCTTGGTTGAGCTGCATCTAATTTTTTCTGCAGGCGATGTGTTAGAACTTTTGTGAAGATTTTATAAATAGCAGGTAACAAGCTAATTGGTCGGTAATTTTTCAAATCCTCTTTATCACCTTTTTTATGCAAAAGAATTACTGTTGCAGAATCCCATTGGTTTGGTATGTTACCGCTGTTAAGACATTTGGTAAAAAATTTTGCAAGTATGTCGTATAAATTTTTCTTTGTTGCGAGCCTGAGAACTTGCTCAAGACAGGGTTGCCAATCATAATAGGGGAAAAAAAATCTGACCTTTCCAGATTTTTCTAACAAAATTCTCAGACTAATTGCAAATGAAACTTTGAATTGAACCTCAGTTTCGGGAAAAGTAGTTTTATGTTTGCGTAAAATTAGCTATTCAGAATAGAACTGAGGAAGGTTTTCCCTGATTCTGCCAGGTTTAACCAAAATATGTTGTTTTTTTCCCCCGACTTTTGAAGACTATTTCAAATTTCCTGATAATTCCAGGTTTTCCAGGCATGTGGGAACCCTGTGTATACGTAGAACATTATTCCAGAAGATAAAACTATCAATAGAAGATATAACTATCAGATTCTGCCCATATATGTATACATATAGCAGTTTACGGTAACATACCAAACCAATGGGATTCTGCAACAGTAATTCTTTTGCATAAAAAAGGTGATAAAGAGGATTTGAAAAATTACCGACCAATTAGCTTGTTACCTGCTATTTATAAAATCTTCACAAAAGTTCAAAATTCGGTAAAGTGGACCATATTCAAGTATTAAGAGAATTAATTGAAAGAACACATGAATATGAACTTCCATTGTGTGTTGCATTTATTGACTATGAGAAGGCCTTTGACTCTATAAAAACATCAGCAGTCATCAACTCTTTAAGATCAACAGACATTGAGGATGTGTACATTGACATGGTGAAACGTGTGTATAAAAATGCAAGTGCAAAATTTCGGTTACATTGTGGGTACCCACAATAAAAACACAGTTCACTTCCCAGGCTTTCTTAACTGTTGCCACTTAGAAACGCAAGGGAAGCAAAATTAATGATTTCAATTTCTAAAATTGGCAAAATGCCAAATTGTTCCTTTTATTACATGTTTTCCAAATGTAAATAATTTCACTTTACATATCTAGCAATATATATTGTGTGGCATTTGAATAATTGTAAAGTTATTATGTAAAGTCATGGACGTACATCCAGATGGCATACTTTTCAACTTCGTATAAATGTTGTGCGCATGAACTCTCCACACATTTGTAACAGCTGCACCAATGTCAGAGCAAGTGGCTCAGTGTTGCGAGATTTTTATTTAAATTGAATTAGTCATGTTTTCATCAATTTTTTGTTTAGTTTATAAATAAACGTTAAGTTCTATTGAACTGCCTGTTTTCAATCAATAATCTTGCAATGCAAACACCTCCAATTTGATTGCTTTGAATTTCCAACATTCGACCTTGTGCAACAAGCAATGCCTAATTAACTCGATAAAGTTCCACTGCTTTGAAGGAACTATAATTGTATAATCATAATTTTACTTTTCATATTTGGCAACAGTACGTGCAATTGTTTTCCGAATTCTAAAATCAAATCAGTCTTCCGTTTACCATCGAAGTGTGCACACGTAATTTTCGGAGGCTCCGCTAAAAAGGCGTACTGAATTCTTTTAACGTTGTATTTAATTATTTCATTCTGGCATCTTAATTAACAATTATAAGCATTTAAAATATTAATAAATATTATTTTAACTGGACGGAATATCTGCATTGTTTCAATACTTATTTTTTCAACATAAAGATACCAAAACTATTCAAAATTGGTAAAGATATGAGACGGGGAGATACAATTTCTCCAAAACGTTTTCTTTCAGCTTTGCAAATGGTTTTTAGCTGATAAACTGGAATAACAAGGGAATAAAAATAAATGGTGAATATTTAAATCATCTGCGGTTTGCTGATGACATTGTTATTTTTTCAACAATTCCCCCCTCGCCCCCCATCTGAACTCCAAAACATGGTACAGGAGCTTACAGCTAGGACTCAAGATGAACCTACAAAAAACTAAAATCATCTTCAATAATTTCGTGAAGAAAGCAAAAATACAGGTTGACAACATTGAGCTAGAAAATGCTGAATCATATATTTACCTTGGTCAACTTATTTCAATGGAAGGCAACATTATGACAGAACTCAACAGATGTATTAAACTTGGCTAGCGTGCATTCGGAAGAAACTGTCTTATCCAGAAAGGAAAATTGCCTGTATGTTTAAAAAGAAAGGTCTTCAATCACTGTGTATTGCCAGTCCTCTCTTATGGGTTAGAGACATTGAGTCTAACAATTACAGCAATAGGAAAGTTACAGACAACCCAGAGGAGCATGGAAAGGAGCATGCTTGAAATAACTGTGAGAGACTGAAAAAGAAACGCTTGGGTGAGAAAGCAAACAGGAGTAGAGGACACTATTGTTAAAGTAAAAAGACTGAAATGGCGATGGTCTTGGCATATCGCAAGAACTACTTACCAATTATGGACAACTGAAATACTCGTCAGGATTCCAAGAGACAACCGAAGACCTAGAAAACGTCCTCAAACTAGATGGGTGGATGAAATAAGAAAACAGGTTGGGGTGACGTGGAAGCGAATTGCTCAGGATAGACTTGTGTGGAAAGCATTTGGAGAGACCTTCATCCAGCAGTGGATAGATAATGGTTGAATATAAGTTTATTACTCTAAGATTTAAATCGATACATTTTTTACAAACTATTAATGCTTTACATATGCTATACTAATAGAAAACAGATATGTGTCTTGGAAAAGAGTTTTCTAGTACATATTATTATTGAAATGTAGTTTTTAAACAAAAACGTTTTGATAATACTGATAAATCAAATTAAGTATAAAGCATCACAAAACAATTTTTCCTTGCAAAACTATACTGCTATACATGTATATATATAAACTACACATGTATATATAAATGTTATATATACATGCACATATTTTTTCAATTATTCACAACCTTGCTGTTTCTCGCCATTCCATTTCTTCACCTTCACAGTGAAGTTCTTCCATTTCGCTAAACAAAGGGTGAGATTCATGTGTTCCATCTTCATCTTCTCCAAGGATGAAATGAACCCTTTCAGACGGGGGAGTAACTAAAAATTCATAGAGAAAGTTAATTTCAATCAAATTACTTTTAGAATAATTGTTAAATTACGTTTAGAATAATAGCTGAATAAGTAATTTCCATACTTGCTTTCAACAAACAGATTTAAAAATGCATTGATTCTGATAAAAATTGTACATTATTACGCAAGCATTAAACTGAAAGTAACTTCATAAAAGTATTCAAAACATTACAAAAAGCTCAAGTAACCATTTCCATAACCACCAGTTAAGTCATTTAACCGAAAGAATAGGAAATTATATACCTGGTCTATGTATATCATGTGGATATTCAACAGACGTTCCATCTTCACGCTTTTTATGTCCGTTTTTATGATGGCGATGTCTGCGATGATGTGTTCTTCGATGGTATGGCACATGCAGTCCTACATAAACCGTATGAGCCCTATGGCCTAAAAGACACAGAATTGGTAACATACAGAATCTGGACTATATTAAGCTATTACTAAATTAAAAAATACATTAAGACATAAAAACACAAGTAATCTACCAAACCCATCAAATTTTATCTGTGTTTATTTCCAAACTACGTTGTTTGAGTTTTGAAGTTATTTTTTACCACCATGTTTAGTTTTTCCTTCCACTACCCATTGTCCACCTTATTGCCTTTGCTCATCTTTCTCTTTATGCTACTTATATTCTCTGATAAATATGTTTTTTACTGCATCCCCCACCCTTTCCCCCACTCCAATAAAATTTTGTTCTGCTGCTCTTTTTGATTTTATGTAAGGATTTGAAATTATCCTTTCTGTGTACTGTTAGGCTATCTGCCCATTCGGTAGTGGATTTGGATTCTTTTGTTGTCCTTGAAAACACAAGAGAACAAGGACGATAAATGTTGTGTGGATATTTGTCTCGTGTCTAAGAGTGTCAGATGTCCCATTTGCATATATAAAATGAACTTGATGAGAATATGTCCAAGTTAATTAATAAATCAGAATGGTGAGTTTAATTTAAAATTTTAGGATGTAAGGACAGCAAGGATCAGGGCCGGACTGGCTACAAAGGGGTGCAGTGGGAAAAATGTTGCACAGGGCACCAACTAGATTAAAATGTGCTGGTGTGGATTCATATAGAAGTATTTATACACTATATTCATTTTCAAGCATTTTCAGTCAGTCAACTGAGATTTTAGACATTGCTTTTTAAAATTTCCATTTTTTATTAACAATAATCTACCAAACAGTCTAATTTCAGAAATCATAATTGGTAAGCGCCTGGTAACTTCAGTTTGAAAGAGATTAGCTTTGGCAGCAAATCATGACGTGAGATGAAGTGAAACATTTGGAATCTCAAGTCTTTGACAAGTTTTCTTTCTTGACTATTTGGCTAATATCTAAGATAAACATACATATATATATACAACACTACAGTTTAAATTGCCTTGATAATTCTTAAGAACTCTCCGCCAATAAATCATTAACTTCGTTGTAGTCAAACTCAGTCTCCGTAGACATAGAACAGCATGAGACTTCCACGGAGTTCTTATCTAATTGATGATCGTAGGTGATTTTTAAGGATCTTGTGTACAGAGAAGACTCTCCCACAAGAAACTTGGGTGCAAGATAGCATAAGTATGAACTTATATGCCATATGTATTGTATCATACATTGAACATTCTGATTTTAGTTCATGCAACAATTCAAGAGTGCAAACACTTTTGGTATTTTTGCATGTCGTCACTTGTCTGAATAGTTTCAATCATCTAGTCATAGTCGTTATAAAAGATAGTTTCCATAGTCGCTTCTCAGATGGTCTGTTCATGCTGTTGTTGTTGGTTGAGTCCAGGAACAGGACCATTAAGATCTCAGTAACTCTCGGTTGAGTCATTTGGGTGACATTCCACCGAATCCTGTCGAACAGAAGTCAAATTGGCATCTGACGCTAAAGACATTGAGAATAAATCAGGGCAGTAATCATCAAAGTACATTGCAAGCAGAGACAGACTGGGCCGTTGACAGCAGCCCGGGCATTTTTGCATTTTAGCGGCTCAATGCAAGAATAGTGATAATTAATTTAATTAATTGTTTTAATTAATTATGCAACATACCATAATGCTTAACCTGAAATCTGAATGATGTGTAGTTATTTGATATTTTTATTCAGAACGAAATATACTTATTTGTAGTATATTCGTGAGAACTCATTGTAAATAATCCTTTATTTTCATCTATCGTTATTGTGATGTAATAAATTTAAATCTAATTCACAAATGTATTGATAATTAATTCATAAATACAGGGCGGTCCCGAACACTGCGGACAAAATAATGGGGGTTGTTGTGGACACCAAATAAGGCATATTTGCCCATATCCCCGTCTTCGCAAAGGGGCCGGCTGTAAAATGTCTGGCTGTAAAATGTCTTTGGCTGTAAAATGTCACTACTGTTTACATCCATGTCGTTGCTACACAGCCAATTACATGAATTAAATACAATTTTTGATACATACATTGATTGAGCAAATAATAAGGTAGAGATAAAAAAAAAAAGAAATTTCATTTTGTGATCCTGATCTATGTTACTATGTAGTGAAAATAATACTAAAACTGACTTTTTTAAACACACTAGAAAGTTAAACAATTTTAATCAATGTGAAGGTCGTGGGTTTAGGCCCCACCGAACACAAAAAACATTTCTTTTCTTTCGAACGTTTCACCATCTAATCACGCCATACCATCCGCTTTGGTATCACTACGCCAATAAACGTTGATTGACATTGTTGTTAGATTTAATCTGCGTAGTGTTCGATTTATATAAATAAACACTAGAAAAGAGTTGGGATCTTCCAAGTATGTGTAACAAGTGAAGGACATCCAAAGAGATTTTTTGTTCAGTGAATATTTTTCCAAAATTAGCCCTTGGGGGATTACAGTGAATTACGTGGTTTACAGATACAGAATTTATTTCTTTTGTACAAATGACTCAGGCAGTGCTCAAGTTTTGGCAATAATTGTAACAGCTTGTATAAGGGGAAAAAACATAAATATAAACAATATTATCTTTAACCCATTTTACATATAGCGACAAACTTTTCGTCGAAATATGGAAGCCCTCTCGAACCCAAACTAAAACTTTCCGGAGCTCAAAATCTTTTTTGGTTCCAAAACAAACTATTCGATACTCAAACTAAAACAAATGCTGAGATTGCAGCGAAGGAAGTGAATTGAATGAGACTTTGATGTATATATATTTTGCCGACACCACAAGTACTTGTAATAAGCACAAGTGAAACATCTGTTGCCAAAAAACAGTGAAATCAGACAAGAGGGAGAGGGGACTGGGATGAAGTTATCAGCATTCAACTGTCTTTGATTTTAGGTATGCTTCTGTTTCCTTTCTGCTAATGACAGGGAAGTAGGGACCACTGTACATCCTTAAAAATGGTTCAATGTTTAGCCAGAATAAAGACCTCACCACTATCTAGACCAGTGTTTCCAGGAACGGAGTAGCCAATTTTTATTGTTAAGGGGAGGGGGCAATTTGAAAATGGACTCCACTGTACATAATGTAATAAAACTGTAATAAATGTAATAAAAATGGGACCACTGTACATAACTAATGCAATATATATAACTAATATAATGTAATATATATAATTTTGTATTTAATGTGTTTTGGAGGTCATAAATAATTGTGTGTGTGGGGGGGGGATGGATCTTTTGGTTACTGTAAAAGTAGGTAGCGGCTTGTAAAAGGTTGGGAACCAACTGATCTAGACCCTTAGGCAATAGATCTTGATGGGCAATAAAACTCACTGTATCTATGGTGGTTAGCTTAAATGGTCTACTATAAGGCTCATCACACAGAAAAAAAAAAATGAATAAATTAATAATAATAATTAAAAAAATCCATAAAAGAAAGAAAAAGCAAATGAAAGATTTTATGTTTATTTTATTTACAGTTCTTTCTGGCAAAATTTCGAGCTCCCTTATGAAGCAGGCCTTTGTGTGTTGCCCAAGTTTGCTACATAATAGTTACGCCACTGCATATATGTCAAACCAAACTGATGCTCTTTAAATCATATCGAATTGGCTCTCTTTATGCCAAATTTTACAGGCCTTCTGTCACATCTTACAGGCCCTCTATGTTAAACCCGACCTGCCTTCTTTATGATAAATTGAGGCGGCCTTTCGGGCTATTGCCCACATGGCCAGTCCATCCTTGATTACAAGCTGCAGTTCTCGATTCAGTTTATTCTCACCAATCAGTGATAACTCTTCAAGATCATCTTCAGGCAACTTGCCTTTCCTGCCTCTAATCTGATTAAAGTTCCCTGGATTCAAGATCCAAGCAATAGCAGCCAATAATGCTTCACTATGATGGAACCTCTTAGATATTTTCTGCTGTGGTCT
>QLNU02015360.1:141334625-141347824 GCA_006491805.2 Dysdera silvatica
CTGTCAGAAACGAATGAGCCAAAATTTGGGAGGGGGACAAATACTGTGGCTATCGTTTGTGTCCTTCCTTATAACAAATTTGAGAATATGATGCATTTTTCCTATTTTTTATATACTAGTTTATTACAATTAATTTAATACTAATTATTAGCAAAATGTGTCAGAAAATTTCAATTTGCAGTCGGCAATATTCAGACGTACACCTCTCCCTACGAAAATGACATTGGATCGGCACTGGCAACGTACTATAATTCTCTGTATCTACTCTAAATAATTATAATGATTGAAATGATATATACAGGATGTTTGGAAAATATCTGGCAAAACTTTAAGGGGTGGTAGGGGACACCAAATAAGGCATGTTTGACCAGATCCCTGTGTCCGCAAAGGATTCGGTTTGGTTATACAGCCTAACTACTGTTAAAGTCCATCACGTTGCTACGTAGCCAATTGCATGAATTAAATGCAATTTTTGATATATAATACAATCGCAAGCGGCGAATTCTACACATACAATTCTGGTGAATTTAACTGATCATTTAATTAAAAACACACACACACCCGAGAGAGTCTGATGTCTGTTGACATTAAATAATTTGAAAAATTCTTGAAATGGCGCATTGTAGCCATTTGTAAAAATCTTGAATGTGGTGGATGCAAATACTAAATTCACTGTAGTGCCCGAACGGCTAATTTTTGGAAAAAAATTCACTGAACAAAAAATGTTTATTTTGATGTTCTTCACCTGTTACACATACTTGGCAGTTCCCAACTCTTTTCCAGTGTGTTAAAAAAGGCATTTTTAGGCTTATTTTCACTAAACAGTAACACAGATCAAAATCAGAAAACGGAATTCCGGATTTCTTTGTCTCTGCTGTATTATTAGCTCATTCACTTAAATTATGTATCAAAAATTGCATTTAATTCATGCAATTGGCTACGTAGCAACGTGATGGGCATAAACTGTAGTTACGCTCTACAGCCAAACCGGCCCCCTTGCGGACACGGGGATATGGTCAAACATGCCTTATTTGGTGTCCCCTATCATCCCTTAAAGTTTTGCCAGATATTTTCCAAACACCCTGTATATATATGTGTGTGTGAATTACTTTTCTGTCATTCATATTTCTCACACCATCAAAAAATTGTAAAAAATATCCTTGGGCTCAGGGGGTGCCGGAGACCGGGGGGAGAGG
This sequence comes from Dysdera silvatica, assembly GCA_006491805.2. Classification (NCBI taxonomy): domain Eukaryota; kingdom Metazoa; phylum Arthropoda; class Arachnida; order Araneae; family Dysderidae; genus Dysdera; species Dysdera silvatica. The sequence goes on from QLNU02015360.1 coordinate 141,335,822, forward strand.
ACGCAGTGGGCAATCGCCCATCAGCACACATGGCCTGTCAGTCTGGTATTGACAAGGATCCAGTGCAAGATTTACATATAGGCCAAGTATGCTTGGGCCTAGGGCCCTCCTCATGCACTTTGATATATCTCTTAAACTTAAGTAACATCAATCTCTTATTTACAAATGTTGAAGTTTCATTATTGGTAAACCTGAATGTTATAAATAATGAACCTGAAAGAAAAGCTCACGATTTATTGACTGAATATCATGGAGGCCACATTCTCTCGTGTCTACAGCCTGTAAGGCCCTTAATTCAGCATTGCAAGGATCACGTTGCATCAAAGCTTACGACTTTTATTGTGATTACCCAATTGTACCGCCCAGAAGTACAACTGAGTTTTCTCCATTGTTTTTAATTTATTAATTTTCCAAAATTTCTCATTTTTTTTAAGGTTTGATTTTATTAAAAAATTTTCTTTTACGATTTCTCCTCCTCCGTTGATAAGAGTCATGTTGACACCTTGGTTTTGGTTTGATTTTCAAGCTTTACTCTTCCATTGTTAAAAGTGTCATGGAGGTGCCACTGTCTTATTTTTTTTTTTACTACAGGGTTCACAATTGTGTCCCATAATTGTATTGTAAGTGTAAGAAAAGAGGTGAGAATTCTCATGATACTGCAAGGTCTACACAAAAAGGTTTATGGTTTTTGGAAATGAAGCCAGGTTTATATTATATTTTGTGTGACACATTTGTGGATGTTCAAATGTTTGTCTGATATGACTTGAGTGGATTTAGATATGAGGAATAGACATACTTTTATTGATTGGAAAATGTTTTTCAGAGAGGTTTGTATGTGCAGCCTGAAAAATGTTCCCCATGCATAGGTGCCAACTTCTAGAAGTGAAAAATCTGTAGTCAATCGTGAGCGCGTGGGCAGGCCACCATTTTTTAATTAAACAAAATTGGCATTTTGGCAGGGCACAATGAGGAAAATTACGTATTTCATTAAATTACTAATAATAATAGAGGACGAAACCGTATTGAACGCGAATATTAATTTGTAAAATTTACAAACGCCAGAAGTATTTTGAGGAATTTTTTTTGTCAAATACATTCTCGTAACATTTCACATGTTGTCTGCATTTAACTATTAGTAAATTTTCTAATGTGTCATCAGACATGGTTGACCTGAAGTCAGTTCTAATTTTCTTCACTTGACTGAAGACTCTCTCGCATGCTGCATTACTGTGAGGGATCGTAAGTATTGACAGCATAACCTGAGAAAGTCGTTTAAATTTTAATTCACAAGTATCATTTTTTATTTTACCTATGGCTGCCCATTGTGCATCAATGCTACCTTCATTACTCACAGTTTGTGGAACTTTGAAAGCCTGGAACTCACTGAATTCTGTTTGTAAAGCATCAACAGCTTCATCTTCTGTATTATTGAACAAAAGAACAGGAAATTTTTCTGTAAAATATTTTAAGCTGGAAAATGATGCATTTTCAAAATTCGATATTTGTGTAACCTCTGCATGATGTAACACTTCTAACTCAAAAGGAAATTTATTGTGCATGTAGTCACATGCTGCTATGAAATAGCTTCTGACGTTTTCATAAAATTCATTTTTATCATGGATGTTAAAATCTTGGATTACTTTCAGTGTTCCATTTCCAATTAAGATATCAACATCATCTTTTTGATTACTCCTCTCATGATAGTGGACTTTCAAAATATCACTACATAATTTTGTGACGCTTGGTTTTACAAATTTCACTAGCATTTCTCTGTACAATTTTAAGAGAACAGATTTTAGCATATGAATATACGGTTCCGCAGACTGAAGTTGAGCATTTGCTTTTTAAAATATAGGCACAGTATAAGATAAAAATAAACAGAAAGCCTTATTGATATCTTCCGACAGAAAATAAAACAACCTTTCTTCACGAGACATGGAGTTTTCAGTTTTTCGTTTCTTAGAAATATCCACATAATTTTGAGCTTTCCTTTTTAATTTCTGTGATGCTTTTTTGCTGTTACGTTCTTTCACTTTATCTGCATTTTCAACCGAAACTTTGATAGAGGGAATAGTAAAGAAAGAAAGTGGGGTGATTTGATTCCTTTTCATGGCCTCTTCCTTAAAAAAACTGATCAAAGGTTGCCACTGCTGGATTATACGCTCTAAGCACTTTCCAACAGACAACCAACGAGTGCTAACGTGTTTTAGTACCTTTTTTATATCAGTCTCATGAAATTCTTGAAGAATTTTCAACCTATCTTTTCTTTTCGAACTCTTTTGTAGGTAATAGTAAATGCCCACCAAAATTTCATCGATTTTAAATGGCAAACATGCAGCACTCTTTTCAGCTGCTAAGTTAATAAGGTGGCAGGAACAGCCCATAATTTCAATATTTTGGTGATGATTCTTTAACACCGCTGCTACACCTGCTTTTTTCCTATCATAACAGGTGCATTATCACAGCTAAAGGCAACACAATTAGAAATCGCAAGGTTTTTAGATTGTAAAGCACTTACCAGAAGATTTCCAATATTTAACCCAGTAGCATCTTCTTTCAAAGATGGCATAGATAAAAGACAATTCACAATTTTTTCACATAAAGTATCGAAGAAAGTTACCACTATTGGATACAGCTTTGAATCAACATCGTTGCTTCCATCAGTTGCAATTGAAAATGGATAGCACCTTAAATTTTCAACAAGTGATGAGGATTCCTTTGCGGACATTTCTTTCATAATTGCAGAAGTTTTGGTCTTTGCAGATCCATATTGTTTTGCAATACTGCTGTCAGGAAACGTTTTCCGAAAGAGCATCCACGCATGATCGCTGCAATTCATTGGCAAATTATGTTCGATCAAAAACGATGTAAATAAACATTCAGCGTTAATCATGGAGGTATCGTTAAATGCAAAAAATGAAGGCTTGATACTATGATTAGACTCTACAGCCTTGAACGTCTCCTTATGTTTAACAGTCTCAGAATGCAAAGTAATATCGCGTTTACCACCGTGAGTAATGCTTATGTCTTTACCGCAACACGTGCAGAAAGCATATTTTGGCCCCAGTCTTGATTTCTGAATAAAATTAAACATCTTCATATATTCGGCTATAAACGTTGTTTTCAAAAACACCTACAAACAAAACTTTCTTTCCAGAGCAAAGAAATACCAGATATGTCTAACACATGGCTTCCCTATAAAGAGTCACGTGCTTGACCAAAACCTTAACGGTGTAGCGCATTCTTTCTTGCCTTCCCCAACAACTACAAATACAGATGCATGATTTCGTTGTGCAGGGGCATCACTCTACGTCATAGCTGGAGCTAAAATTCCACGTCACGCCACGCATGAACCGTTAATGACTAACGAATTTTTCTGGTTTTTTTTTACCAATATTTGCATTTATTTACATGTATTATTAAATACGCACATATGCGCTAAAATTTAAATAAATACACATTAAGAAAAATAGGTATTTAAATTTTTTTTAAGAAACTCAGTATTTTAAAAAACACTGGGGATTTTAGACGAAATCTCCGAAAATCGGACGAAATCGTTTTCCGACCAGAAGATCGATAAAAAATCGGAAGCCTTCAAGGTAAATCGGAAGGATTGGCATCTATGCCTATGTTTTTGGCAGATATCAAAACAATCTCCCCCCCCCACAAACAACCAACAAAGATGGAGAGTTTCTTCCAAAACCTTCATATTTTTCCATTTTTACTATTGCAATATTTACGAATTCCACAGGTTTCAGTTCCAGGATTTCCTGCATGTTTTTAGAATATGTGAAGGGATGTTGGGGAGGGGCACCCTCACAAGGCTGGTACTGATTTGCAAAAGATTGAATCCCAAAAAAACTCTCATTCCCAACAATTCCATCGTGGTGAACTGTGATTATGGCCCTTAGTGTCCGTTTTAGTGATGTTGGGTAAAAAAAACACAATGTGGCGGATCTACTCTGTACTTTTACAATACATTTCCATTTGCTTCAATATGTTTTGCTTGATTTTTTTATTCAACGTCTAGTCATCAGAAAGGCCATTTTGGGTGAAAGTGCATAACAATCCCCTGCGCCAAGCTGCTTCTTACGACATTGCCATACTCTTAAAATTAATCAAAGGATTTTTTGTGTGCAGTCTTGCGCACCATTTCTAAAGAAACGTTCTTTAAGTGTTGCTTGTTTCTTGGAACATTGCCAAAATGAACGTCCACCATTATGTAAGGACGTTTTTGTGACCCAATACCCTTTCTGAATCATCATAAGCCTAGTGGGGGGGAGTGCCACCCACTTACTAAAAACATGAGATAGTCAAGGCATCACAACCTGTTGTATCGCAAAAATTTGCAATAGTGAAATTCGAAAAATAAGGTGGTTTTCAATGAAACTCATATTAATTTTTGTCGATTGTTTTAACAACTTCCAAAAATATAGGGGAACCTTTTTTTGATTACGTTTGTAAAAAATTCCTGACTCCTTAAACGCTAATTCATCGTGGTAGTACTCGGAAAGAAAATTGGCGCCTTCGGCGACAACGACAGAGGATTGCTCTGCACTTACGCCGCCATTTTGTTTTCAAAACAATTCAAATTCACCTTTTTTCCCAGCTGCTACCATCTTGGATTTTCGAAGCAGTACTTTCAACTTGACAGTAGCTCGAGTTGGCAATACGAACGTTGGTGTAACTAACTTTTTGCCAAAACCTGTTTGTTCTCAGATTTATACTATTACGTGTTGTTCTTTCTTTGGATTTTCAACGTCCTTTGAACTCTATTTAACCTAACTAAAGACATATATATATATATCCATATACGCAGTGTCACGGTTTGCTGAGCTTCAAAATCTTCTGTTTTATTTTCGAAAATATTTTAACAACTCGTTTGAGCAAACTGTGTTCAGCTCACAAAAAGTTTTTTGTATTTTTTTCCTTTATTAGTAAATAAATCGGTGAGAACCTTTCAAATGGTGAAACTGCAGTGGGAAAAAATAGACGCATACCAGCTATCTTCATAAGAATTAGTCTTGACATTTCGTGGCCGTAAAGCACTCTAAACATGCCCAACATATAGCCATAAAGTATTCCAGCCATGCCGAAATAAGGTACTCTAGGCGTATAGTTGCTTGCTTCAAAGTTTGTGTTTTAAAACCATGGAGTTAAGAGGGCTGTGGAGAGAGTATTCTGAGAGGAAGTTCAGGCAGCGTGAGTACACGGGGTGTGGCCTATATTAAACATGGCGGCAGTTGTTTACCCGTCGTTCTGTGTGGAATTTTGTTTACTGTTTAGGTTTGGATCACGTTTTGACACTATGTCAGCCCTGGCTATAGGCGTACGCAGAAAGTTCGTAAGTGGGGTTGTAGGCTAAACGGGGAGTTACCGTGCTATAACTCACGTATTCCTATGTTAAATATACAAACTTCGGTTGCACTGGAGGAATGGGGTTTACAACCCCCATTAACACCCCACCTTGCGTACGCCAATGGACCTGGCATAACGTCAAAACAACCTGTTTAAACCTGTCTAAAATATAGAATACACTTTAAATTCTGAATCTTTATTAAAATATAAAATACATAATTTTAGAATGGTAACGTGTTGTTGGGGGGGAAGGAAGTAAGGAAGGAATGTCGTATTACAAGTAATTGCTTGGATAACTACTTAATGGTAATTACTAAAGGGCCATTTCATGAGCAATTGGCTGGCATTCAGACAAAGGCGGATACAAGGTTGTGTGGCATGGGTCATGATCCCCCCCCCCCCCAAAAAAAAAATTTTTTTTTTTCACTGTAAAAGAATTTTAACTTTTATGTAAATTCTACAGTTATTAAAAACGAAGGCCATTTCGGTTAAGCAAAGTTTGGATAATCGGGGTTCTACTGTAATAGGCCATAAATACAGTAGAAATTTTTCCTATGGTGGCCACCATTCCCTTGGTGCCTTAAGCATGCGCTATTTTGCTTAATCGGATCCTGATTACAGTTAAGAACAGATTAAACGTTAATTTAAGGTAATAAGATATTTCCAATTTGACAAAAACGTATTTCCGAAGAGACCTGAGACCCCTAGAGACTGGATACGATCCTGGTTCTAAATGGGGGGGAACAGTCATAACTGGCAGTAACCTTAATTTCTGAGCAGGAAAGTATATGAAAATTATGTTTAATAAATTCAAATGAAAAAAAAATACATCTAATGATTTATATAATAATAAATTGCAGAGGTAATAAATCTTACTATAGTTATGAAGATTAAAATATGCAAAGTTATTGATTGCAAAAAAAAAAAAAAAAGATAATAGCTAACATCTGCATGTTTGTAATAATTGTAAGCCCTTAATTTAAAAGTATGTAAGTAGAAATATAAAAAATAATTGGGCGCTACTTTACAGTTCGTAACTCAGTGAGACCTTTCCAGACTTTCTAACATGGTGGACGCCATGGTCTGGGAGGCGTAATAATTGTGATTCACAGGGTAAAAATTTCTTAAAAATAGATATTAAACGTTTGTGTATATTGAAATTTAACATATAGCTTTTTACATAGTGCAGTATTCAAGTAGATTTTCAACTCCTAGGTCCTGTGGCTCAAACTGGAGCTTAAACCTCATTAAAAAAAACTTCCCATTACGACTCTGTATGTAAAATGATTTTGTGGGACTTGTACTGTACCTGTGAAGGCCAGTGATATTTAAAATTTGTACCATACATGCTAATATATGGATGAAGAGTTCAAGCTTGAGCCAAACAACGCCGGAGCTGAAAAACACTTTCATTAATTTCCCCGCTAACTTCCGCTTTAAAAAGCGTGAAATTTAAAAATAACATATTATCATCGTTGAAAATTTAAAAAAAAAAAGTCAAATTCCGTAAATTTTATTCCTTTTCAACGTTAAGGGAGTCACGGACGAAAACAATAATATCCATGGAGATATTAGGGAACGTTTTCTCTGAAAATACTTATTCGATACAGACTTTTTTTTTTTGTATAGTTAGCAAACGTCTTTCTGTTTTGCTTGCGGCATTTTATAATATATACAATATTCGTAAAATTATAAAATATTTATATCAAATGAAAAATAACCTATAGTCCGTTCGCGGAAAATTGACCATTGGTCCCGTTACATATCACGAGAGTTAACATCACAAACGGGTTGGTTCATTGCAGTAGAGGAAAGGGCGTCATTTCATAACTGTTTTTTCCCGCAGACAAACGTGCGCGAAGAAACAAGTTATGAAATTACGCCCTTCCCTCTACTGTAATGAACCAACCCGTTTGTGACGTCAGCTCCCGTGAATTCTAACGGTACCATTGGTCAATTTTCCGCGAACGGACTACAGAAAAAACAATTTTTACCATTCAAAAATTTTCATGGAAAAAAAAGTACGTACCCAGGAAATTTTAAGTCAATTGCAACTCAAGTTTTCGAAAAATGTTCCTTTTGTCATAAAACTATTCCTTTTGAATTCACTTGTTTACATTTGTAAAAGTCGTTTAAAAATAGTTTCAAGTAACCTAGAGCTAAAAATGGGTATGATTTAAAAGGTAAGAATCTATGCTCCTTTTTAAAATAAAGAAAAAAATATTTTTCTTAAGAATTTTCGCAAGTAACCCCCTTAAAATGTAGAATGATCAAATGCGTTTCTTTCAATGTTTTGGGCACAGAAGGCGTGGCCTAAGGCTGACTTCCGGCCTCACTTTCTATCCTGCCATATACTGGTCTACGCCCCCCCCCCCCCCGTTAAAACCAACTAGGTGGAACCTGGGGAGTGACCTGCTTGCTTTATTCAATGTTAAGCTTTTTGAAACAAGCCAACGTGACAACACTATTTCCGGTTAACTATTTACCGGCATAATTAGCTACCTTTCATCTACATGTCGAATGTTTTTTTTTGTTGTTTTTTCCCCCGAAATAAGGGCAGAGATGCCATCTTGTGGGATTTTCCCGTCGTTTGTAAAGGATTTTAACTCCACTTTACTGGTTTTACCAGGAATACCAAGAAAACTACGAAAACCTAATTGAGATCTTCACGAGCAATTTTCTATGCATCCTCAACCCCACCTAATTCATATTCTTCTATGTTTCTGGTTAAAAAAAAAACGCACTTTGGCAGATGCTCGCGCTTTCCATATTAGGACGCGGCGCTTCGACTGGCAACGTCCCATACTCATTAATCATTGTCAAGTTTCTTTATATCCCGAATCAAAAAAATTTGAGTGAAACGCCTTTTACGGTGGAGCTATTGAGTTTGTTTTGAAACGTGCGAAAATGCTGCAGTAGTTCTAGTGATCTAACTTTAATGAAATTTTAACATAATTTGTTCTTTATATTTATTTTGTGTATTAAATCACGTGTTATCTACGGTTTACGGTTAATTTCATGTTGGTTTACGTGAATGTAAGGAAAATGCCTATTGTATAAAAGTTTAACTTTGATATGAAAATGTGCAAATGCATCGTTAGCATTTGATGATTATAAAGAATTGGCCCAATCTGTTTTTTCAAGTTCATTAGTAAAGGCGTTACGGTTACTTCGAGAAAAATCTCTAATAGTAACCACATCACTATCAGCACGAATGTGTCGACATGCGACACAAAAAGAAATAAATGTGAGTAAATATGATCACTCATGTGATGGACAACAATGCTTGCATGTTTAAACTGAACATTTGTAATATGTAGATACACAGTTGTCTGGGTATTAAACGTAATTCTGGTCGGGAAAGTAATGCTAGATTTACATTCGTATGAACATATTAGGCCCTGAAGTAAATTAGCGTCCTGGCTAGGTTGTTTAAGATCAATGATAAGATCGCCCATAATGATAATTTTTCTACCCACAGCGTCAGCAAAATCCAATGATTTCTGGATATAGGTCAGAAAGTCCGAAATGTTACCATAAGGGGTCGATAAACCGTAGTTGGAATAATGCCCCGAGTGTGAATAGTATCTCAATATCGGAATAAACAGCACACTAGTTCTGCACCTCCATGAACACCGTTAATTTATATAAAAACGTTGCAATTCCACCTCCACAATCCTCGGTACGCGTAAACGATGTCAGCCGATAATGTTCGAGATCCATCACGAAACCTGGAAAAAACCAGGCCTCACTAGGAAACCACCCGAGGTGTGAGTTCTCGATTTGATCGCGAGTGGTGTTGATGGAAACCTCTTACCATGAGGAACAAAAAATCAAATGGAAATACACTCCCGAATCTAACCAGTTAGAAGATACAGGCAGATTCGTTTTATGTGTAGAAAGAATCCATTTAGCACTAGAACGTTCCACCAATAAACAAATACAGTAGAGTCTCCATATAACGAACTTCCATATAACAAAGTTTTCTATTTAATGAAATTTTCGGCGGAACCTTGACTTTGAATGGCACTAACATGTAAATTTGTCTCCATATTACGAAAAACAATTTCTATATAACGAAGTTCTTTTTATAAAGAATTTTTTTTTTTTACAATTTTTCAGCTGGCCGGTTAGGTAAACCGGATAGTTGAGCATTTTAAGCAAAAAGATGGAGGTGAGGTAGCCTTCTGTATTGTGGACATACGGCCCGTTGAGTTTTACTAAATGCAAAATGACAAAAGCCGAAAGACAATAGGAGTGTTGAAGAACATTTAGAGCTTTCTGATTTTTTTGAACGCTAATGAAAATGTTGTGACCGCCGAATATCCTATGGAGCATGAAATCTTGCAAAGTGTTAAAAAATGTAATGAAGAATTTACAGTAAGCAATGATGATGAAGAGACTATCGAAAAACCTTCAGAAGTTGAAATGATAAAAGCATTCGAAACAACCCGATGGCGATTATAGTTTGAAGAAAATGTTATAGATGACGTATTTCGATATTTACAAAAGTGTGAGAATTTCTATAAATAAAACGTTTTTAACAAGATACTTGTACAAAGCAAAATTAGTGATTATTTCTCTGTTTCAAATATGTTGTATGAGGATCATACAGATATAAAGTAATCCTCAGTCTTTACTTTTGTTATTAATTTGTACGTACTTGTATACGAAAAATATATAAATTCGTTGAAAAAGAAGAGTCTACTGAATTTAGTCTTTACTGTCCAAATTTAGCTTTTTTCATTTTATCGAAATTAAGTTTCAACATTTATGTTAATTTCTATTTAACGAATTTTCCTTATAACGAAGTTTTTCAGAGGAACGATGGCACTTCGTTAAATAGAGACTCGACTGTATTTATTTAACATTACTTTAGTGTTTAACATTTACTATCTGCGCTGACTTAAAAGTGTTTTTACAGCCAGTCAGGAACTAACTCCTATTTTGGTTCTACGGGACGAAAAGAGGGCATGACCTAAGGGGTGGTTCCTTCAGGCGTTCAACCATGGTGAATTACAGTAGTACCTATGAGTACCTAGGCTTGCGTTCAGGCGCACTGGCTCAAGGAAGGTGGCACGCACTCTTGTGATATGCGAAATTGGGCCCAGTTTTATGTGTTTCATCGGTATGTTCTAATGCTATTGCCAACAAAACCATGCTCTCCAAACTCGTTGCTCTACTCAGCTCTTAGTCCACTTTGGTAAACCCGAGGCAAGAGAACCAAAGCCTCAAGGTCAAATCAGTAAGCGCCTGTTCAACACAGTCGTTGGATTTATCGAAAGCCTGTTTTTTGGATATCTCTATATTGTCTTTGAAAGTACTGTCGACGAATACGAATTGCAACATGCCCCAAATTTTGAACCTGGTGAGCTCCTATCGAAGCAAGCATGACCAATCGAGGAGGTACATATAGAAATAATGAAGGCGGCAGTGCAGGCCTATAACAAGGCGACAAAAAATAAAAGGCTGCACAACATGTTTCCAAGAAGGCAGGACACCCCTTGGTGATTGAACGTTGGAAGAAATATTTAGAACAAGGCGGAAAAATGCAAGTTAAGACAGAGGAAGTTAAGAAACATGTGTGGTCCCAATTTGTCCGTCACCGCATACAGCTGAAAGTCACTGTTCACGACAAGGAGCTAAAAATGTGGGCTATGGATAAAGCAACGGAGCTTGTAATTCCCCAGTTTAAAGCAAGTCCATACTTTATCCTGGAATTCAACCACAAAAATTAAATAACAAGCCGCAAGGCGACACACATCGAGACAAAAAGAGACCTATTTTCCGAATTATTCTTCCAGCCTGTGATCGACAACTTCCGGTAAAACGTAAATAAAATTATTGAACAGCACAAGTACAACCTAATCTCCATCCTCAACACTGATCAAAGCGGCTTTCAATAGGATATCGTATCCAATAAAACCCTAGATATCGAGGGTTCTAAAAATGTCTGCATAGCGGTCATCAGTAAGAATAAAACCACTCACTCTTATACCGTCCAAATTACCAATAGCGCTGCCAAGAAGTTTGTTGGTCCTTTGCTAATCATGGCCGAAGAATAGTAAGGAGAGTTCGGCATCAAGTTATGCAGTAGTTGCAAAAATTGCCCTATGCAAATGTGAGCATCAGGTGCTCTAAATTGAGCAAAAGCACAAAACAATTGATTGGAGAGTATTTTGAAAAGATCAAGGAGTCCATTGGCGATGACAAGACCCTCCTGGTACTGGATTCGTCGTCTGGACAGACAGACACAAAATTGAGCAAGCAGAAAATGGGGAAATAATATCGAGGTTATGGTTATTCCTGAAGGAACGACAAAGTACCTCCAGCCATTAGATATATACTTCTTCGAGGACTATAAGCACCTGGTAAAAAAACTGTTGAGTACTCGAAGACTAATCGTATAGCTGTAGATATTACTAACAGGGAGGCCATAGTAAAGTTACATCACCTGGCTTTCAACCAGTTATCTTCCCCCACCTTTGACGACAGGCGCCGGTATGACTTTCAGAAGGCTTTGATTAAAAATACAATCCCCATCTTTCGATAAGTCGAACAAGTATGCTTCAACCTGACCACACTACACTCTCTTGTGTGTGCTTGATGCTGAAACACTTATGCTTCAAATACTTCTATTCAAAA
>QLNU02015360.1:141364216-141374515 GCA_006491805.2 Dysdera silvatica
CTAGGTTATCAGTTTGTGTGTTAAACGTAGTTTCATGTTAACCGCGTTCCTATTAAAGCATAGAAATTCCTATACAATTTGGCGGGAAATTCAGGTATCAGTTTGTATAAAACGTGTTCGCATTCATTAGGGTCGACTGTATAACATCGCGAGTCTTGGGCTCACTTGCTCGCTCGCATGCATGCATGCATCCACACACACTTTCTACAGGGTGTCTTAAAAGGATTTCACGGTTTTTAAAAATTTAAAAAAAGGGGTGACAGTTATTAAAGTTATTCTTGCAGGAAATTAATATGTGAGGACAGGAATTTTTTTAGTACGTTTCCGTATTAAGTATTAATTATCCGTATCAGTATTAACCGATTCAAGGTTAGGCTGAATCAAACAAGGTAAAGGAACTTTTAGCATAGATATTTGGTGACAATTTTGAAGAGTTGGCGGGACATTTAAGTTTCGCATTCCACTAGCTATATAAACTCGTCCGCAAGTGTAACGTCAATATAGTTGTACGAGTTTCCGATTGTGAGAAAATGAAAAATATAGTGAACATAATTCAATCCGTTTTGAATTTGGTCGTTAATAAATACGACACGCTTCCGTCGTTAATAACTGACAGAATGCGCCCACTGTGATCAATTGCTTTGCTTCACTCATTTTTTTGTACTGTAACACTTTTACGACTTTCGTGAGATGATTACACAGTTTCGTGAGAAGATTACACAGTTTAATTTTTCTCATTTTTAAATGAAGAGCATAATTCAACGATTAATCCACAATTTATGGTTACATAACTTCATGAAATAAAGTACATTTCATGAAATTTTGTTCACATTTTTTCTAATTACAATAAATGCATTTTCAAATAGCCTACTATTAAGTTTTGTTCACAATTTTTTTAAATTCCATGGTTGCAACATCATGTTATATGCAATGACCACATCCAGGTTGTGTAAATATAGCAACTTTTCATTATTCATACACGTCATTTATTCATACTCATATTCACGCATCTCATATGAATGCTCATATTCACGCATCTCATATGAATGCTCATATTCACGCATCTCATATGAACACTCATTCATGCATCTCATATGAATACTCACTCATTCACGCATCTCATATGAATACTCACTCATTCACGCATCTCATATGAATACTCATATTCACGCATCTCATATGAATACTCATATTCACGCATCTCATATGAATACTCATATTCACGCATCTCATATGAATACTCATATTCACGCATCTCATACATTTCATTTATTCATACTCATGTATGCATGGTTCTATATAGTTATGTGTTTCTTTTCCTCATGAGATAATATTTTGGAAAAAGAAATGTAAAAGAAACTTGACATGGGCTGCGATAATACGAAATAACTACCTCGAACGAAAACCTGGAGTAGCCTTCAAAATTGTCGCCAAATTCGCCAAATATCTATGCTAAAAGTTCATTTTTCATATTAATTTTTTTATACTGTTTAAATTAGCTGAGACAATTTTTTTTATTTTTATCCGTTAAATACGATGATCCTTCATAATCTTACCGACTTCAAACCTGTTTTTGCTCACATACAGTGCGATTAAAAAATATCAAACCTGGCGAAAAAAGTGTCATTTTTGGACTTCAAATATTCATAAAAAATTGTCATGTCATTTTTGCAGACAAATGATTCACATTCGTGATCAGGAAGTCAAGCATTATCATCTTCCATAGGTCTTACATCTAAATGCAGTGAACAGCGAAAGGGGTTCCTTATTAGTAACGTTATTATTATGACGCGATTCAGTTGCGTTTTATATAGATTCAGTTACAGGATCATGGCTTGAAGTTACTAAATGTTGTTAGACTCTAAGGGGGGGGGATCAAACATGGCTTGGAAAACCATACTGTTACGAACATCAAGGATTCTACTAAACATACTCAAGTGGATAACAAAAATCTTTCCATGAAATCAGATTTACATTTACTTGAGGTAGCTTTAAATCTGCCGAAAAATAGTTGAAAATAAAAAGGCTTTTTGCTTATGTGTGCGTGATCGCGGTATTTTTTTCCCCTTGGACACGGAAAACGCAAGTTGGCTTTTGTCCAAGGGGTTGACGACTTTGTGAGAATCTTTCTCAACTTTTTCTTAGCGCAGGGAATCTTTGTAGGGGGGATGCATAGGAGGAATAGTACTTCCGGTAACCAATACTGGAGTTCCGCTCAAGGAGAGCAACCAACTGCCCGAAGATTTGATTTGTGTGGGAAACAGAGTTCGAAATAGAAAAAAATTATAATCTTCTGCTTAAAGATTTTTCGATGCTTTCGACACTGCAATAATTCGAAACTGAAGATTCTCCATGTAACGCTAACTTCCTTTTTAGATTTGAAAATTGGAAGGCAAAAGTATATTTAGCAGATTAGTTGTATATCGATTTAAGAAAAACTGATCACATGCAAAAATTCGAGTCTTGTGGTCTAAAAAATCAATCCTGGTCCATAGATCAGCAGAAAAACAGCAAGCGTTGACTACCATTTAAATTCAAACCTGAATCGTTTTCATGTTAGGCAAAAGCGATACCACTATGCCACAGTTGGATCTTAATCCTTATTACATACAGATAGATACTCTGCGCCGTATTTTCAAAACTGAAACCTTCAAAACTTACATCATGCATGCAAACATCAAGCCTGCAAGTCTTTAATACTATAAACCGTGTGAAAAGTTAGACTTAAACGACAAAAACATTAATATATTGCTTAATTCGTACGCCAAATTCAAAACGATGACTTCTACGTCTCGACAAATGGTATTTAGGGCGAATCGCATTCAAACGTAAAGTAAAGACGACGTTATAAGCGTAAGTAAGGTATAACGTTGTCTTTACTTATAAATCTTATCTGAGTATGGTACGTCAAAATTATCTTACACAGCAGGTATATTGTTGAACATGAAATTCGGCCGAATTTTCATCTGAACTCTTCTAGCACTGGTTCTCCATTCACCCATCTGCACTCTCTGTACTTTGTACAGCCTTTTCGCTGCAACTAT
The DNA here is from genome assembly GCA_006491805.2 of Dysdera silvatica. Lineage (NCBI taxonomy): Eukaryota > Metazoa > Arthropoda > Arachnida > Araneae > Dysderidae > Dysdera > Dysdera silvatica. The sequence goes on from QLNU02015360.1 coordinate 141,367,261, forward strand.
TTTTAGTTGCAATTATTTTTATAAGGAATTTCATACCAAATGTTTCCAACGCTTTTATATTTCAACATGGCTACACATATTGCAATATTCTACTAATGGTTGTTAACTTTATTATAATATACATTAATATCTGTTATATTCTCTATTACAATATACATTTATATATGTAATTAATATAATAATATACATAATGTAACATATGTATAATTAATATAATTTTGTATTTAATGTGTTTTCTTTACTCTGTTAAAAATGCTTTTATTATGCAAATGTGGCGGCGGCAAACAAAGGGGAGATCGCGGATCTTTTGATTACTATAAAAGGGGGTCGCGGATTACTTGGTTACTATAAAAATGGGTCGCGGCTTGAAAAAGGTTGGGAACCACTGCCCTAGAGGCAGGAAGAGGATGGATGGATTAGACTAGTTTGTTTGTTTGTGGTTTTATGGCTCAAGGACTACAATGATCATGCTGCGCCAGGACCTACTGGTTTTCGAGGAATCCGAACCTCTTAAAGCCTAGGGAACGAAACTCTGGACTAGGGTGAGCAGTACGAGCTTTATGAGATATTTGGGTAAACGTTCTTTGCACCGTGGATTAGATTAGACTAAGCACAGAAGACATTCATGCCAGTGGAGATAGGAAAATGTGATCCATACTGGTCGCCAACCTTCGATTCGGAGAAGGCACTTAATGATGATGATGATGCACTCATAATCAGTAGGGCAATAATTTTATTGCGGTGTGAATTTCCGGAGTGGTTTCTGCGAATTTTTTTTTTTTCCCCAATAATTTTGTGAATTTTAGATTTTTTCTCTATCATTGCCTGATTCCTATTCTAGTTTTTGATGACTTTTCATATTTAAGTAATTTTAATACTGTCATCAGAAAGTCTTTTTGGGAATTTTACAGAAATACAGTTTAAATACACGTATGTGCAAGATATTTTGCATTGCCCAACCACTGTTCACTGAAGGTCAAGTTAAAACGTTAGAATCCCGTTTATTCGAGAGGAGGAGTACAAATATTGTAAGAGCAAAAGCGCAGTAAATGACCTACGTGGATTTTTTCTTTTTTCCTGAAAATTGCGAAAAACTTTTCTCAAACTTCTGTATAATTTCACCAACTTTTGGTATCTGGGGATGAATACGCAATTTCATATTACTTCCTTTCGTGTGGGTAAATGGCGGTATAATTTTGAATAACTTTAAGAATGAACTATGTCATTACTTCATGTCAGTAATGGCTTATTGTGCGTACGCAATTCAATTAAAATTTAACATAAGCATATACAGCCTGTAGTATGCACACTAATATCGTTCGCTGCTATCCACGGTTTATCCAGGAACGTATCACCTGCGGATAGGGCAATCTTACTGAATAATGCTTATTTAGTAACGTGTAATTATTTGTGTTACTGTTTAAAAACTGGGAATTTTTTTAATGTTTGTGTTATACGTCTTTCGCGATTTATTTTTTTGCCGAATTCGGGATTTTGCTCGCAAATTTTGCATTTTTATTCTGCGATAAAATTACTGCCCTCATAATCAGGGTGCATAATTTGGCGTCGCCAAATCGCCGATGGCAACCAAAAAATTGAAGACTGGTAAATAAAGAACTATTTCCATATACCAAGCGCTTTTCAGAAACGTTAATTTCTTTATTATGGCTACATGCAGGGCAGTGCTTAGGAGGGTGCGAGCTGGGCGGTCGCCCAGGGTCGCCAAAAATTGTAGTGCAAATACCAAGAAATCAGTTTTTAGCAACTCCATATACTTTCAACAAAGTATTTGGTCAACTCACCTTTTGTGTGTGTGACGTCATACTTCCCATAATGCAGCTTCTAAATGGTGGTCAAAATAAATACATGTGTTATTAGTCAAATGTGTTAGCATCAGTAGCCTATGTACGACATTATGTTTATTGTGGTGGCCATACGGCCACTGCAGAGACTCGTGGCAGCACAAAAAACTAGAAAAATTACTTTGTAAGTTCTAATATTATAAAACAAGCGGCTTTGTTCGTTGAGAAACTTTTCATTAATTCGTTATAATTATAATAATTAGAGTAATAATAAATTACAATGATTCGTATTTTATTTAATTTTTATCCCCTATTTTCAATTTAACTTCATTATCTGCTCTTTATTTTTACCTACAGCGTTTAGACCAGTAAAGGACTTCATGCTTTATAAAGGACCCAATGCTAAACCCGTGTAAATCTTTTTATCGTTGTGTTATTTATATGTCAAAATATTTTTAAGGGCCGCTAAAATCTGCTTTTGCCCAGGGTCGCTAAAAATTCCTTTTCCTAGGGCCGCTAACACGGTAAGCACGGCCCTGGCTACATGGAAAGTAAAATTTCGTCTTCCAAAGTTTCCAAGGGAAAGCTTTCGTATTTGTTACAGAGAGACATTTTTTGAATATATCAAAGACAGTTTTCTCTGAATTTCAGAAATGATTAAGCGTAACACATTCATCTCTCACTGTTCTACGTTTTTTGAAGCACCAACTGAAAGTACGCTTCATATGACATACTGAAGTCATGAAAATTAGAAGAAATTTCAGGTAAAAGGATCCTAGAAGCTATGACTTGAATTATTTTAACGGCACTATTCAAAACGTTAATTGTTTTCCTGTTAAAAATTCGATGAGCTTCATGATTATTTTAAAAGTATTTAAATGCATTTACGTATTATGTATTAAAGTTATTGACGATGAAAAACCTTCACGACTATTTTAAAAGTATTTAAAACCAAGCTTTTATGGAGTAAACAAGCTTATCGAGTTCAAACATATTTATACATCGCCGTAAGTACTGATTCACTACGTAATTTAATATAAACAAAACAATTTATAAAAATATTTACATTAAAGTAAGAAACAATTAGCAAATGAGGTTTTTATTCTTTGAACTTTTAAAAAGTAGTTTAAATTTCTAAAGTCAAACGCAACATAAATCGCTGGTCCCATGATGTGTCGAGTTACCGGGACTGCACTGCATTATATATATATAATCTTTCATATACTCTTACGAGCTATGGAATTACGGAATTTCATCAAAAACATGGCTAACATATACGTTTTCACCTTTCACGGATTGGAAAATCTGATTGCCAATAGAGAAAGGACATTCCATTATATATTTTTTAGTAATTTCAAAATGAAAATCTTGAAAAATTGTATGAACTCTGATAACTTAATATTTAAGAACATTATTCCCAGAAGCACTGAATTTGTTATTTGTTTGTTTGTTTTTTGGTTTTACGGCTCAAAGACTACAGTGGTCATGCTGCGCCGGGACCTACAGTTTTCCGAGGAATCCGAACCTCTTAAGGCCTGGGGAACCAAACCCCGGACTACAGTGAGCAGTGCGATCTTTTATGAGATCTCTGAGTAAGCGTTCTTTTTGCACTGCTGGGAGTCGAACCCGGATTAGCCGCGCAATAGGAGAACGCGTTACCACACTGCGCCACCGCAGGGCTGAATTTGTTATTAGCAACTGTAGTTTTTCATCTTCACATATACCATACTGTAATGATCAAATAGTTTATCATTTTAAAGAAGGCATACATTACCGCTTCATCTGAGCCAACCACACCAGATGACTTATCCATGTCTGCCACTGAATGCAATATTTACATCACGTAGTTAAGAAATCTCCCCTAGGCAGACAGTTATGGAACAAACTTGTAAGAAACTTTAATTTTAATTACACACATATTCGTCTTTCTATTTAGAAGTATACAGATATAGTTCACTTTTAGTGTCTTTCTTCCAGCGCACGTCCCCCAAGGTTTCTTTTTGCAAACCATGAGGTTACGAAGAGAAAACGCCATGTCTAAGAAACGAGCCAAAAAGCCAGAATTTTGCAACCTGTTGCGGTTTATTGCACTGGACTGAAGCCAAAAACACCGAAACAACCTTTTCAAAAACGGACGAAACAATTCTTGGGACCATGACCGATAATTAGGATATTAAGATTCTACTCTTTCCTTCTAAAACATGGGGAAATGAAATCCGAGTGATGAAGACCACCTTTCCTGGAATGAAATGCTTTTCATAACTCCTCTTTATGGCTGTTTCTACGTGTCATTAGAAGTACATTTTCCGCATTTCATATAATTAATTTCGTAAAATCGCGGACATTAGAGATCATGAGAGAGGTATGTATATATGTTTGTGGAGGGCTATGGCTTCAAAGCCCCGTCAGGTGACCGATATCGTTGCGGGCCTCAGCCTTCCGACCGCGCTCTTCCACACATTATCAATCTACTGTCAAACTGACGCTTCAAGAAATAAACCACCAATCATTGCAAATATAATTCCAGTATTTTGCAAAACTGCCCCGTGCGTCTCCTCTAAATTATTATTTTCTTTCTTAAAGCATAATATTCATCCATTTACCTCCGAATGGGACATGTTACCTCTCCAATTCTAATCGAGCACGTTTATTCTTCTTTGTTATAGATGTTGGTTGAGGCTTAAAGTTTACGTATTAAAACATTTGGATTAGAGTTTAACATTGCGTTAGGTCTCGCTTGTACACAGAAAATTCTATTTCGTAAACAATTTTGGATAAGTAATATGTTTAATATATTCCAGTCAATAAATGACTTGTTTGACACAGTGAGCCGGGTTTATCTGAAAACGTTGAATTTTGCACAACTTGTTAAGACCTCAAAAAAAAAAAAAGTTTACCACTATCCGAAACAGTCATACAGTTTTAACTACAACTGCATTACTCGTTCCACACACTTTTTATTTTTTGTGCCAGAACTTAATCCCTTCTCCATGGATGAATAGCCACGTCTTCCTGGAAAAACATGCAAAGAGCCGCAATTTCATTGTTTATATGCAATGCGCAGAAATTTTGAAAGAAAAAATTTTTATAAGAAAACCGGTTTATATGCATCTAATTCATACTTTTACAACCCACACAAATTGAAAATCTGCTGCATTATTTTATTTCTATTAAGTTATCGCTTCGGCGACCTTTTTCCTTTCTTTTGTGCCCTTTATTTACTGAACGAAAAACCTCGCTACTTTTAAAGTGTTGCCATCATGACGTAGCCCATTAATAATTCTGGAGCTAGACATGGCAAAATCAATTTTGTCGGCCCTACGGTAAAAAAAAGCAAGGAACTATCTGGCCAGACAGACGCCACATAAAATCGCAGCTCAAGGCGAGATAAGCAGTTAGCGATGTGACCGAGATGCCATTAATTATAGAAACTGCGATTTTCCAAGAATATATTCGCGTGTACTGTAAGCATTAAGCTTCTTAGACATCTAATATATATATAACTAAAGGCTATTTAGTATAATTGTGATCTATTTTAAATCTCTTACAGATCCGAACAGTATCTTTGCACATCGCTTAGCGTAGTTTTATATCTCACACAGGGCACAGGAATCGCTGACTTAACGTTAGCTTCGAACTTACTATCGTTGTAGAAACATTTAAGCTTACCCAACTGCTTACACAAAAAACTATTTATTATATTGTGCAGAACTTTATTGGGAGGGTTATCCGCCGATGGCAGCGTTGTGTTCCCCGTGAGGGAAGGGCGAAATCCACTAGTAAGTGGTTATGCGGAGTACTGAAAAGCACTTCTGCAGTCTGATTTCTGTTAGCGCATTCAGTACGTCTGCGGCATTCCGGATGGACCTGCATCGACAGCTAGAACGCTCATCGTACGAGCATTATATAAATCGGAATCTAAACACATATGGGAGGTGCGGTAGAACTGGGAAAATTGCTTATTAAAACAGAAAAAGAACTGAGTAAACTAAAATAATTGAAATATTCGCGCCATTTTTACTGCAATTCGCATGTTTTTGGTAAATTCTAGTTTTGGTCTGGAAAACTTGGCTAATTGCGGACACAGATCTGCTATAGTGCACACAAGCTGATATGCACATTAAATCCATTGCTACATTTCGCATAATTAAAAAAAGTTGCAAATTGAAGTCTGCCTAAGCTGAAAGCAAAGTATTCCCCCCCCCATGAAGGTACTTTTTGGAGTGAAAATAACGTATTATCAACGTCCTTTCAATGTGAGTATCCACAAGTAATGCGTGTATTTTTAGGAAGTAGTTGGTTTTGCACTATTCTATCGTTGGGCCACGCTCGGCTGGGCATACAACTTAGTAAAGGATGTATTTTTTCGACTCATAAAACATTACTTCCTCTTTTGATATACCATTATGCGTGAGCATAGTACCGATGTCGAGTGGAAGAAGTGGTTAAACTTTATTTGATGCTTATTGGTCGCCAACGGCAAGGTCATTTTTTCAATATATTCCCAGAGAACAGCATTTTTCAAGTTGTGGCCATAAGTTGGGTTATCGCCAATCATCGCAGCGTTGCTTTAATAGGTGATGGCTTACATAGCTCGCCGTGTTAACAATAAAAATTACTAGAGCCAGGATTATATGCACTAAAACTAGAAAAATATGCACTAAACTCCCAAAAATAGGCATTTATATGCACTCAGAAGGGCAAAATATGCACTTAAAATGACAAAATATCTACTGAAATAATTTTTCATTGATTTAAAAAATATCCTGCGCCGTAAAAGAGCGATTTTATTACAAAACTAGCTGAGCAGATATTTCACACATAGCATAAGTTTTATTATATCATATCACAAGTTTTTCATTAATATTCGGAACGATTAAGCTTTGTCTTCTGTTAATCAATAGAATTTTATAGCCAAACAGATCCTTCCAGATCTACTGAGGTTATTGGATTGTATTTATAAAATTTTGGGTTAGTTTATAATGGAGTGTCTATTCGTGACAGACTATCAGTAACTTTAATACTAGATACAAATTCTACCCAGTATATTTATTGTCTATCTGACCAAATTCAACGCAAATACCCGTCGGTTAAACAGAACTAAACTCTTCCGTCTCTTTTCTAAGGATGGTGGCTAATTCAGTTGTGAATGTAACTACACTTTTTGACGCTTCAGGACATAAGTAAGTACATTTAGAAGTCCATTTTTCTTTCTGCTAATATGAGGGCAGAAGGAAAGTTTAACTTCATAGTTGTGTAAAAAAATTCTGATAAAAGAATAATAAAAATTATTGAAACCCTTCAAATATGCACTCATTATGAAAATTCACAGCTTTTATGCATTTATATGCACTAATGCTGAAAAGAGCTAAAATATGCAACTGTATATGCACATATGCATTTGCATATATAATCCTGGCTCTAATCATTACATACAACAAAAAGAAATCTTG
>QLNU02015360.1:141374615-141388383 GCA_006491805.2 Dysdera silvatica
CTACCAAAAAAACAAAGTTGTGAAAAATATAAAACCCATTTAAAATTTTTTAACTTTTAAATATGATATTTATGTAATTTTTTGCACTTAAGAATCTTCTTCATGTTTACAAAATACAGTAAATGTGGCAAGTTTTAGCTTGGGAGGCTGAAGGTTCATAAACTAAAGCTATTCTAAAAGTTTCGTTAAATTATATTAAACTGTTTTTCAGAAAATATGCGTGCAAACTTCATAAAGTACGTTTCGTGAAAACAAGCTTCAAAGTTTTATTTGCCTTTAAATAATATACTACTGGTGTTTATGTTTTTGCTGCTTTTTTGAGCTTAATACTCCATCGATTTTCACCGGGTTTGTTTTAAAATGTCTAAAAAGGTGCATACTTTTTAACAATAATTAAAAAAACGATTTTTTAAAGATTTTAAAAGTCCTATGTCCCCTTTAAAAAAAATAGAGATGCCGAATAGAGATGGTCTCTAAAAAAAAAAAAAAGAAAAAACCGAGATGGCCACAAATACTGAATGTCGCAATAAAATTACTACCGACAAGTAAAAAAAAGTAAATAAATAAATTCAATGTAACATTTTTAAACGGATATGATGAATTTCTTGTATTGTTTTTTTATTTGGTAATAAACTGTTTTTGATACAAATGTACGATTTATACATTAAACTCTATACTTCGTTCTACAGGATGATTCAGAACAGTTGCTACCGCAGTTATGTTTTATAATCCTCAATCGTAGAAAAAACTATAGAGGGAAAACAGTTTTCAAATCACGTAAGGATCTTGAATATGTTTTTTTTTTACCTTGGGGTGATATGTGTATAAAAATAAGTTATTTAACTTTTTATACGGGCCCTCTTGTCTAAAAAAATTCGAATCAGAAAAATGTTGTTTCTCTAACTAGTCAAATAAAGAAGATTCAATATGACGATTTTCCTAAAAAATAACCACAATATTACCAATCATGCATTACATCCACAATTGTTACTTTCCTTCTTACGAAACTAAGCAAGAAGGTTTTTAATGGCTTGATGTTTTCCTCAACGCGTCCATTATTATTATTTCATAGATAGTAGCAAACTCGCGGTTTCACTTCGGAACGACACAACGAAAACACTTTCGCCATATCCTCGTCGGGATAAGCGTGTGCGGAAATAGTAGGAGCGCCAGTTGCATCTTATCATTTTTTTTACAGGCACACAATGCAGGAAGCTGGCGACAGCCACAGGAACCTTCATCAAATGCAGAGCAATCAGCCGTAACTTCATAGTTTATACGTACAGTGAAATTCGATTAGAGCGACCTTCAAGGGACCGCGAAAATTCGGTCGTTATAACCGATAGTCGTTATAAACAATATCTTTTTAAAATCATTGTAGCCTATAGCAATGCACTCTAGAGTTTTATAAATTATTTTGATAGTAAAATTTATTAAACTTTTTGGTTTCAAAATTAAATAAAAACATAATTATAATGAATTTAATTTCCGTTTATATTATGTTATAGCCACACTAAAAACATAGTACTTTCTTAGTTTTTTAAATTGAAAAAATTGTAGAAAATACTACTAAAGTATATAATGTAGAAAACAAATCTAATGAATAATATTTATTATATTATACTAATGACTTCCGAACAGTGCCGGTTTAAGAGTTTTGTGGGCTCTACACTGAAAAAATAAAATAGGCCTCTAAAGAATATGACCCTCGTGATATTCAATTAATAAATCACTTTTTAAGTTCACTATCTTTAATATTCAGGTTTAGCAGTAATAAAAATTTCTCAGACATTTGTAAATAAACAAGATTAGAATAACGCTTAAATTTTGTAACTAACTTTAAATTTTAATAACTAACCTACGTGGTTCTGCTTTATGACTGTCAAGTCGCGTCGTTATATCCGATACGAATTTCCCTAGTTAGAATCTACATAGACTACAAAATCGCTGTCGTTATAGCAGGTTTCGTTGTTATATACGATGTCGTTATAACCGATATATTTAGTATGGAGTAGAATAGCAAACCAAACTACTTGTAAAAATTCCGTCGTTATATGCGGTTGGTCGTTATAACCGGCGTCGTTATAAACGATTTTCACTGTATATATAATATAAAGCGTACTTATGAAAGAGAAATCGCGGTAGTTTTTTCCATCTTATTTTCGGCAAATTTATTCACCCCCCTTTTTTTTATCGGACGTTTTATTATAATTTTTTGTTTGGGTGAAATGATATTCCTGGTATTGTGCGTTCGCGCAGACCTGACGCCTGATACCGTTAGCAGACGGGTTAGTCCATTGCAGTTTAGGGAAGGGCGTCTTGCCGAAACTGGTTTTCCGCGAGGGAAAAACCAGTTCCTCCAAGACGGCCTTCCCTAAACTGCAATGGACTAACCCGTCTGCTAACGGTATCACGCGCCAACTGAGCGCGAATGCACAGTAGTTACTTCCACATCAGTTAATGGCGTGTCCGGAATGTTCAGGATCTTTACGAGATGTCCATGGGGGAGGAGACAAGTACTGTTGAATATACAGTAAACTCTTCAATTATCGACTTTCAAGCGACGAAGCAAAAACGCCTTTAACCCGCGAGCAGGCGCGCGGGATGTTTCACATCCCACAACTTACAATATGTTAAAAGAACAGTCCACCCTTGCTTCTGAAACTGGCCAAACTCTTTCCTGTTGCCTTCAAAGTCACAATCTTTTGGGGTAGGGTGACAAAGAGAAAATTCCACTTATTGTTCCCTGTAAAATTGGACGTTTTTAATGAAATAATGCTATATAATCAGATGGGGTGCAAATCACCCCGCGCGCGTTCTCGCGTTAACTAAATAACTTATATATATAACATATTATATATAATATAACATATTATATATAATATAACATATTATATATATAATGACTTTGGACATTTAATCAGCTTACGACTTTAGTTTTAGAAATTTTAAAGTTCCATAAGATGCTTTGTTTGAAAACTGACAATACATGCAGCGATATATTTATCCAAAATTAATTATCAGTGGTTCGATGAACGCCGATTTTCTGACCTTCGCGAAGACGTTGTATATAAACCAGGATATTTGGGGGTCCGAATGCGTCTTCCTAATATCGTTACGATGTGGCTGGCTTGCTCGAAACGTGAGGGAAAGAATATTGCATGTGCTTTTTGGTTATATCTGCCCTGAACATTCACGTAAATAAAGCGTCTCGGAATGGTGGTGTCCGCATTATAACTTGTTATTAAGGAAATTGAAAAACTGGAACTTCCCGTTTCCTAACTGCGCTTTCTCCATTCAGAAATGCTCGGATGTGGTTCTGCGAAAAACTGAGGAAGCAAGTGGAACAAAAGAAAAAAAAAATAGTTTCGAATTTGGTTGGTTGCGTTTATATGGCGCAAGGACAAGGGTCATTCTACGCCGAACAAGATATGGTCGTACGTACGCTTTTAAAGTAAAAGATAAATTAGACCCCATAGAAATGTAGTATATTTACTATAAACGAACGGTGCGATAAAAGATTGAAATAACCGATTTAAAAAAAAAATTAAAAATGATTTCATGATTAAAAGAATCACATTATGTCCTTGGGGCTAAAATCATTTTGGTTAAAGGCTTGTGGTCGCTGTTGATTAAAATTTTTACAAATAGATAAAATGTGCAAAATGTATAAGGGTTGGTTATATGTGACACACATGGTGCATCTTCTCCTTATAACAGAATTTGGTGGAAGGGAAGTGTTCAATGCGAAGTCTAAAAATTAGTCTCGAAAGAAAATGCGAGTTTGACGGTCCAAAGACAGCAAGGGTCACATATCCCGGGACCTACAGTTTTCCGAGGAATCCGAACCTCTAATGCCCCAAGGAACAACCAACCTCCTCTCCTACCACACTCACAATGCACCAGGGTAGTAAATTCGACTTTTGAACAAAAGTTGGCATGATGGTAGCCAGAGCCGCCAAGAGCGTGCCCGGGCCCCATGAAAAAACAAACACGTGCGTATCGATAGAAATAGTTTATTTTTTCGCTAATATGAGAAAATTGAATTAGAACGATGCACTATTTGGTAAATAGAAAATAAGAGTTGTTTAACAAGAAAGGACGACAGCAGAATTTACTGAATCTCAGATTTAAGTTAATTCACAAAGGCGCTTTGCGAGCCTTACGACTTGCAAATGTATCTATTATTTGGGAAGAATCACAATGTCTGGCTAGCTCAGCCTCAATTGATAATAAGCTTAAAGACGAAATTCGGCTTTGACCCATAGTTGACCGTAACACACTTTTTATCCTTGATAAGCAACTAGAAGATCGTTCTGCTTGAGCCACATTCACGGGAATTGTACAAAACTACTTCAAAGCAATAACTATGTTAGGAAATAGTGGTTTAAGATTCAGATGGTTTATTTTGTTGAGCAACCGTATAGGTAAAAGATTTTTTTTCCTGTATGTTTGCATCATATATCGATTTCAGATATATTAATTCTTCAGATTGCTGCTCGCTGATATCATTATATTTGTTTTATAGTTTTCTTGCATTTTCCCGAATTTGTACTTCGTTTAAGTCATGAAATAACCACAGCACATTGAATAAAAGTCTTTATTTTTTTCGCTGCATCAAGTCGAGTTGTAATGCCACCAATAACACTGTCTAAAAGAACATTAAACACATCGAACTTGAATAATTTAAATTTACAGATACAAGCTTATATTCATTTAGGATTGCCTCCCAACTACTTCTAATCTTTTTCAAATCTATAAAGAGACTAGCAAGATTTGTTACTTCATTATCGATGATGGAATTTCGAGCTTGTAAAACTGTGCTTCGGTAGTTTATGGATGACAAAACTTTGAACCAAACTGCTGCCATCACGAGGCATTCAAATGACTCCATATATGTCTTTATACCATTTAAATCTGTTTGAGTATCTGCAGTTGGATTAAATTCTAGCACCATGTCGATTGACTCCTTTATTGAAGGAAGCTTTTGTGCAAATGATTTCACACTTTCAGTTCGAGCACACCAACGTATGTTGGACATGGAATGAAGTGACCAGTCAGTGGGTGTTTTTTTTTTTTTTTTGCAAAATTCGCTATCTCTGAGGACTGCTACTAAATATGTTCTACAATTTCTGTACAACACCAAAAAATGTTATTACTTCGGGACAACGTTTTGCCGCATGAACACAACAGATTCAGAGAGTGACCAGCACAAGGAGAAAAAATGGCCAAGGGATTCATTTCCAAAATTCGAGCTTGAATACCCTTGTATGTTACTACTTATGTTAGAGCCATTGTCGTATCCTTGTGCGCGGTATTCACTTAATGGGATGTTGCGTTTTTTAAGTGTTTGAAGAATCAAACTTGCAATAACATCTCCTGTTTTCTTACTACAATCTACAAATTCTATGAATCTTTCAAATATTTCATATTCATTCGTTTCTCTGTTTGTAAGAACATAACGCAAAATGAATGCGGTTTGCTCCATATGGGCGGAATCTGGCGTTGCGTCTACAATTATAGAAAAGTATTTTACAACTTTTCTTTCCTTTAAAATGCAGTTAAGGATTTTTTCAGCACAGCATGAAATAAATTCATTTTTAATTTCGGCTGACAAATAATGGACCAACATTCTTTTGCCTTGAATTTGTGATTCCTTCACTTTTTTCAAGTGCTCGTCAAGGAGAGGATCATAATGACTTATGATTTCCAGTATCCGTAAGAAATTTCCATTTCTTCGATCACCAATCAAGCCGTTGCTCCCCCTGAAAGCTAATCCACGTTCGGAAAGAAACAGAATTACGTCCAGAAATCGCCGTAGTAAGTCTTTCCATACTTGCATTTCACTTTTTATTTTGCGCAATAACAGGAAATTCACTGTCGCGTTTTTGTTCAAATTGCTCTGTAAATTTCGCCATTGTACATAACCCGCTTTGTGATCGTTGCTGCTTTCATGCTCAGGTATTCTGTCATATAGCTTTTGGAAGGTCCCCAGCCAATTTCTTCAGGAAAAATAGATCGCTGCAGTGCAGATAATTTGCAAAATAGACGACATGGAAAGCAAAATAAAGCTTGTTTGGTTTCACTCCAAACTAACCAGTCCCTAGGAACTACTTCATCGTTCCTTAAACGACAATTTAGCACATAAACGAAAAAATGGTTCTGGCCCTTGTCGAACAGCGTCTTTATTTCGTCGGTAGTGAAGCATGATTTTAGAAGACCAATATCAAAATTTAATTTCTCATTATTTTGTTCACTTCTGAACATTGATGATGTTATCGCCGTTAAGCAAGAAGCAGAAAACAGTTCAGTTGCATCAGATTTACTTCCTCTTGCAGCTGCAGATGAGCTTAGTTTCGATGATTTAGATCAGCAGTGTTCAATCCCATAGTCAAATGTACTTGACGCACAAGAACCACTTTCATTGTTATTGATGTCTTCTTCAATTGAGATGTTTCCAGTTTGATTTTCAGGTAAACGAGGAGAGATGGTGAACCCTAAACTTTAAAGAGTTATTCGACCTTTAACAGATTCTCTCTCTTTTGCATCTCGTTCTCTTCTTTTTTGTGCGCTGGATTTATGATGGTAATTCATAATGAACAAGAATAAACACAACCTAAGGTTTAAAAAATATTGTTTCAGTAATAGTTATAATATCGCATATTTAAAAGCTTATTTTTGAGAAAAGTACGAAAATAGGATAGAAAGATTGAGGCCCCATGTGGGGCCCTCAAAATGCGTGATGTTACTCCAAACGTAGAGAAGGGATTCTCCTCCCTCTCGCATCTTCCCTCAGGGGAAGACATTTTACAATTTTGAACCTTTCTTTCATGCAAAAAAAAAAAAAAGTTGGGGAACCCCTTACTAGTAAGTGGGGCCCCAAACACTGTTAGGTTGGAGCCCCCAAACTTTATTTGCGTCTTTGGCCCCTAATTCATAATCAGCCACTGATAACAGCTAAAATTTACAAACGAAGTGTGCCGTCAAATCGGGTGCATTAAAGTTATAAATTGTTTTGGTTGCTGGTTAATGTGCAGGTACTCGTGAATCAACGATCATTGATACAGGAACCCACATTTCCAAAAGGTTTAATCATGATTTAATGTTCACAATTTTGTTTCCCCGCACATACGCTTTTCCCATCCAGAATCCAGATGGACCGACTCATCAGCGGTTCGCTCTGTTCCCGGCGACGGAAAAGATATTAGCTGCAGGCGACGATTGAGTTTAGTGTACAACACGGTACGGTGCAAGGATAACTTAATTGTATTTCTTCAAACTCCTTGACAGACATTTCCTGCTTATAAGTACCCCTACTGGACATGATGATTACGACCCTCCGAGTGTGACACCACGAACCCTTGAGTGGAACAGCAAATCATCAATTAGTGTTAAAGGGGTAACCAATGAACATTTGCGTATGAAAAGGGTGAACAGCCAATAAGATCATTGCGAGTGTAGAGACGATGAGGCGAACACCAATAAAAGACATTCTTTCGGTAGGACTCTTAGCGAGATGGTCACGCTGCCCATGATGGACATTCATAATGTCTTACAATAATAATGTCAATTCCTAATCGTAACAATTTAAGTTATTTTGCTATGTGATTGTAAATAATTTGTGTAACGTAGAGACATGCTGTCTACATGGTTCATCTGTATCTTGGTATCCCTGACTTAATTTCGATAAGGTTCCAGGGTAACAATCCACGTGAGTTGACGCAGGAGCTAAAACCCTTCTGATATAACTTATAAGCTATCGGTGATATTATGGAGCCTATCACCGCTCCATCGTTCTTCAATCCGTCATAGAACGATAACCAAATCTATAAATGTAGAAACCGCAATTGGTAAAGCCTACAAATGAAGATAGCATGAAAGGCCTACCTCTTGAACCTGAAAGAAGCGGCTATACATGAATTTAAGAAGAAACGATAATCGTGCTTTAATTTTCTCAACTGACTTCAGTACAAAGACTACAGGAAAATAAAATATTGAGAAAACACATTACAGCAAGAACTCCTTTCTGGTGCTGGTGAGGCTATCTATGTGGAGGAATGTAAACTAAAGTTAAAATGTTTTTTAACATTCGGTTGAAGGCCCCGGATAAAAATACTTTCCTTTCCAGTATTGCTATTACCAACAAGATAAAAAGTTATGCGACAAAATCAAAAATAATAAAATTGGATAATGACTTAAAAAAAAAAAATCCAGGCATGCCCAGGCCCCCCCAAACTGAACAGGCCCCGGGAATTTTCCCCGCCCCCCTCTCCTCGGCCCTGGTGGTAGCTGAAGGTGTCAGATGAGGAGTCGTAGTAGTGCGAATCCCTAGTTCGGCGATTTATGTTCTAGGAGATTTAAGAGCTAGGGTTATGTAAATTTTTGCATCCATCTTTTATAGAAAGTGTTAAAGAATTCGAGAAAAACCCTTTCATTTTTATTTAATTCAATTGTTTTTTTCTTTTTTTATTCGACCACTGGTCAGCTCAAATTGACCACGATTGGTATACCACTCATTTAGGTATAGGCGATATTCCCAAGTGCACGATCTTGTTTATCCCTGCAAAATTCAAAGGAACGTGCCAGCCGTTGGACACGTTTTTCTACAGACAACTGAAATTTTTGGCCAAGACTATATACAATCATTCATTGGGTAATGAAAGGAATAAAGATGCTTGTGTATTAACAACACGAAATGGAATCTTCAAACTTCAGTCTCAAATGCATTACATCCTAACAAAACCATTTTTGCTCTAATCATTGGCGTACGCAGGGGGGTGTTGATGGGGGTTGTAACCCCCCCATTGCAATGAAATTTTGTATAACATAGGAATATGTGAGTTGTAGCTCTGTAACCCCCCATTGAGCCTATAACCCCCTTACGAACTTTCTGCGTACGCCTATGGCTCTAATGATCCGTCATTGCTGGTGTAGGCTACGTCTGGACTTTTGAAAGATTTTGAACA
Source organism: Dysdera silvatica (assembly GCA_006491805.2). Lineage (NCBI taxonomy): Eukaryota > Metazoa > Arthropoda > Arachnida > Araneae > Dysderidae > Dysdera > Dysdera silvatica. The sequence continues at coordinate 141,383,582 of QLNU02015360.1, forward strand.
TTTTCAAAAAAATATTCTTCTTGTGCGAACATTCTACGTTTCCTGAAAACAGAAATTAAATACAAAATGAATTTAAAGGGTTTTCTTGTATTCTTTAGCACTTTTTATGAATGTTGGATGCAACGGTTTACGTGACTCTAGCTCCCTTAATACCCTGAAATAGGGGTTCGCACTACCACGATCTCTCGTCTGACACTTCCAGCTACCACCATGCCAAGTTTTGTTACGAAGTCGAATTTGTTACGTTGGTAGGTGCATTGTCAGTAGATAGTCGCTAAGCATTTGTTTTTTGGCACCGTCGTTAGTCGAATTCGGGATAACGGCGCGCTAGGCGAGAACGTGTTACACTTCACCACAGCAGGACCTCGAAAGAAAATGTTTTCGACAGTGATTTCCAGAGACTCAAATTCTTTAAGACGGGACTAACAATTTAGCATGGCGTCCAATCAAGAATAAAGAATTATTGGAACCATGAGTAGAGAATTATGGGAACAAAGTATAGAGAATTATGGGAATAGAGAATTATGGGAACCATGAATAGAGAATTATGGGAACCATGAATAGAGAATTACGGGAATCACGAATAGGGAATTATAGGAATCACGAATAGAGCATTATGGAAATCGTGAACAGAGAATTATGGGAATCACAGCGAATAATGAGTTGGCCTTGAAAGGCACAGTTCTTTTTATAATGACGTGGGCTCCAGTCTCTTGTTGCATATATCTAGAACGTTTCATCATTAGCTAAGTTTTACGACACAAACGTTCTTATTTAAATTTCTCTATTATAGTGGAACCAGGAGCAGCTGGGGGCAGGGGCGGCTGTGAATTCAGGCGGCAATTAGCCTTTAAGAAACAATGACAGGCACAGTAATTACGGCACTGACAGTCACTCTTCCCGGCTGGTAAAATATCCAGCTACGCCACTGAGTGGAACTCCTCTTAACGGTCACCCCGCTTTCACGCTCAGATAAAAATTCCCCGGCAGAAACTGATTTACAATAATGTATTTCAAACCCTTGCTTAGCGGTCACCCTCAGATAGGGATACGGATACAGTTTTCATGATTCATTCCATTAGAACAGAACTCCTGTATGGACAAAATTCGTACCGACAAAATACGAACAAAACCGAACATCGATCTTCACGGCGTTTCTCACATCACGAAACTAAGGATAAGATCTAAAAAGAATTTTCCTTCCAATTAACAAGTGCCAATTGATTCGAAGTCTCCGATTCAAATGAGTAATGCTTAAAAAAGACAGATAATAAGTAAGTCATATAGTGATACATTGTACGAAACTAATAAACAACTATCAACACAAAACTACCGCAGTTCAAATTTATTATCGTTTATTCGACTGGCACGCAGGCCGTGTAAGCGTAACGACAAAAAAAACACAGTGAATTTAATCCCGCAATTAAAAGTACATTCAGAAGGAGGGCTAGCGTTTAAAATTCACCAAACTACTGTTGTTCATTTTTTTTCCCCAAATAAATTTTAATATTTAACGTTTTGTTGTAAATTTACTTGTTATATTCAACAAATGCTTATGTTCGTTATCTTAAACTTTCTTTATGTGTTTAAAAATAAATACGTTTTAAAATGAAATATTTAAGTGATTGAAATGTAATACTTCAGAATGACCCCTCCTTTTGCGGCCAAATTTTAATGTCCGGCGAGTGACCGCTAATGAGAGGTTTCACTGTATTACCTCAATTTTCATCGTAGTTGGGCAAGCCAAAAATTTAAAAGAAAATACCTTATCAAATACCCTAATAGTTTGCCGACATTCTACATTCTCGTTTGATTTCAACACACGATTATAATAAGATCTCTTCCGAGATTGAATTGAAGTGCAAGCACACTTACCCGATAGGATGACTAAAAGCGGACAGGTACACACACACACAGGACTTCAGATAGCAAAGACACTAAAGAGCCAAGCGTTGCACAAATATTTTTAATAGATGAAGAGTCGGTCGACTGACTTATCTTAACATCAAACCCATCTTAGGTCTATCGTAAGATTATTTTCCATTCATCTGGTCTTATCAGTTCTACGTTAGCTAGAGACGTACGAAACGAGTAGTCCACGTGTATTTACACCACGAGTCCTTATCTTAGACAAGTACGGATTAGATTCTTGCATTTTTGGGTGTAGCAAGTTTCACAAAATTCGTAATCGAGCTATAACATACAGGACGATCCAAAAATATTCTATCAAGCAGTTGCGAACATACGTATGACACTTGAAGACCATGACATTGGCTAATATTTTTTGACCGCCACGTTTAAGCTCAAACATCACCTTTCTTGAAATTGACAATTAGTAGCCAACTGGTAGTGTATTTTTTTGGTTGATTGGTGCATACTTTTTAGCTATTCTTAAGACAAAGATTTTCACAAGTAAATATCTGGAACCAACCTACAATCTTTTCTCTTCTTGTCAATGGAAATATGAATATACAACAGATTCTGAAACAACGCTTCATACACACGATGTTTCGTATTTCTTGATAATATAAGCTACCTTCTTATTTAAGTCTTCGGAGGGGCCTTTAAACAACACGATTTTGAAGTTCTCCACCATCCCTAACGATTCGGAAACTCCTAAAAATTTTGAACTAAAATGAATGAAAAAACATTAAATAAAAACGTTCACAAAATAACGAACGCATACTAATTTATCTTTTTAGGACCCCCAGCGACACAGAGGCCATAAAATGCGGGCCTTTTACGACTGCGCATTAATCTGCTGCCGTTTATTTCTGAACCAGGGAAAGAGGAAAGTGCAAGTTCTTACGAAAGTACAAAAGAATCGTCAGTTGAAACTGCCGTAACAGAAACACAGCATAATTACCGAAGCAAGACTAATGATTTCACTGATGTATAATATGTTATTACTACTACAAAAAGCTTTGACACACAATGCGTATGAACCGGAGCTGATATTAAGACCGTTAAAAGCAGCAAGCACTTGCAAGATTTTGGTGCCCTGATGTATATTTAATTCAAAATAAAAATAAATCATAAAAATAAAAATTTTATTTTTCGAATTGAAACAAAATTTACAGCAAGATGGGAAACGTTAATTTTTGTGTACACTTCTACTTCATTTACTTGTATTCCATTTGAATCGTTTGCTTTATCGTTTTTCAATTGCAAAGTCTTTGATCAAATCCTCAAAACCCATCTTACGATAAAACTAACGTAGGGTGTCCCAAAAGTTCGACAACTCCGAAGTACCCGGAGAAATATACTTCGGATTAAAAAAATAAACAGGTGTTCACTATTTTTAAAAAAGCTATATAATGATGCCAAAATTGAACCCTCCCCCCGATGTGAGGGAGGGGCAAGTTTGAAATCATAAATGGGAACCCTCATTTTTTATTGCAGATCTGAATTCTTCAGAAGAAAAAAAAAATGACTGACCTATTTTTAATTTGCACTCTAACAAATGGCACTATAATCAATAAACATGGAAGATGGGTGCGAACAATACAGAAAGGGAAATCTCGAGAAATACACTTGGAATCAAAAAATAAATACGCGTTCAATACTTGTAAAAAAGCTATCCAATTAATTCCAAAATGGACCCCCCACCCCCTTCCCCCAGGGGTGGAGTGAACGGTTAGCCTTTTTTGGAATAACAGCGCCGTCTATCGGGAAGTAAAAAAAAAGCAATGTTTGGATGAAAATTACGTATTATTTCCCTAAATTATTGTCATCATTGGATAACTAGCTATTTTAAAAACATTGAACACGTGTTCTTTTATTTTTCGATCTGAACTGCATTTCTCGAGATGCATTTTCAAACGTTCGTCCATTTATATCGGTTATAGCGCCATTTTTGAGAGTAAAAATTAAAAATCGCAGATCAAAGATACGTAATTTTTTCTGAAGAATCCGAATCTTCAATAAAAAATGGGGTTCCCCATTTAAGATTGCCCATCTCCCTACCCACGGGGGTGGCGGGGAGGGGGTCAAATTTGCCATCCCTGGATAGTTATGGAGGTTACATTAAAAATAAATACATAGTTTAAATTCAGTGGCACACGACCGCATATGCTATTTTTATTCTTTGTCTCATCTTGCGAACTTTAAGACTATATTTATTTTCCTTTCGATATAAATATTTATTTTATCACTGCATTTTATTTTTATTAATTTTAATTTTTGCACTATTTTGTGGGTTTAGTAGTTACGATCAATATGGTGCAAAATTTCATGCAAACTATACATGCTTATTCTATACAAAAAGTCTATTATGTAAGCTTAAATTGTAACGATAAAGTACCTCCCTTGTAAAGATAATGATTCCCTTGTATAAAGATAATCTCCCTTGCGGTGGGTTTATCCATGAATTGATCAAGTCCATATGAGTGACTTTTCGTTCTGGTTAATAATGAACGTTTTTATTTAAGAAGTGGGTGGCACTGGCATACGTAAGAGGGGTCGATTATGATTGTAACCCCCATTGCGATGAAATTGTGTATAGTATACATGTAAATACAATGGAGTTGTAGCTCTGTAACCCCCCATTGTAAGCCTGTAACCCTCCCCTTATGAACTTTCTGGGTATACCTATGGTGGGTGGGTGGTGTGCAAAATGGTGGTCGGACAATCATAGGCGTAGGCAGAAAGTTCATAAGGGTTGTTATGGGCTTAATGGGAGGGGTTACAGAGCTACAACTCATATATTCCTATGTTAAATATACAAAATTTCATTGCGATGGGGGTTACAAAACCGCCCCCTGGCTACGCCTATACGGACAAGGGCATTCTATATCTGTAAA
>QLNU02015360.1:141401446-141434142 GCA_006491805.2 Dysdera silvatica
TTTAAATACATTCACGAAGACTTCCACGGAATCTACTAATATACATCATAGAGCTTTGCGGGACCGCCGCGTCTGTTTATTAGAAATTTAATTATTATTTTAATAAACAGACGCGGCGGAATAACCCGCAAAGCTCTATGATGTATATCTTCATTGCTTTGTTTGTACATTTTGCATCCCAAGACTATCATTTGAATTGGGAAAGACGGCTTAACGTGAACTCGAAATTATGGCGTAGCGATTCAAAAATTATAGGGGGGCTCAAGATGATTCAAAAACATCAAGTGATTCGGCGTTAAAGAGAATTTGCATACTTTGTTAGCTAATGGGGGCTTTAGCCTTTCCAGGGGCCTAGCCAGAGTCCCCCCCTTTCCTACGCGACTGCTCTAAATTACGATGCATTTACATACAAGCTTGCTGCGAATCCGATCCAGTGACCCTCAAGGCAATGACCATAACCACCGGGGTGCTTAAATTTTGGTTAAAATTTTGAAAATTTAACGTCTTCGATAATTATGCGATTGCTGACCGTAAGATAATCGAATGGAGGTAGTTTGTTTGAATATTTCACATCCCAAGAATCCTCAGTGGGTGATTGATCATCTGGGACTGAACCGATGGTTTTATTGTGGTTTTACAGCGCAAGGTCGGCAAAGGTCATTGTTATAATAGAGAAGAAATATAAATCTACTTAATAGAAAAGAAATACGTAAGTATTAAACCGTTGTTAAAACATAGCTTAGTTAATAATTATTTTTTTATTCAAAACCACTGATTCAATATCTCCTATGCGTCAGAAATAGTAGTTTGTTATTTGTGAAAAATCGCGCTTTTATTTTGAAAATGAAAGACATCAACAGGTTATTTTTGTGTCACAAGAGCACGAGTTGATTGGACATGAATTTCCGAAAGAAAATAGTGGTTTTTATGCAAGGGGAGCAAAACCCATCTTGCACCAACCGGAAGAAAACGATAGCGTCGAAACAATATGGCAATCTTGTCCTATTAACTGCGAGGTAAGAAAAAGTATGATTCTGGTATTTGTAATTTTAATGAAACTAATTAAATTTAATTAATTTTAAATAAAGCAGCGCAACGACATCATTATTACAGTAACCTACCTCACACAATAATGATTATGAAATGATTGATCAGCTGCATTTTTTAACGAATATATCGTATATCCGAACTTTAATAACTCGTATATCCAAATTTTGGACAACAGATCCGAAGTGGGACGCATAGCATGATCTTATATATCAGCATGATCTTCAAATTTATCAATTATGACAAGTTCACACAGAGCCATGTTTACTAATAATGGAACTCAGCCGAGTGAGCTCGAAGGCGATAGTGGTCGTAACCACTGAAACGCTTTAACTTGAGACTGAAATGGGCGAAACTATTCTTTTCTTGGAAATGCACATTCCCATTCTTTAAAGACAATGTAATTCTTTGGGTCCATTCTTAATTTTTAGAAATGGGATGCGGTCTTTGGGAATCATTCATTTTAGGTGAAGCCTGTCTCAGTGAGTTATTCACTCATTCATTGAATAAAAGAATGGGAGTAAGAGTGGCAATACGAATAATTCTTTTGAGGAAAAGGGGAGTTATTCCTATTCACTTCAGAGTTATTCACTGAAAGAAAAACAAAAACGGTAATAATGGCAATAGGAATAATACGATTAAGTTTTTAATATCCCACTTTTATATGGTTCATACCACGGGTGCCTTTTAGTGGAGAGGACCCGTCCCCTCAATGTTAAAATTAGGGTTTTATGTTTTAATTATAATTTATGTTTATAATTTTCCGGTAAGCAGCGCATCGAAAAAAAACCCAAATCATTCGTTGAAATTAACGTTAAAAATCGTTTTATTTTTTTTTTTTTTAAATTCAGAAACAGGCACCAGGTAGCATGGGCGCCTATACGAGTACTTCGCTGGGGGGCTGAGAAAATTAACAGGTACTTGCTCTAGAGGGGGTGAAAATTATGACCACCTTCTCAAAGCTGTCGAGAATTTTAGTGAATGTACAAGATACCAAAACGCTACAAAAATAATTGATACTGCTTGGTGATTAATAATGCGTTAAAAAGCACCTTATTTTAAAATGTAATTGCAGGACTTTTCAAAGTGAATGCATAGCAAGTTCGGGCAAATCAAATTATTAAACGCGGCAGGAGGGAGAAATCCAGCCCCTCTGTCATATATGGGCGCGGATGACTGGAATCCTTTTATATCGTTCATGGCAGAACATTTTTTTTATCGTCCATGCTAGAATCCATTTTTTACCGTTCACATATTATCATCCTTTTTTAATCGTCCATGCTAGAATCTTTTTTTATCGTTCATGCTAGGATATTTTTATCGTTCATGCTAGGATATTTTTATCGTTCATGCTAGGATATTTTTATCGTTCATGCTAGGATATTTTTATCGTTCATGCTAGGATATTTTTATCGTTCATAATAGCCAGAGGAAATGTTAGGGATTTGACCAGCTTGAGTGTATATCGGGCTAACATGTTAAAAAAAAACTTCTAGTATGAATTATAGATATGCCTTATCGTTCACTGAATGGACGATTTTGCACATGGATCATAAACGAGCAAAATCGTTCCCTAATTCCGTCACTGAAGGATTTAGCACAGTATGAAACACAAAATATAGAGTTACACTTGATCGTAATGATATTCTTACACATAGAAAAATAAGACTGGATTATTTTAAGACTATAAAAGCAAGGCAGTAGCTAGACGCTTTCTAGGGGGGGGGCGTTGACGTTAATGCCATGTTACATGTGTTGATGTTACTCTGGATGTTACCGGGGGGGGGGGCTCAGATTTCCTTAATGTTCTGTGATGTATTTTATTAATATAGTGACTAATACTAGGTATCTAAGCAGAATAATATATTTAGCATCAATGACTAAATTTCTTTACATAAATTTTGCATTGAATACCTGTAGAAGTATATTAAAAAATTTATAGTTTTCCTTATCCTACTGTAGAACCGATGAAGATCCAAACCTCTAAAAAACGATAAGGTACACAAGATTTATTTTAAAACAGAAAGCTATTTTGAACACATTTTTAACGTCAAAGAACAATTTTCATTGTTATGTACAATTTTATACAAAACGAAACTTCTATAATAATTCATTTTTGGACAAAATATTTTCTAGAGCGGAATGGCTACATTTCCAGGGGGGAGGGGCTCAGTCCCCTCTAACCCTAGCTTGGCTACGGCCCTGTGTAAAATAATTATGTATTTCAAAATACGGTATAATATATGAAGTAATATAAATAAAATAGGGTATAAAATATGAATAAATAAAATAAGGCATAAAATATGAATATAAATAAAATAAGGTATAAAATATGAATATAAATAAAATAAGGTATAAAATATGAATATAAATAAAAGGTATAAAATATGAATATAAATAAAAGGTATAAAATATGAAGTAAAATAATTTAATTAGATCTTCTCTTACATTTATATAATTTTTATACTGCTCAAGCTATGTATCACGAAATATTGTATATCGGGTTGAATAAAAATTTATTATTAAAAAGTATATCGGAAATGAAGGATATAATAGGAAGTACTTTGAAATGAGAAAAATAAATCATTTAATAAAATAGGTATAGAATGAATCGCTTGGCATCTTTGAAATTTGGAGGAAAACACGCGGAAACATGGGTTCTTTAAAATCACTAAAAATAAATCTTCAGGACCAAAAAATTATCAATCCTTTTACAGAAGCTATTTTAAGCAGATATTTTTTGTTATCAGTTGCGTAATTATAGCTTATCATTTTTGATAGATAAACTTACATCGCTTGGTTTGAATTTGGGCTTTCGCTCGTTCGTTCACTTTCCATTTTATCAGATAAGGAAAGCGAGAACTCACACTATTTATCTCTAAAAAAAAATACGTGCATTTTTTCCTAGTTCTTTTAAAAGGCGATTTAAATTTAACCAACTCCTTAAAGCGTATGCTCTCATATGATTTCAAAATCATGTTTTGTACATGCCTCCAACACATACATAAAATAGAGTTTTCTAAATTATTGGGGGGGTAGAAAGCACATATTATGTATATTTATACATTATATATAGAATTACAATTTATTTTAAATTACTGAGTAGCTTGGGCCCCACAATCGCATAACTTTACGGCTATACAGTCGAACCTTGTTAAGCCGAAAACGCTTAAGAAAATTTACTTTTAATACGAACCGTTTTCTGAAGTTCCGTCAGATTGTATAGCATACTATCCTTTCCAGATAAGATGAATTACTGTTAATACGAACAGATTTTCTGTTCCCCTTGGAATCAGTACAGTTCTCAAAATTATTAAAGCACATTTTATGTACGTTTATACATTACAGTATATGTAAAATCGCAATTTATTTCAGATTATTGGGGGCTATATGCCCATATAACCGTAAGAGTTATATGGGCACGGGCTCATAACTCTACGCCTATGCCCCCTCGGGGTTTGTATTACAGTGAAACCTCGTTAACATGGTGTATTGTTCGTTTGTTTGGATTTTTTATGGCGCAAGAGCATCTGGGCTATACTGCGCCAAACATGGTAAAGAGATGATGTATAATCCTGAAACCAATGGTGGATATGTAAAACTACTATTTTTCACAAAACATTAGATAATGTATAATTTTTACTTATAATAGTTATTAACTGTCATGATACTCAGCCTATGCTGGGGGAGGTCAATTTTGTCGGAAAGGACATTGAAGCTTAAAAATCTTCGTGGGTCAAATTTACTGAAAACCATCACTAAAAAATTTCACCGTACAATCAAACCTCGTTAAAACGAACACGCTTAAGACGAATTACTTTTAATATGAACAATTTTCTGAAGTCCCGTCAAATTCTATAAGGAATCCCCCATGTTATTTACTTCCAAACGAACATGGTTAAAACGAAATACCGTTTACCACGACCTGATAATCAATGGCTCGGGGAAAATTTGCTCCACTTAACGCAAACAAAATGCGCTTTATGGGGGTGAGAGCGCTTCTCACTGATGATTTCAACAGACTGTAGTTGCTAGACTAAACAAGAAGGACTGAAGCCTTTTACATACAGTTCTATGACAAACATTTCCTGTTGGTGTTTACATGTAGTAAGAACTGAAAAATACGCCTCGATAAACATCATAACGTGCAGTGTTTCAACTAACGCTCAAATAGTTGAAACTGTCAACGGAATTATTAAGACCCTTGTCGGATAGTAATCACTATTTTTCAGATACTGACGAAGATATTGACAACTATCAGTGGCGCCCAGCTGAGTACTTGGGGGGCTCCTCCTTCAAGGCTTTCAAACATTTTAGTAAACGTATAAAATACTAAATAAAATACTACAAAAAATAACTAATACTGCTCGACAGTTAGTAATAAACTAAAAAGCACCCTATTTTAAAATGCGACTATATAACTTTTGAAAGTAAGCACACAGCAGAATCTCGAAAATAAAAATTTTAAACAACGGCTGGGGGACTCAAGGCCCCCCTTATCCCCCATATGGGCGCCCATGAACTCTGCCCCTTCAAAGGAAAATTCTGTTAGTGTGTGAAGGAGGCTTTCACTATGGTGCAAACTGTACATCGTTTTGTGATTGATACAAGATGCAGATTCTGGGGTTTCTCTGAAAACTGTGGATAAACTTTACGATTGATACAAGATGCAGATTCTGGAGTTTCTCTGGAAACTGTGGATAAACTTTATGATTGATACAAGATGCAGATTCTGGGGTTTCTCTGGAAACTGTGGATAAACTTTATGATATTTAGCGACATTGTGCCGACAGAAAGCGAAAGCAATCTGCAATTTCTGATTTTTTTTTTTCAAGTGTACTACTATAATTTAAATTTTTTTTCTTGGCACAGTATGTAATCCGGAACAAATAAATATTTACTAAACCATAGTATATATATATAGTAAAACAAGGATTTTTCGAATCTATCAACTACACATAATATCCACGTTAAAGTTACATATATACTATGGTTTTGTTACACAATGTGTTCTCTACAATATAAAATACTGATAAAATATAATAAAATACAAGAACAAATTAATAATATATGCATAACAGTAAAATATGTATATGGCAACCAGAGATGGGATAAATAACTTAGTAATACGATTCCCCCCCTCCCCACGTCCTTTACGGGTAATACAAATTACTGTTATTTTGTTCCCTGGTGCTCGTCTTTGACGTTCGAATGTATTTGAATTTCAGCATACTTAATTTATATGCACTGAATAAACTTCAAATTGGTTGGATTTTTCTGAAAATTTGCAAACAAAAACGTCATGCTAATGTATGAAAATCATTAAGGTTTCGTAGCAATCCCGCAGACGCAATAGCTGATGTGAGGCAAAACCTAGCGCGTTGTTATGCAGACGTTTCATGCACTTAAATCAAATGACAGCTTTGGGTCAAACTTATTTTTTGATGATTTTTTTTTTTTTTCGGGAAGGCCAGTTAAGTTGTTCATGATACCTAGAACCCGCGACTGTAAGGAATATAATCAACTAATGGACTTTTAATAGTGGACGAGTAATTGGCCATTACGAGCCTGGGCAAGCACCTCGAAGTACAGGGTCCATGTAGGTCAGGGTAACATTCCAGTTCAACGGTATATCCGGAAATGGTTGAGAGACGGCACATACACCCATAAAGTTGGAACTAGAACACAGAGGATGACTAGTCAGCGTGATGATCATCTTAACTCGCAGTCCCAGCTGCATCCATAGCCCCTCATTGGCCATCAGACGAGCAGCGATACCTGCCATCATTCAATCCATGGTTTTCAATCACCTTGCTGAAGTGTGATTGCTTCGTTTGTGTTTTCCTTACGGCGCAAGGCCAGCTGAAATAATGCTGCACTGGAACCTACACTTTTCCGAGGAGTCCAAACCTCTTGCCTAGTGAACCACACCGGACTGTACCATTAGGATGGATCCCGAGTTAACACACGTGTTATCACAACGCCACCGCAGAGTTGTGCGCATGCGCCACTGAGCTGTTTACGACTGACAACTCATCGTCGATTGTGTTTAGATCGAGCCTCTCCAGGGTGAGGGGATGTAGAATGGAGTCATGAGGAACCTCCCATCCTACTCGCCTTAAGAAAAGGCTCCAACGATGGTCGGATACTAATGTCTGTGAGGATTGCTACAATCCAGCCTTCTGTGTCGAACGACACATAACTCCAACACAAAGATTAATATTCTAAGGACAGACTAGATACAATAGCAGGTCTAGTACACATTGCAGGTAATTTAACAGCTCGCCGGTACGTTGATGAGACATATTAAAATCCTGCAGAACTTCTTTTCATAAATGATGTGGAAAACGTCTTATTATTTCAGCATGATAAGGCCCGTCCACATACGACAAAACATCTCATAGGAAAGTCTACAAGGTACCAAATGTACTATGGCCTGCCAGATCTCCAGATTTATTCTAAAAAGAAAATGCCTGGACTATCATATGATATCATCTACAGACTGAGAGACAACCACCGCAAACAGCAAATCTTTTTCAACAGATCAAGCAAGCATAGCCAGCAAAACCACAGGTGTATATTATCCAATGCCGATCGATACAAGTAGCGAAATGCATCATTAATGAAGGTGAGGATGCCGTACTAGTATGGTCATGTAAGCATTTTTTTTTTAAATTATATGTTCTTTTGCTCTGGAAGTTGTGTCTTATTTACTATCTAACCACTCATGTTAGTAGGTTGCAGGCGAATCGCACGTCCTTTCCTGGATGTTTCAATTTCATTCATTTAATATCACACATAAATTTACTCCAGTGTACAACTATATATATACACACATATACATATGATTTCAACATAATAATGAGCTACGACATGCAAGCACATTAGATGTTAATTATGATACACACGAACACATTAAATATATTTGCATACTGTATCTAGCACATTATAAACCATGTTGGTAGTTTTTGAATATAGTAATTTTTCCAGGCTGATCGAAACCATGACTTCACCATCTTTGAGTTAGACACTTCGAAAATCCATGGTACAAAAGGCGAAAATATGTTCTTGTAAAAGAAAAAAAATACAGAGCTAAATTTGAATTATGCTTTAGGATTATATCTCTAACAGATATATCATAACAACAGATATATTATCAAACAAAAACTTACAACTGTAACAAGGCAATAGCCCCCAAAAGACCAGCAGTACTAGATATATAAAATCAGTCACTTGAGCGAGGAATCATTAAATAAACCAGTTGTGTTGTGAAGAGTACATTATATCATAAAAGCCTTAACTCATGGGAAGATGTAGGAAGCAGTTTTAAATAAATAAGTAGTCAATTCGGGTGAAATACATTACTTAAAAAAGATAAAGACTCTTGTTCAAAGTAGAGAGCGAAGTTGATGGAACTCGAACTTCTTTTTGGAACTCGAACTGGAAATCCTTTTGAAATCTGAGTTACATTCCTAAATATTTTTCAAGTTTTCGGCTATACGATGTCGTACTAAAACAGTAACTTGGTTCTAAAATACTGTCTAGCTTGTTACTTAGTATCACGAATTGTTTAAATTATGAAATCACTAATTTTTCTTCAAATCGATTTTTTCAAAGACTACCGCGTTTTGGATAACTATTCTGAGCAGGGGAATATTGCGTGCAATCTTCGATCTTTACCTTGTTATCGTAACCTGTAATAGTATCACGGAACATTAATTATTAAAAAACGTAATATAAACCAAAAATCGCATAATTTAACGATGTAGGTTATAACGTAGTTGTATGTGATCTTAAAACTATTGTGGACATAGGAGTACCGAGCTACAACTCATATATTCCTATGTTAAATATACAAAATTTCATTGCAATGGGGGTTACAACCCCCAAAACCACCCCCTGGCTACGCCTATGATTGTGGATGTTAACTACATTGGCTCTCTATCCTCCTGCAACAACGCCAAGTTTACAATAAAATTGCTGTCAGAATCCCTATTCAGCCTGAATTTACAATTATTAAAGAGAAATAAATAGGAACTTAGATGAACGTCCAGATAGTGAAATAAACAAAATGTGTTAGTGTCCGAGTTGTATAATTAATAGCATCTAATTCATAAAGTTGGCCGGGGAAAAATGAGCATAATTAATATTTGTTATATTTTAAATCGTCGAAATGTAAATAGGTCATTTCAAGATCTTTTAAACTAAATTCATCCACTGCTATGACAAATGTATACCGAAAGGAAGAAAGTTCTTGCATTAATACATTTTCTAAAAAACTGACATTCGTTGAAAGGTATTTTCCAAATACAGAATTCACTTTCCAAATAGAAAGTTTTTTGCAACTTAAAAATTTTAGTTCGGGAAAATATTAAAATAAGAACACAAAATTATCGAAATTATACATCAAACTTTAATTAAGTGGTGGTTTTTCAGCGATTAGTGAAATTTAAAGATGCGGCAGGAAGGTTTTTCAAAAAAACCCTAATGTAAGAGACCTAGATTCGTAAAATATTATTACCCTTCTCAGGGCTGACAATTGACAAATATTGGTCAACACAAAGCCATCGGGGTCAGTGTTTTGTAATTTTTTTTTCCATGGGGAATTTATTGTACTTAATAATTTTGACACCCACGCTTTATCTCAGACTAGAGCTGCTTTAGGTTTAGGTATAGGAGCGAGAGAGAGACATCGTCCCTTACCTAGATTCAAACTAGGGTCTCTTTGTTGAGCAAAGAGCGCCTTAACAGCTAGGTCACCAAGGACAGTAACGAAGCTCCTTTTCTTCGTATATATGGTTGTAAGATTTTATTACCCTTCTCATGGCTAACACAATTGCGAAATATTGGTCAACACAAAGCCACTAAGGAAAATTGTTTTGTACTTTTTCAAAAACTACAAATTTAATCAAAATTAAGTACAGACCTAGATTTTGTATAGCCTTTTGAAGGGGTGGGTAATAAAATGTTTATAGTTTAAAATATCTAGGTATAAAAATGATATGTATATTTCTGTTACCTTATAATTGCAGAGCTAAAACTCGTGTGTGCACTTCAGATAAATATTGTAAAGCAAGCAAAACATTTTCTCTCGGCCGATTACAAAACCACAAGTTAAAAATTTGTTTCATCAAGGCGTCGTTACCGTATCATATGCAAGAGGGCAAAGCCTAGGGGGCCCCCAGTGAATTGAAGGCCCTCACTTCATTTTTAGGCCCTTATTTTAATAAAATAAGTGACGCTCAAAATGATTTCTAGCACAAGGGCAAAAAACATAACTACGCCACTGAACTATCCCCAGAACAGAAACTAAACATAAACTCCTCCAATCTTCTAAATTTGGATCACCTGACTGACCTCTATTGCAAGTAATTTGAACAAATAAAGGTTGTGTCGTAAAAAGTGGGACAGTTTTGACAGCACAAGGTTCTTTTCTTATTTTATGATTACCACCCTACTATGCATTCGTAGAAAGAATGCGCTCTAGCACAACTGAGTCATTTATACCCAAGTAAAACTACTGATTTTCTAGTTTCGAGATATGAAAAAATTATGATCACTGATTTCTCTTTCTAAAATATGAGTTCGTTAAAAAAAGAAGACAAGTTCGATTGTGAAGGGTTGGTGGAACAAAATTTAAATATTTTAACCGCATGAGAAGTTATTAATAAATTTAAGTTCTAAAGAAATTATTTAAGTTCCAGTGTCTTAGTTTATCACTAGATTATAAATGCACATATGCACATTTTATATAAATATTATATTAATATAAATGGTTATATAAGGCTCATATTAATATATAAAATGAGTATCAGTACGTTTAAGTCGCCAGAAAAGTGGTATTTCTCAAGTTAAAGTAAATACTTTGAAACTGACCTTTACGATCAGAGAAACTGATCGGAGTATGTGCAATCAGTAACGTTCGTTATCACCGATACACTACGTCAGACAGCGACGTAGTGGAAAGCCCCAACCAACTTATCGAAGTATACAGAGAAACCCCCACCTCCCTCCATGAATTAGCAATCTACGTCACTGCGTAAACACTAGGCTTTAATTTTAAGGCCTAGTGTTTACACAGGGACGGAGATACATTCGGATACCTTTTGGAATCCCAAATATCAAACGACCTAGTAACACACTTTTCCATATTACTAGAACTTGTCAGTAACTATTAAAAAAAAAACATGAAAGCTAATGCATATATTGTAATTATTGCTCTAATTTGTCTCTAGTTTTATGTTACAAGGCTGCATTGAGAATCATAAGAAGTGATCGGCAACTTATGGTAGCGCTGATATACGTATTTACTTCGGACCACCTTTCCTCGAATTTGAATACAGTGTCGTGAATTCGAAAAGTGAAATGGTAATCATTTCCTCCACAAAACGCACATTTTAATTCAATTTATTGAATTAAAATAAAACCAAAAACATGCGAATATTACTTAATAATTTTGATGTGGGACAAGGCAATCCTGAAAGCACCTTTTCGGTAAACCTCATTGCCCTGCAATTTCGAAAAACACAGCGTTGAAACTCATCTTCGTAAGTCTAATGAATCAAAGAGGTGGAGCCACCTAACCACCAAATATTGTGTATGTATGGTAAACGGGGAATCTCTTAAGTATTTTGTTCTTAAACATAATTTAAAAATGTGCAGAATTAGAAAAAGAAATTAATTTTAGAATACGTGGGAGAGAATGATGATTTTAAATACCAGAAAGGTCTTCATGGTACTCAAATACCCAAATTCCCCAATTGTAATTTACGTTGCACAAGGTAACAGGACGTAGTACTAAGCAAATAAAATTGATACGCAAAAATCAACGTTATGTATATAGCGTTGTTTTACACGAAGTAGTAAAACTTAAGTAACGTAAAGCAACGTTATAAGCGTAGTAAAGTTACATGAAGTAGTAAAAATTGGTTTCTTTCTGCTTATCAATGCGATCTACTTTTATAAATAGTAAGCTTATAAATTTTCAGTCATATTCTATCAGACGTGAGATGCGGCTGGTTAAGAAGTTTCGCATAGATTTAAATGAATGACGCACATAAGATATTTTAATATAGATAATGCTATGACTACCACACTGACAGGTGGAAAAAACGTGATACACACATAATCACTATAAATTAGAATAAACCCAATTCTTAAAATACCCGATTAGATCTTAAGTATACGTAGTGCTAATCATCAGGGCTGTCCCTAAAGGGTACGCACCGCGTACTCTCAAGAAATTTTGGAAAATACAGAGTATGTGCCGCGTACTCTCAAGAAATTTTGGAAAATACAGAGTATGTGCCGCGTACTCTCAAGAAATTTTGGAAAATACAGAGTGTGTGCCGCGTACTCTCAAGAAATTTTGGAAAATACAGAGTATGTGCCGCGTACTCTCAAGAAATTTTGGAAAATACAGAGTATGTGCCGCGTACTCTCAAGAAATTTTGGAAAATACAGAGTATGTGCCGCGTACTCTCAAAAAATTTTGGAAAATACATAGTATGCGCGCGTACTCTCAAGAAATTTTGGAAATACAGAGTATGTGCCGCGTACTCTCAAGAAATTTTGGAAATACATAGTATGCCGCGTACTCTCAAGAAATTTTGGAAAATACAGAGTATGTGCCGCGTACTCTCAAGAAATTTTGAAAAATACCGAGTATGTGCCGCGTACTCTCAAAAAATTTTGAAAAATACGGAGTACGCGCCGCATACTCTCAAAAAATTTTGGAAAATACATAGTATGCGCAGCGTACTCTCAAGAAATTTTGGAATATACAGAGTATGTGCCGCGTACTCTCAAGAAATTTTGGAATATACATAGTATGCGCAGCGTACTCTCAAGGAAGTTATTGTACTTGCTGGATTTTTGTCAACTTCAAACAAAATTCAACCTTTTTTTTTTTATTTTTTTCACTAGTTATTTACAAAACTTTAAACTTGAATGGAGACAAATGGGAAACCCCTGAACCCCCCAAGCCTCAAAATAATATCCTGCGTACGACCAGGAGAGGAATGAAAAACTGATGAAAGTGGCAAAACTGGCACCTTGGGCTTGGATGGATGATAGACGACCAATAAACGCGGCGCAGTGACGTCACCAAGTCTAGTAACTCCAGAATAATTAACGAGTATTGAATATTCTTTAATTAAGACAGCCCCACATACTTTTAGTATTTTTCTTAAGGACAGCCCTACTAATCCATACCCAAAATATAGACATCCTATTGGAACCAGATGCAAAGTACAAAATGAAAGCAAAAACAAGTAATACTACTAAAAGAAAAATATAAGCGGCTCTTCATTTAATGAACATTCTGCAAATAAAAATTAAACCCAAAGCAATGATCAATACTGAAAGTTGTTAATTTTAATCATTCCAAAACTTAGCTCAAAATTACAATTAGCCGAATTGTTAAATTTGAATGTAGAGACATACACTAAAAATAATTACAATTGTGCCTATATTTCATTGTATTTAGTATTAACAGTTTTAAGTAATCCAGTTAGCTTTGCATTTTATTTTTATTAGAGGCAAACGTTTTTGAAGTGATTAGCACAGCTCTTGTCCAGTTCGGTGTACGCTGTACACTGACTCCGAATTTTGTACTTACTCATGTACATTTTAATCATAAAAAGAAAATATTTATTATCCAAAATTGCGAACATTAGAGTCTTTGTCTACGTAGTTTGTAATAGTGAACGACCAAAAAAAAAAATAAATAAAAAAAAATCCAATTTCCAAAGCTTTACAGTTAAATCAACCGGAACATGCAAAACTACTTGGGACACTACGCTAAACAGCATGATTTATCAAAAGCGTAGGTTTAGATGCTAAAGTAAGCGATTTTAGAGAATTGTTTTCTATGAATTGGTATTTTACCGATTTCAGAAACCCAAATTCATACAACCGGAACATCTGAAAAATTCACGTGCCTTTTATGCAAATGAAAATTCAATAAGGTTGTTTTAGGGGAAAAGAAAACCAACGGATTACAATGAACTATTGAATTACCTGAATAACAATTTTTTGCACTTTCTTACGAAGTGCCTTACGCATTTTTTTAATACTAAAATTGTATGGAAGATCAAGGACAGATTCCATGGCTTAACGTGACCTCTGAATCAAGCGCGGACACAGGAGAAAGGTCAAGGGTCATGTCCTCCCCCCCCAAATGTATTTTTTTTCACTGTAAAAAATTCCAACTTCCATGATAAATGAAGGGTGTTATACTAAAATTATGGCAAATTCTGTCTTAGACCCCCAAATGAAAGCCTGTGTCCGCCCCTGAACTGTGACATGATATTGCATAATCAAGTTTAATGGCAAGCACAAAAGCACGAGCCTAGCACAAATGCCATGATGGTAACAGCTGGGGTGAATTTCTGCAGTCGTAGAAGTTTATCTATTGATTATTTGGATTTTAAGAACTTTCCAAATTACTGACACACATATGTATATTACCATAGGCCTAGGTAAGGTGATCATAATACGTCCCATTTTGGTACATACATATGTGTATATATGGAGTGGCAGCCCTGTGTGTGTAACCCCCCGTAAGGAATTTCACATACGCTAGTGTACTTATAGATCATTACATTTTTCACCCCCACCAACACACACACACACTTGGGGCAAGATATAGAGATTTACATTAAAAAAAAAGTGTTTTATAACATTGATACGTAAATACGCATCAAATTTTTTTTTGTTTTAAATAAATTTAATTTCGGACAACCATTTCTTCCAATCTAGTAAACTGACTTTAAAAGCGATGTATACAGGGTTTGTCCCAGAAGTTCCCGGAATGATTTTTTGTAGTTGGCAACGCTGGCTGACGGGGCGGAGAAGTTGGTGGGGGATCTGAGCTTGGAAACGAGACCGGTATCAGTCGCCTGCGGGCAGTTGTTGAGGCAGGGTCACGCTCCGCGCAGAGGTATCTACTGCACCCTCGTCGATCAAAAAATGGACCAGTTTTTGGAGCAGCGTTATGCAATCAAATTTTGTGTGAAACTGGGTAAAAACGGGGCGGAGACACTCGAAATGCTTCGGAAAGCCTACGGTGACGGGGCGATGAAAAAAAGCCAAACTTTCATGTGGCACAAGCGGTTCCGGGAAGGTCGGGAGTCCGTCAACGACGACGACCGCTCTGGACGCCCGTCGACATCACAAACGGACGACTCGGTGCAAAAAGTGCGTCAAGTTTTGGACAATGACCGACGATTAAGTGTTCGGGTGATTGCAGAGGAGTGTGGAATACCCAAAACAATCGTTCATCGCATTTTAACGGAGGATCTTCAAATGAGGAAAGTCTGCTCGAAAATGGTGCCAAAAGTCCTGACGAGTGAGATGAAGGAGCAGCGTTTGTTGAAGTGCCAGGAATTGCATGAACGCTACGAAACGGACCCAGAATTTTTGGACAGAGTGATCACAGGGGACGAGACGTGGATTTTTCAGTACGATCCCGAATCAAAGCGCCAGAGCAGCGAGTGGCACACCAAGGAGTCTCCTCGCCCGAAAAAAGCAAGGATGAGCAAATCGCGAATCAAGGCAATGCTCATTGTGTTTTTTGACAGAAAAGGTGTAGTTCACAGTGAATTCGTGCCACAAGGACAAACAGTCAACAAGGAGTTTTACTGTGAAGTGCTCAAACGGTTGCGCAACAGGGTTCGACGCGTCCGAAACGAAATTCGCGACAATTGGATCTTGCACCATGACAACGCGTCAACCCACACCGCGCTCATTGTCTCCGAGTTGCTGGCCAAAATGGGTGTGGCAACGCTGCCCCAGCCGCCGTACAGCCCCGATCTGGCACCAGCGGATTTCTTTTTGTTCCCAAGGATCAAAAGAACCCTGAAAGGAACTCGGCATGGGACGCTGGAGGCGGTAAAAGCAGCCGCGACGACCTCACTGAAGGAGATTCCCGTTGACGACTTCCAGGGCGCCTTCAATGATTGGGTGAAGCGTTGGCAACGGTGCATCGAAGCAGGGGGAGAATACTTTGAAAAGTTCTGAAAAGATTGTAAACTGATATTGAATAAATGATTTTAAAAAAAATCATTTCGGGAACTTTTGGGACAAACCCTGTATGTGATATGTTCTTTCCTAGTGAAGGCATTACATGTTTATGTGCTACCGTTTATTATTAGAATTCGGTTTATTAAAAATCAGAGTCGAACGAGGTCAATAAAATTTCACACAACAAATGCAGGTAAAATGTATAGTCTCGTTTTCCACTTTCCAGCGGACCACTCATTTGGAAAAAAATCACTTTCCTCGATCTCAATTTTTTCGAAGTATCTGATATCCTCTAAAGCCAGTAATAAAAAAGTTAACGACCAGGTTGTGAATTCCTTCTGCGCAACTGTTTAGCACTATTTTTCCTTCTGCGCAACTGTTTAGCACTATTTTTCCTTTCTGCATCAACAGATGGCGCTGTAAGTCCATAAATTTCTTTCAACAAAATCTAAACCGCGTTCAACTTACAGGATAGTTATAAACGTAGCCTACTGAAGAACAGGGCCGCCGAGGGCCAATGCGGACCCCAAGGCTTACTTCGACCGGCCTCATGACCCCTTCCATGGGCCGGGCCACCCAGGATGCATTTTTTTATTGGATGCAAATTTAAATTCTAGACTGGAGTTAGGAGCGATCGAATATGGCAAGCATTTTCGTTGGTCCCATGCTCCTTGTTATATACGGATCCTACCGTAATTACACAGCCTTAACTTACACAAGGGGCCAGAAAAAAATTTGTCTACGGCCTCACGAAACCTTAATTCGACGCTGCATACAGGCCTTATTGCTATATATAAAGCGGTAATATGAAGGAAAATGTAATTCACAATGGCTGAGTTTAAAAGATTGCGTTTTGCTATTAGTTAAATGGTTCTGTGTCACTGACATACCGGCGGCTTCTCCCCACTTTTTTAATTATATACATATAAAGTTTGGCACTTTTTGGCATGTCCTGAATACGTTAGGTTTAATTATGGACACGTATGAAAAATATGACGGGTAAAAGCAACATCATCAACTGCTTTATAGTTTCTTAGTTCTAAGAATGCTTGAGGATCACCTTAAGAGGACAAACAGCTGTGACATGAATCAAAATGCATTAATACGCATCATACTTTACTTATATTCAAACTAAAGTACGCAAAATTTAGAATTGGGTTTATCTGCACCTCATACAACGTGACGAATGTGCTATGATTTCCCCTCTTGAATAGAATCAAAATGAAGGGATAAAAGAGTACTAAAGTGGTGGTAAAATGCGGTATGGTTTCACGGTAATGTTTGTTTTAATGAACTCGTAATTTGAAATTTCAAAAACTCCAGATACTAGATGACGTATTGCGAGATTTAGTGCCATAAATGTGGGTTGGGACACCCATCCCTATACACCAGACGCCATGAGTGTGTAGAGAGTGACGGTAGCGCATGCGTGGAAACGGAGAAGACGGGGAAACGCGAAGCAACCGAGTTGGAGATTGGACGCAAGGCAGCGACGCTTACGATGACATAGGAATATAGCGGATATTACCACCGCGAAGATATACTTATGAAGAATTAGGATAATTTGTGTTATGTGCTTTAATGTAGAAGACACAACATTGTAACTATGTGAAGTAGCTGTAGCAATTATTCATTAAAGGACATAATATTTATCCATAGAGTTCTTCATATTGCTTCATTCTAAAATATAAGTTCCGCATAAATACAAAGCAGAAAATAGTCGCACAAGCCCTAGTTTGAAAGTTTAGCCATATGCAGGGGCGGAATGGGCCGCCGGCCAACCAGCCCTGTGCACCCTCATGGGCTATAGGAGCCGCGATCCTCCGATAATCCAAGGTATGAGCCCTTCGAGAGGACTCAGTCCGCCCCTGACCATATGCTTTAGTTATAGGATGGTTGTTCTATATGTTTGAAGATAAATTTAAGGTGGTTGTAAACTTGTATGTCAAAGGCAAACAAACAGGTTTAGTTTAAAAGTGGAATAAACTGGTTCTGACCGTACCTATAACCTTATGCTATATAAATTCGGTATAATACAGTGGATCGGTGCTTTCATTCTCTAAAAGGCTCATCGAAATCCCTCTTAGTTACGCTTGAAGTCACTAGTGTTTCCACTCATTTTGGAGAAAAAATTCCTTGACCAATTGCGAGGAGACAAAACGGCAACACGTTCACGAGAGATTTAGCTATTTAAAATATAAGTTAGGAAGGTTTTTCTCTAAAAATTGGTTGGTTGTATTTTTATTTTATGGCGTAAGGCAGGGTGTCTACTCAAATTCTGTTTCAAACTTCCCTGACTTTTCCAGGTTTCCAGACCAAATCTTAATCGATTTCCAGTCGCTAATTACAGTAAACAACACACAACGCATTAAAATTTGCGTAATCAAAATAAGTTTCAAGGCCATAAAATCGATTAATGCAAACCCCAAAGCCATTTATAACTCAATTACAGTGAATTTACAAATACAAAAACTGTATTAAAATGTGAAGATTTAAATTAACTGTTTCTATCTACGTCGTTTTAAAACTGTCTCGTTTCGTAGGGCATTAGAATTTCGAAGTCGATTATTTTTATGGGAGTGTTCAAATATTATGTAAGTAATGTTTTGGCCATTTCAATCCCCCAACCGTTAATCAAAAATTAACATTGGCCAACATAAGAAAACAAGCACAACGGCAAACACTCTCCCCCCTCCCCCCACCAAATATTCTTACGCAATACGTAAACTCTCCCAATGCTTCGAAAAGGGTCGTAGCAATTCAAAAATTACAGGGGAGGCTTAAGTAGCTTTAAAAATGTGATTCGGCGCCAAAAGAACAAGGCGACTTCAATTCAATTTGGGGGGGCTTGACTCCCCCTCACCACCTTTCGTACACCACTGTGGGGATATTGAGTCAATACAGGGGATATTGAGTCAATACAGTGAATATTGAACATCTTACAGTACAAACGTTGCGCAGTTCGACTCCCTACGTTTGACTATTTATGTTTTGTGGCATATCACCCAAGAAGTTACCACATCGACTAGAAAACAGTTTAAAATGCAGAAACAGTAGCCCGTTTGGCAAAAGAAAATTGCATCGCCAGTTACAACGCATTACGCAAGGCTAAAACAAAACCACGAATTTGTCTTTGTTGTAGTGTTTTACTTTTACTTTGAGGAAGTGCACCAAATTTAAACACGGTTTCAAACAGAGGATTTACTGTCTACGTTATCAATGCAAGAGGGTAACGTAAGTGAAAGAAATGTTTCGTTGGGCAAATAAGGCGTTCGCGATTTCTACATAGTATAGGGAAAATGAAAGTTCACATACACTTGGTATACTTGTTTCGAAAACTCTTTTGTAAAAGAAGTCAACCATCTCTACGACAAAAGCCTGCATATATTTTAAAAAGACTATTGCGAAGAGTTCTCGAGAAAGTTTATGTAGCGGTATTTTTTAGTTCAATTTATTTTGGTTTGTTATTAAAAAGGCTGGAGTTCCATGCTAAAAGAAATCGTTAGCTACAAGGAAAATTTGAAGAAATTGTTAGGCGTGAGAAACATTTATAAAGCATTAAGAAACAACTTTTAACAACTTTTTTTAGGCGTAAAAATTGTTTCTTAATTTAATCTGCGTAGTGTTCGACTTGTATAAATAAATTTATACAGGACATAACCATTAATTGTACCGAGTGGTGAATTTATCAGTGAACTAAACAGGTTAAAGTCTACAACGGCAAATTTTCAACCGCGAAAGGTTTGCAAAGGTGGGGCTGATTTATTTATTTTTTAAATGAATTATTAATTTTTTCAAAATGTTTTCTGCTTATCGAAATATACGATTTCTCCGTACTAAAGGCAACCTATTTAAATAAAAAGTAGGTGGCAAATAGGCCACCTATTTTTGTTTAACTCAAATTGTTTGAATTTAACGGTTAACAGGGCCACGTTACGTCGGGACCTACAGTTTTCCGAGGAATCCGAACCTCTTAACCCGCGAGCAGGCGCGAGGATTATTAGAAGAAAGCGAGAAAGCGCGCGGGGTGCTTTACACTTACACCCCATTTAAGTATATAGCGTTATTTCATTAAAAACGTCCAATTTTACAGGGAACAATAAGTGGAATGTTAGCTTTGTCACCATAGTCCAAAATATTGTGACTTTGAAGGCAACAGGAAAGAGTTTGGCCAGTTTCAAAAGCAAGGGTGGACGGTTCTTTTCACAAATTGTAAGTTGTGGGGTGTGAAACACCCCGCGCGCATGCTCGCGGGTTAAAAGCCTAGGGAATCAATCCCCAGACTATAGTGAACAGCCTTCATGCGTTAGCCAATTGGCAATTGCGTTAGCCCTGAGAAGGGTAATAATCTTACAGTGAGCAGTTAGTCGATAAGCTTCCCCCACATCGCTGGTACAGTAAAACCCTCCTAAGGCGACCACCGTCGGTTCCGTGAAAAAGCGGTCGCTCATAGAGGTGATACCTGAAAGGAGGTAAATTGAGCATTGAGTCTATGAGGAAGGGAGAAAATTCGTTTCCAGAAAAAATGGTTAAGGGGGTTGGTCGCTGAACAGAGGTGGTCGTTAAGGGAGGTTTTACTGTAGTTGTACCAAGATTAACGGCACATATCCGCCACGAATACTCATCGTATCAATATAAATGTAACCGATATAATCTCGTGACCAAAGAACAATGTTTTTCAACATGGAATCGAACCTGAGACTTCGGAGCAAATGGATAACTCTTGCAAGGTTATGCTTAGGGTCAGCCGTGCATTAGTCAAACATAGGCGTAACTTCAGGGCATAAGGAGCATGAGCGCCCCGAGGGGGTGCACTTTCACCCCCTTGGCTTATGGAAAAAGGGACTGAATCCACAAGAAACTATAGTCCAACAACATTATTCAATTGGAATTTTTAGTGGATGCACCCCCCACCCCCTGCGTATTATTATGGGGGCGCCCATGATAAGGAGCCTAGGCGGATACTCAAACTGGCTCACAATACAGAACAAAATAATGTTAAATACTAAACCCATTTCTGAAAGATTAATTCTAGTGTCCGATATTAGCTTCCATAAACAGTGGATAAAAAATATTGGTAAAGACTTCAAAATTCAAAGCAAAACATTACCTTAACAATATCAAATCGTCATGCCATAGCGATTGTAAAACGCTAGCTTAGACAAATTTTGAATGCTGTTTAAGAAACAAATTTCCGTGTATTTCAAAACCGATTGATATATCAGTGCCGACTTGCACGTTACTCTAAATATAAATCATTTCCGCCATTTTCCTGTTACTTGTTAGTTCGCAAAACAGATCTAAGAATAAATAGCCCAATTTGCAAAGCCGGAAAAGAGAGAAATTGGAAAAATAATGCAACATTTCAGATAAGGAAATAAAATGATTACTTACCAAAAGAGATTCACTAATTTGACAATACGTATGAATTAGAGCATGCTTGTCTTTCGCTGTTTACGTATTTTGCTGGGGAAAGCACTTAAAAAATAAAAAGAGCACACACAGAGCTTAACAAAATTTGGGTCGAAACAGAAAAAAATAGAGGACGGCTAATGGGGGAAAAATGCAAATTAGTAAATAACAAATTTGAATACTCTATTTTATCAATTTGCATTCTTAAAATTTATTATCCCTCAATGCATTTGAATGCTAATTCGTATTTCTTCCTCTGCTGGAAGCACTATCTGGACGTTGGCGATAACTGCGTTAATAAAAAGCGCCAAGCTATCGCCAAACTTCATCTTTTCACGATATTTGAATTGAAAGCCATTGGATTTTGGGTTAAGAATACCGAGATGATGAAGTAATTAAAAAGGATCACGAATTATATAAAATCTTACAATAATACTTGGCGATGCTTAGATTAAAAGACGTATCACTAAAATGTTATATAGTAATTGCTTGGTAACAAAGAAAACGAGGAGCATTTAGCTGCGTCATCGTCAAGTATAGTAACGCCATTAGCGTAATTTTAGGGTTGTCAAGTACAGAATTTGGTAGATATATTTTGCTTTTGTAATCACTGGGGAAGGCAGGGGAGTGTAGAACCATCTACAACGGGACCGATGACTGTGGAACTCCCAACCCGCGATGCAAAATGACAATCACCCATATTTCCTGCAACTGAAATCGGGTCCCAATGGGCTTAAAAAGCTATGATTATATCAATTGAGAGGCTTCGTAGGAAATGCGACAGCAAATACTTTGCAAGAATTAATAATCTTTTCTTGTGTGTGTTTTACGGAGCATGGACAGGAAAGGTCATACTGTGCCGGGACCTACAGTTTTTCCGAGGAATCTGAACCTTTTAAGGCCTAGGGAATCAACTTCCCCCCGGACTACGGTGGGCAGTTAATTGGTAAGTTAGCGAACGCGTTAACACCGTGTCACCACAGGCCCTTTGTTTGTTCTGCATATCCCAAAACGGGATTACCGGTCATTTGGGATGGAACCGACAGTTTAACTTAACCTTCAGATTACGATAGACTTACACACATCCAAACTTATTAATCTAGAACTCGCAAAAACTCGCCCCGGTGGCTTTGTGTGTTGACCATTATTTGGCAATTGTGTTATCCCTGCGAAGGGTAATAATATCTTATAATATTAATCTAGCCAGATAACGATGAATGGAAAGAGAAATATCCTCTATAGTGCAATAAATGAGTAAGCCGTTTTATTTGTACTTGTTATGTTTCCTATTGGAAATGAAATTCTCTTATCTACGGAAATTATTTATGCATTATTATTACATTTGGACCCCAAAACAGAACGTTTTGCAATGTTCTGCAACGAGCCTTCATCTAATCAAAAAAATGTTCTGCAAAAGATGCATATTATATATATATATTTTTTTTTAAATTCCAGTCGTAACAAAAGTAAAACCTTTGTCGGACTGATTATATTTACTTTAAAAAAAAAAAAAAAGATTTATCCCGCAATTGTTCTGCAGTGAAGAAGCTGTTTGTTCTATAACGTGGTCGCACTTTTTACCACATTCTGCTTCGGGGCATTTGGAGAATATAAAAGAATATATTTCCCACGAAAAGCGCATATTTATGCAAAACACAAACCGGCGTGAGGGGAAACTCTTTACGCATAACCCCTCATTTCTTATGGAAATAGTAATCATGATTAGAGAGCATTTTCACCGACCACCATTTTCCCTGAAAATCGGCGGTTGGATATTGAGGCGGGGCTATTATGCAGGATGTACTGGTATTCCTTTTACCTAATGCAAGGACAAAAGAGTAAATAGCATGCAATCACGTTCTGATCTTTGTTAGCGATACCTACCTATTTGTTTAGGGACAGCATAAGCATCTTGCTGTCGTTCCCTTGCACCATAAAAATTAACAAACGAACCTATTAAAATTTAGTAATAACATCTCAACGAACAAATGTGTAACAATGTGTCCGTAAGTGTGGTATATTAACTGATGCATTTAAAATTGTTCGTACGTGTTTATGATTTTGCTCGTGTTCTACGGCACAAGAGACGTCAGGTTTTCGAGGTTGGCTGTATTGTCATGGCGCAAGGATAATTCTGCGCCAAACAAGGTGAGACCATACATGCGGTTTTAGTTTTTCAAGGGACCTGAAACTGCCGCCAGGGGTATCAACACTCGGAATATGAAATGCTGGATTTCTCCAATAGACGCTGGGGAGGCTGAAACTAGGGGCCTAAAATTAGAATTTGCAAGATGACAAGTATCTATCGATATTCGTTGATAATTTTAAAGAATTTGATTTAAGATAATTTTTACAAATTGATATTGAAATGCTTCTGGTAATTTTTAAATGTATTTGTAATATATTTGCGTTTATTAGTAAGTAAATCACAATTGTACATTGAAAATTCGTTTACACAATTGTTTCAAGGAACAATATCCCTCTTTCTCAGAACGAATACGTGCAAACAGTTAGAGAGAAAAGGTAGATGGTTGGTTGGTTGCTTTTTGGTTTTACGGCTCAAAGACTACAGTGGTCATGCTGCGCCGGGACCTACTGTTTTCCGAGGAATCCGAACCTCTTAAGGCCTAGGGAACCAAACCCCGGACTACAGTGAGCAGTGCGATCTTTATGAGATCTCTGAGTAAGCGTTCTTTGCACTGCTGGGAGTCGAACCCGGATTAGCGGCGCACTAGGAGAACGCGTTACAACACTGCGCCACCGCAGGGCGAAAAGATAGAACTGTTCTGCACTGCAGTTCTGTTTTGAATGTATAACTGTGCAGGCCTGTAGCCAGGATGAAGGGGCAACTGGGACAAAGCAAAGGGCACGTGGGGCAAGGTAAAAGGTACATGGGGAACAGGGAACCCGGAGATCATTTTATATATATATATAAATAGCTCGATGGGTCAACCGGGGCCACGCCCCTGCTGGCCCCGGCTTGTCTACAGGCATGTAACTGTGTTTTACTTACTAATATACTTGGCGCAGTGATTTTAGCCAAGCGTTTTTGACATATTTGCGTTTATTATTTTTAGATTTTACAATGGCCTCAAACTTGAAGAAATCAATTTTGGAGCTTTTGAGAATCGGTAAAATCCTAAATGCACAGCTTTATATATTACGAATAGATTATGGAAAACCATTCAATTTTATGCTGCTCTATATTAAATATTTTAATTCGCGTGTACAATAGATAAGCAACATGCAAGGTACACATGCAACATAGCATGTAAGACGCACATACGTATAAGACAGTTGGCAAAACGGGAAATAAACCTTACAGTCGGGGTTTAATAGACTGGCAGTAGAAACATACGTTGCTTTAGGAGGAGCGTCAAACAAATTTTTCATCTTCAAAATTTGACCATGGTAAGATAATAAGAATCTAATCCAAATGATAATGAAAAAAAAGTATAAAGAGTGATTGACGTATTAGCGTACGCACACACAGACAGAAAGTTCATAAAGGGGTTGTGTGTGTATATATATATGCACACAAAATTTCATCCCAATGGGGGATACGACCCCCCCAATAACCCCCTGCGCAAGCCAGTAGAGAGATGACCCCATTAAAGAAAGTTCTAGCTTCATTCAATATCAAGTTGTTAGTTTCTTTTTACATATTTTTTATTCGTATTTTTTGTAGCATATTATTTACTACATTAATTAGTTGGAATGAATTTGTTATGGTAAGTAGAATGAAGAGGGAACAGGTATTCTGGGAGATTTTTGTCAAAGTTCTCTTATGTTTTTTATAAATGGATGCTCTGAACAGCAATGACGGTAGGAGAAATCGGCGGGAAAATGAAACAGACATGGTTTTCTGCGATACTACCATTCTGAAGAGTGCAATTATCGAGTTATATAGCAAACATAAATTGGAAAAAGTTTCGATAAATATTAGAAGCCTCCTAGAATTGGAAGTTTTCACATATTACATGCAGTATCTGCAAAAGAAAGGGGGAGGTATCCAAATTTAAATCGTTTGTGAATGAAGACCGTGTACACACCTGATAACCTTAGGGTGACATTGGCGCAGCTGCTCAATATACGTCAAATATGACGGACGGAAATATAAAAGGCAATGTATATATATATATGTAAAAAAAAAGAGGGGGGAGGGGAGAGAGATTTCTTTTCACTTAAATGCGGTAGCAGTAGCAACGCATGAAAAAAAAAAAAAGCAATCGTTTTAGCTTCAAGGAAGTGGGGTAACGGATGATTTTAATGCAATAGTTTTACAACTTAAACCATCCAACATTACTTAGCAACAATAACGAAATATTTAAAGAACGATGATGTTGCTTTTGACACATTTTCTTTTCGAAAACGCAGACGATTAAAATTCAATCTGCAAATGAAGCCCAGAGCAAAGGGAAGGATATAACTAGATCAGTTTCATTTCAGACGTATGTTTGTGTGTCAACAGGTCAAGAACGTTTTCTTTGACAGTTTCATGTTTGGGCGGACACGGGACTGTATATTCAGGAACAGATTCAGTCACTTTCGCATGAATATTTAGGAACAAAATGTCTTTGAAAAATTGGATATTGGGCATGATTTTCCTTTGAAAGAAATTTTTCAATTCCCACAAAGAGAGAAAAGCTGGGTATAACGGAAATTGCGAAGGACGATTGACGGAGGCAGTGCTATAATTCCAAAACCTTCACAAGAAGTACAGGGAGTTGGATGGAATTAGTAATCCTTATGCTTTACTAGAACAATTAGCGCGTTCTCAGGTAATACAACGTTATATGAGGTAAATGGCACAGTGTGAATTAATTACCTTTCATAAAATATAAAATACCTGAAACTGACGACAAAAGCTTGACTACAGTGAAAATTTCTTCAAAATTCAAGTCAAAAGTTCTTAAAAGTGGAATTGAAGCTCACAATGATTTTATGTCTATCTTTCTGTTCTCCTCCATCGCCACTTAATGTTTTCTGCGAACACTTCGTTCACAAGGTAGAGAAAATCACAAACACGTGCTAAATCAATAACAAAGAACTCATCTTACCGATATAAAAGGTGCTTTTTCTCTTACAGCGAAAGGGCAGCGAAGAGAAATCCGAGCCCCCTTAAAGCCTCGAGAACCAACCCCTGGACAGTAACTAGTTAACTAATAAGTTAAAAAAAAGTACGACGTCGAACTTGGGTTAACGTCACGCTAGGTGAATGCGTTACCACTGCAGGGCTAAGAATCTAAATGATTTTAGATAAATTTATAGTTGGTTGGTTTTTTTTATGGCGCAAGGACAGCAAGGGTCATTCTGCGTTAATTAAGGTAGATCGTACATACGGTTTAGATAAATTTAATTCGTTGTCTTAGAAATATTCTCTTTGATCAACTGAAATAATTTTTCTTTTGAATATGCTATTATACTGTGTTGTTAAATGCTTACATTTTCAAATACATATCTTGTTTGAACGTGGAACTGCACACAATTTACTTATAAATCTGACGACCCTACAAGGGACCATTGTTTCCGAAGGAAATGGGCCGAAGAGTAACCCACAGAATCACCTATTCACCTTTGCACGTGAACAGAGTAGTCACATGAAATCGTTAATGTGAAATGCATGGTCTATCCACCTGTTTATATCCTTAAAATAACTTTTGAACACTACACACACCAAATTTCATGAGTATCATTCAATAATTTTATTATCAAATTATAATTAAATGAAAGCCACAGTGGATTTTTATTTATTTAATAGCTTTCGAGATCACTGGGTTGCGGTCAAATCATAGTAACCATGGTAACTGACAACTGAGTGGTGGTTTAGATGCGTTTCATCCATCGCAGTTACATATCAGACATTTAATGTTTTATGTCGTAAATCTGAATAAACGAAAATCACGAGGGCTTAACATCTTGCAGTTCATATAATTGGTAATGTGATGTAACAATTTATTACTTTCATTGAAATTAATTGCGTAAATTTGTTACTCGTATTTCCATTTAAGTTCATTTCGTAAATTTATTACTCATCTTTTCGTTTAATTTCGTAAATTTATTCCTCATCTTTTCGCTTAATTTCGTAAATTTATTACTTTCATGTAAGTTAATTTCGTAAATTTACTGCTGCCGTGTAAGTTAATTTTGTAAATTCACTACTTTACGTGTAAGTTAATTTCGTAAATTTATTACTTTCGTGTAAGTTAATTTTGTAAATTTATTAAGTTCATGACACTATTTCGTAACTCAATTGCAGTTTCACGAAGCATTCGAATGAGTTGCATATGAAAATCGGCAAAAAGTTTATAGTGAATAATTCACTAGCATCAAGAGTCAGAAACATTAAATTTTGTCATCATAAAGAATGTGAAACAAATATCATGGCCGATACAAAATCTTCATGTTGATCCTACAATAAGAAACGTTATAAGGATATACCACTGCAATTTCCGTTCTAACAGGCAGTATTTCCGTCAGTGTCAGGACTTGCATCCGCTATCTTATCTGCACTAAAGGATACAATGGAAATGTGTGCAGTAGCTTAGCTCGTCAAAATAATACAGACATAGGTGAGCGAAAATAATGCCGTTTCTTATCATTTCTGTAACTTGTACCTCGTCAATAACGTTTGTTTGCGGATATGAACTTTTCCTCTTTCTCAATACATTTCACATGTTTAAAATTGAGTCGTCTTAACACTGGGGTTTTCTAACTGTGCATCACGACATTAATTAATACATTTAAAACAGGATGGTAGTTTAAATCAGCTTTTCTTCGCTGCATGAGGCCTTCACTCCCGAGTTCGATACCAGAATTGCGAGTGTGTTCTTTTTTTTCCCTATAAAAAATTTAGTTTAGCTATGAAAATGGGAAAATTGAAAAGGGAAAAAAATAGAAGCTGGCAGTTTAATGGTCATTAATGATAAAACTGGCTTTTCGTGACTCTACAGGGAACAGGAGTTCGATACCTGATGGGAACGTGTCTTTTCCACCCTCTTAATGTAGTTCAGCCCTATGAAATGATGGAAGACGCTGAGAGCAGAACAACGTTTTATAGCGGGCTTTTTTAAATTCTGCAACACGACACTGAATAACATTAGATTAACATGTTACGCAAACACATTTATTACATGTGATTTGTGTATATTTGGGAGACGTCAGTAATTTACGAGAAGTGAAGAGAGCCGTAGGTAAACAAAAAGTTTGAAAACTCAGTCATAACCTACTTCGACTGTTAATTTCATAACACAAAATGTCGTCGAGCGAAAGGGAGAGTCCAAGTGGAAGCTCCCCACCCCGAGAATAACGAAGTTATTCTTATTATTATCACTTATCCAAGCCCGGCAATGGATTCAATGAATTTCATGGAACTAGTTTAGTTTTCAAGACAGAAAGAGTTGTGTGCACTCCCCCCACAAAAAAAATCTGGATTCGTCTGTAAGTGGTTTGTTATCTTTCCGCCTTAAGTCTGTAGTGTCATCAGGATTGTAACGGACCGATTCACAAACATCTAAATTTATTAAAATCAAATAATTCTCATCGTAGCTGAAGATGTGGTAATATTAAATGATAAATTACTTGCAAAAAATTACGAACTTGTCCATAAGTGAAGCTTCATATTCGCTCGCAGAGTGGGGGTTGATCGACACCTGTAGCTCAGTGGAAAAGAGCACTCGACTGCTTATCAAGAGGTTGTGGGTTCCGTCCCCACCGGAAGCCGAGAAATCATCCAAGTTCATTGGGATTCGAGCATAAAACTTAACTTTTATCTGTGTATATTTTATATCTCAAAAAGACTGCGCTATAGATCATCCGCAACGGGACTGACGGCTTACCGGACTTTCGAACCATCGTACAACATTTATACACAGCCCAGCTTCTTGGCAATCCAACCCAGCCCAAGAGTTTTGACGGGGGTATATGGCCATTGGAGCGCAACGTAACGTTTGCTTTACATACAAAAGGTTCAAGATTGGTAAAAAAGCAAATAAGAAAGATCACCCAAGCTTTCGGACGCGTCAGCAGCAGTCCCTCATTCGGAGTAATGTAAGGTATTATTACCTCCCACAGGGATAACACAATTGCCAAATATTGGTCAACACACAAAGCCACCGGGGCGAGTTTTTTGTGAGTTTTTCATAGGGGACTTTTTTTATTACAAATAAATTTGACACCCACGTATTAGTAGCTCAAACTAGAGCTATTTTTGTTTAGGAGAAAAAGAGACGCCTTCCTTATCCTGTATTCGAACCAGGGTCCCCGCTTTGAGCTCGCGGTGTCTGGACCTACTAATGTTTACTCCTGATGAACTACTGCTGACACGTCCGAAATTTTGGGTGATCTTTTTCGTTTGCTATTTTACAAGGGTTTAACTTTTGTATGTAAATTTCTTCCCTGGTACTTTGCACCTTATCTCTATTATAACCTTCACTATTGTAATATATGTTAGGACCTGATTGTGATGTGATGAAATCTTGTTGTAAAAGGTATCTATAACGATAAAACCATTTTATAAAACCTCCAAGAACAAATTCGAAATTTTAACCTATTGCTGACTACATGTCGAATTATTACACTTCTTAAAGAAAACAGTGTGCGCATTGTTCTATTTTTCTATAATGCAGGGCACTTGGGAACTTATCGTGTTTATGGTGCAAGGGCAGCTAAGATCATGCTATGCCAAGATCTACAAATTTCCGAGAAATCCCAACCTTTTCCGCCTAGAAAACTAAACCCCAAACTACGGCTCTGTAGGACAAAATAAAAAGTCCAATGCTGCCATTAAAGTTGCGTGATTCGCATAGCATTCGAACAGGGAGAATTTAGAGGTCATTCAAGAGGGGGCGATTAATGACGATTTTTGGAAATGTTATCTTTGCCGCAGTATGGCCCAGATGCTCTTGCGCCATAAAAATCCCAAACAATGTTATCTCATTGGACCTTTACCTTGTACCTTTTCAATGTTAAATTTTCATTCAAGGGAGGGGTGATCGCCACCCCGCACCCTAAATCCGCCACTGCATTCGAACGCATTACCACTGCGCGAAAACAAGGCCCCCAGAATAAAAATATTTATGTATAAATGGAAACTGATTAAATCTTCTGTCAAAAATTCGATACCGATAAATTGCTTCATACATAGCATTCATTTAGAAATATCGTTTGTTTGTTTGTTTTGTGGTTTTACGGCTCAAAGACTACAATGGTCATGCTGCGCCGGGACCTACTGTTTTCCGAGGAATCCGAACCTCTTATGGCCTAGGGAACCAAACCCCGGACTACAGTGAGCAGTGCGATCTTTTTATGAGATCTCTGAGTAAGCGTTCTTTGTACACTGTTGGGAGTCGAACCCGGATTAACGGCGCACTAGGCGAACGCGTTACCACACTGCGCCACCGCAGGGCTTAGAAATATCGAGCATTATAAACCAATAGCTACGTTGTCCCTTTAATAATGCATAGAAGATACATGGAATGGTATATAGACGTGTTGAAATACATTAACATTATGAGAACGTTATGTCATCGCGTTACGTAATTCTCCTACTAGAACATGCCCATAACACATTTAAAAGGCTTGTGCTTGCTCACGGAAAAGAGCGCTGTCCTGTCAAAAGTGACGTCAAGTAGCAGATGTTACTTTTCTTTCTGAACACTTCTTTTGTTATATTAGAATCTAAATAATCGTATTGTAATATTTACGGAATAGAAATCACATGAATTTTGTTATCAAATTTGTAAATATAGTTCTTGAAAAATACCATGACCTAAATTTAATATATTAAAATATTTGGGGAATATGTGGAAATGTGGATTATGGCATATAACCCTTTGCCTGCCTACCTACCTAGCCTCAAAATTTTACTGAATTTTCTCATACCCTTAGTTACCGACCGAAAACCAGTTTTCGAAATGGACTCGTCCAAGCTCCCCTCTCTTCACATCTATTGTATTTGTGGTTTCTTTCAACCTCCCTTGGTGGCAAGGGACTAAGATTTTTACTATTGATCTCCCTTTTGGTCATTGTTCTTTTGTCTATCCCTGTGGAAAGGTAAGTGTGTCCTCAGAGATACACCTTATTTTAATCTTAGCTTTTAAAACAAACCAAAAATGGAATTCTCTAAATCTAACAGACTGATCACACTTATTTAAAGGTCGTTATATTAATACCACCGTCATGAATATAAATATAGCTGATATAATTTTTTTTATTAAAACATTTTATAATTGCAAACGACGTGTTCAGTTTTGCGTTGAGAAAATAATTTAAAAACTTTATTTTCTATTTATTTCTCAATTGACAATAGGGTAATAGGGTAGAGGCATCAAATAGCACAAGGGAAATCCTTAGGCCCTGCAAAAAATTAATTCTGGGAGGAGCCCTATTTCAAAAGTCAACTCACATTTATATATTTACACATATATTACTACATTTGTTATTAATAGAGTAATGACTAATGCTCAAAATGGCAACTATTCTTCGTAACTGCATGTGCGATCATTACAACATTTGCATACACACGCATATTTATAAGTTAAAATATATATTCTTATTACAAAAGAAATAAACGAAAATAAACCTTCATTAAAATATATGTTATATGTATGCTCGAGCGTATCTTAGGGAAGTGGGGGCGGAGGGGGTGCTGAACCATACACAGAATGCCTGTTAATAAAACAGATATTAAAATATTTATACAATTTCATCGTTCCTTTCATTAGAAATTTACCTGCGTGAAATTTTATAAAAATGTGTCATTTTAAGTAATGGGATATTTATGGCGCGTGGCTGCAATTTTTCGCATCATTTATTGTAATTCCTTATATTGTTCGTCAATCTTTGTCTTCCCCCTTTCATTTACAGTTTTGAGTACTAAAGAAAAGGCAAAACATGTTTATTGCCAAATGTTTATTGCTATTTTGATTTACTTGAACTTTTTAATTCACAAATTTGTTAATATAAATAATGTTTTTACAAAAATTTCCACTGGGTGAAATCGAAGCTCGGGCCCGGGGGAAAACAGTCCCTCCGCCACCCCTCTATGAAATCTGACGGACGTACTTCCTGTACAGTTCCTGGTTGATTATACATGTTTATTTACTTTTCGTACTTAAGTATTTGCTCTGATTAAATCGTTTTTTTAAGTGTTATTAGTTTACAGCCTATTCATCACGGCAAGGTGACAACACACGCAAGATGAGACAAACAAA
>QLNU02015360.1:141442399-141459071 GCA_006491805.2 Dysdera silvatica
ACCATAACTAGTAAAATTTGACACTGGTCGGAATATACGAAATACAAATGAAGAAGGTAAAAGATATTTACCGTCTGCAAAAATATTCGCAACGTTTCGAGAACTACTGTTCCCTTCATCAAGCGAAAGTGTCAAGGAAGTGTAGGTGTTCGGTATTTATACCCCAACTTTGGTTTTTCCCCCAAAGCTATCCCGCACTCGGGTTTTCCCCCCTGTCTGAATCTGGATTTTCTAAGAACTGTCCCATATTCGGTAATCCTCCCTCCCTGTCTGAAACTGGTTTTCCCCCATCTCCTAGCAAAAATGCGGTAAGGTTCAGGCATCGATTTTGCGATGTTCATCGCCTTACTTCGCATTCGAAAAGTCTCCCAAGACTCCAGAAAAAGTCTACAATAGCGAGAAGTTACATTTTTATGAAGAACTTTTGTACTTTTTCCCATGCGGGACAGTTCTTAGAAAATCCAGATTCAGACAGTGTGTGTGTGGAGGGGGGGAAACCCGACTGCGGGATAGCTTTGGGGAAAACCAAAGTTGGGGTACAAATATCGAATACCTAACACTTTCGCTTGACGAAGGGAACAGTAGTTCTCGAAACGTTGCGAATATTTTTGCAGATGGTAAATATCTTTTACCTTCATTTGTATTTCGAAAACAGAAGCTAACTCTGTAGCACGCTGAGTTGATGAAATTAATGCTTCGTTTTTCTTAAGAAGTCATCACTCTTCAAATAACTTTTCAAGCTTGATTTAGCAATGTTGTCGATCTCTAATGGGAATTCGAGCTATGAGTTAAAATATGAAGCTGAAGTATTTTTACATATATTTAAAGGTGGTGGTATTTAATTTAATTTCCCATGACATTATATACATTAAAACTTTTCCATCATTGAGCTACCTCTAAATATTATTGAATTGTGCTAATATTTTACCTGAATTTTTTTTTTTTTATAAAGAGCAAAATTAAAAGGTGAGAAGACAATACTTTAGAAGTTAAAAAATACGCTCTAACCTATTGGTCACCCTGCTATAAGCAGGTGAAACAGTAGCCTCTTCAAATTACATGATAGCTCTGCATCATCGTTGTGGATTTGGCATAGAAAATTCTAATGACAAGCCAAAGCAGTGAAATAAGATCAAGGGGTTGAGCCTGCTCATTTACGAATGTCAGAGAAAATTAAATTACTGATAAATCTAAATACTGTCAATAATGAACTTCCAACAGGGCCATAGCAAGATTGGGGCTAGGGAGGAGGCTGAGCACCCCCAAGGAAAAAAAAAATCCAAAACATATTGTAGAAGTTTTGTTAATTGTCTTAGTTTTGACGAAGCATACAGCATTAAGAACTACTTAACTTTATTAAAATATTTTGCATCTGTATCGTGGACATTTAGTATTATACTTTTAAAAAATACTAACAAAATTTATCACAACATTAAATTCTAAGCCCCCCCTATAAAGAGCTTCTTGCTATGGTTCTGACTTCAAAGAACAACTCACGATTCATTAAGTGAATATATCGCGAGGGTCACGTTCTGTTCTTCCAACATAAAGCCCATGAAAGCCTTAAGCCAGTATTGAATCCAGCACCCGTTTTGGCCAGTTAAAAAAAAAACAGTTCATTCGTTGCTCCTTAGAAAACAGTTCGGCGTTTTTGTTCCCACCACTAGTTTATAAGCACACGCGCCAGGCATATGCAGAAGGGCCATAAGAGGGAGGTTACAGAGCTACAACTCCATGTATTCCTATGTTAAATATACAAAATTTCATTAAAATAAGAAACTCCAATCAACATCCCCTGCGTACGGCAGAGCGCGATTGGCACTATTTTTAAAGAGTTGAAGAA
The DNA here is from genome assembly GCA_006491805.2 of Dysdera silvatica. Classification (NCBI taxonomy): domain Eukaryota; kingdom Metazoa; phylum Arthropoda; class Arachnida; order Araneae; family Dysderidae; genus Dysdera; species Dysdera silvatica. The sequence goes on from QLNU02015360.1 coordinate 141,444,243, forward strand.
TGGAAAATGTGGGTGATACAGAGCAATTGAAAGAGCAAGCATACGTTTAAAACCACATACAAGGCATTATAACTTAAAATTATATTCCATATTTCATTTTGAGTTTATTTGAAGAGGAAATTGCGTAAATGATATTCAAAATGCCCATTACGTCTGTGTCACAGGTAAATACAGTGTATTAAAAACTTACCACCCAATACTAAAATATTATGTTTTCTTGTCGGTTCCGCTGAAGCCATTATTTCAACAGCAACCAACGAAACAACCACCCAGTTTGACAATTTAGTTTGACTAGAATTTAGTTGCCAGATTCGTAGAAATCTTACTCGTATACTCATTTTCAATGAAATAACAGACACACCTTAACTATATTCCAGAAATAATTATCAGAATTGTTCGAAAACGTATATTTAAAACATCATTATATTGATCCATCATCTAAATAACGAGAAAAAGCTAGGAATCACGAACATTCTTAATAATCCATTAATATAAATAATTGACAATAGTGATTGAGACCATCGATAAAGAATTGCTTTGGAAAAATGGGAAAGCTAGCGACAACAAGAAGCTCTGTGTTCTCAAACGAGGGCAGACGAAGTCTAGAGAGAGATGATGGAAAAAGGTAGGGCAATTCTAAGAATGAAGTCTGATGTAGCAGAAGGAAGTCAGTAACCAAGAAAAGGACCAAAGGAATAATTAAAGGTCTTACTAGAAACTGTGAGAGGATTCTGTTTTTTAATCGAATTTTATGAAGATGGCACGGAAACGTTCCAAGAAACAGGAGAAAACGCTGCATTAAAAAACACGGACCAACGTCCTCCCAATATCATCTCTAAATTCAAAGACGTCCTGAGAATTCCCGAGAGAAGTAGTCAAATGTGGATAAGAAGTAAGCACAGGATCAGAGTCGACGAGAGGATGGACAGCAGGGGAAGCAACCCGGGGGCCCGGATGAGGTCTAGGGATCCGCGCTAGCACGGACTAATGCTGTGGGGGGCCCGGCCCAGGGAAGGGATCATGGGGCCGATGGAAGTGAGCCTGAGGGCCCGCGTTGGCTCTCGGCGCACCTGCACACAATGAGAAAGGAAATAGGTATAAGAATGGCAGTGGACAGACTTTAGAAGACAAACGACGCCAACTGGAGAGACACGGCGACGGCTGATGGTCTCCAAAAGACGAGGAATCCTACACAGAAGCAGCAGAAATACAAGATGCATGAGAAAGACACTCTAAGTTCAGGAAATGTAAGCTCTCACAAGAAGCCATCTATAATACAAATAAAGAATTAGTAAGAAAACATTGGAGCGTGGTACGGCAAAGGGCGAACAACCTGGAACTAAAGACATAGAAATAGAAAATGCAAGGTAAAAGTGAAAAATGCAAGAAAAGGAAGGTCAGTGTGCTGTTTTGTATACATATATAAAACCAACAATGATATTACCCTAAATAATCTTAGCAATCTGTTTCCCTACACAGCCAAATTTCTTTTATTGTGGAATTAACACTATGACAAACGTAAGTGCGAGAAAAGTTCCACATATCGCTGTACCCAATAGTTTAGTACAGTGGTCCTCAATTAGTTTTCATCGCGGGGCATTTCGGATTTTTTTTTTGGTCGGCAGGCCAGAAGGTATGAAAAATGAAATTACCTTGCACGCTATATGGACATTGGCATAATTAGCGGGGCTAAGAGGGATTATCCCACCCTAAAAATTTTCCGATTGAATGGAATAACATTGAGATAAGAGCTTTAGCCTTCCACTAGGAAAAAATGAGTCCCCCCTAGAAAAAAAAATAGCACCCTAGACTGCGAGGCTGGTTACGCCTATGTATGTAGATGGATACTGAAATATTTGTAAAAACAGTAGCGTAGAAAAGGGGAGATCAAACCCCTCTCTTTGGATATCAAGCATTGCACATATAATAAATACTGCAAATGATTTTTGGAGAAAAGATATATATTGGTGATGTCATATTTAATTACACACTCTTAAAATTGAGATTTTACAATTCTTTTTTTTTTTTGTTTCCCTTTTGTATCCGGGCCAGTTTTTATTATTCGCGGGCCGCCTATTGAGAATCACTGGTTTAGGAATTAAGATGTTGGAACGCCTTGATTTCTAAGCTATTTAAGTAACTATATAAATATTTTGAAACTAAGAAATGGAGGGAAAAACTGAAAAGGGTAAGTGAATGTAGTTTAATGGGGCTTGTCGTGCACTACCGAAGCTTGAAGTATATTTATGATCATTATCTAGGTTTTTAATTGTTCATAAATATGGAAAGTTTCTAGAAAACTTAATTTTATTGGCGATCTACGTTGAAAAATTATGGAGGGTTCCACAAACTTCGAACTATGATTATTCTCTGAAGAATAAACTGCGATGGAAGATTTATGAGATTCAGCCTTTGTAACATAGTTTTTGTGCTCATTTGGCAAAAATCCAATGGAATATTAAATCTGGCCAATACATGATAGACTACATTCACAAAAAATTTAGTACCCTTCATCTCTAGCTTTTAATAATAGGAATATCGTTTTTTTTTGTCGAACTTTGAAGAATGAATTTTATTGAAAGGAGAGATGGTAACGCAAAAGTTTGCTTTATTATTATTTTTTTTCTTTTAAATTTTTATAATTGTAATTCGACTAATAAAGAACGGGATGTCTACCAATCCGGATAACCAATTTGGCGTAATTAAACTTAGACTTTTGCATTACCTCCTTTTTTCTGTTCTCTACAAAGTTGACACTAACTTCAAATGCATTCTATATAGTGGTAGGTCGATTTCTAGGCTTAACTACTTCAATGCTATGATCGCTTAGCCACTAATATCTGCGACTACATAATATGGGCTTCTTGAAATGTTGATATTTAGTCACAGTGCCACTACCTTGAACGATAAATTTTGAAAATAAAGTCGGTACAGGTAATATATTTGCATACAATATGTACATACAAAAAATTCCAAAATTCGCGGAAAACGTCGCGGGAATTCACGCGAAAAAATTCTTTTCGATAAAAAGGCTGTACTGGTAATAAGGTCCAATTGGTCACGATTTTGAAATAGCGTTGAGTCCTCACCGCGCCGGGTCTGCGGGAAGCCACCAACTGGGTCCTTCACCACGGTAGCTCCGATGCTACCGTCTTCTGTGACTCTCAGGCTGCATTGCTTGGCCTCCAGGCCGATCCTGCTGTTTGGCCGGTCTGCCCCATTGTCCAGGACATTGTGGTCGCGGCGGCTAGATGTGCGGATGAGGGGAGGTCTGTGATATACTGTTGGTTTCCTGGCCACACCGGTAATCGTGGTAACGAAATTGCGGACACTTGGGCGCGTCGAGCCCTAGAGGACGTAAACGGTTCCTGCAGTAACAGACCCTCCCCGCACAACCCCTCCCTTTCCTGCCGTATCAGGAGTCTGAAGGACACCTATCGAAGTGACATGGTGAACCTCTTGATAAGAGACATTTCGGGGCACTTCCGATCATTTTTCGAGGTGCGAAAGTCGCCATACTTTCTTTCCGATTGTCTCCCAAGGGGGGCACAGACCAGGCTGCATCGTTTCAGAATTGGCTGTGCATTCACCAACAAGTACCTCCACCGCATTAGGCAACTCCCGTCGCCTGTGTGTCTCCAGTGTCAGGAAGGTGCTGACGAAACACTGGAACACATTCTTTTGTGGTGCCCGGCCTACGGCTACCTCAGGGAGGAGCTCCTTCTCGCCCGCCGCCGTTTAGGCCTCGCCTCGCCACCAGGTCTGTCCGACCTCCTGGATCCCACCGGATCCCCCCGCCTTCGCGCTGCCTCCGTGGCTGTGCTAAACACCTTCCTTTCCGGTCTTGGCCGGTTTCTGTAGGTTCCTCTTCTGGCTCTGTGTCTCCGGTTCTGCTGCCTGGGCCGTGGCCGTTCCCCGTGACGGTTCCCCCGGCAGCTGGTTTCGGTGTGCGTTGAATGACGACTTTACGTGAACGTGCATCTATGAATGGTGTGTTGATTGGCAATCCATCTCCCCCTCAGCCGCCTCGGCGGCTGATTACGCTGTTCAAGCGTCCTGTCTGGGATTACAGCGCCGCCCCCGGCGGCCACCCTTCCCAATGAAACCCTTGCACAATTCCCCCCTCATCACCGCACCGGGACCCTCAAAAAAAAAAAAAAAAAAAAAAAAAAGCGGGCCATAGAGATTTGTTTTGTTTGTCTATGCGATAATAAGGCCCTGACCGATAGGTATTTTACACTATTCAATTTGTATTTTAAAAATACGTATTAATTTATAATCAAAGACAACGTTAATTATGTATTTTTAGTGATATAATAATAAGAATAACGAATTAGCAAAATGTAATCTCAAAAGCAATCGTATAGCAGACTATGTTCGTTATGAAAAAAAGAATGTGAAACTCACAAATAACGATAGCCTGGGATTTTGAGCAGGACTTTTGCAAGCGGCCAACGAGGAGGCTGTAGAACTTGTGCAACACTTTAGCCTTGATGTTTGGTGAATATAATGATTGTGTCTAGTATCTCTACACAGACCTAATTCCTTAGCAGCTCGCTGTTTCTGCGCTGCTGCAACACAGGCGGCCAGCAGATATGCTATTTCGAAGATCGAATCATTTATTGAAATGTTTGGGATGACTGCGATCATTTTTGTGACATATTTCAAGCTAAATGAACATATTCTAATAAAATAATAACAATAAAAATATTAACACAATTTCTTTTTCACTATAATTAAAAACTGGTTGTTGCTCAACGCTGTAATTTGATAACCAGCCGCCACTGGTGAGAATTTAAAACTACATAGCAATTTTAATTTTTTTTATGGCACTTGAGATTTTGAGGCCCCTGGCGCGCGCCTCGTGCACCTGTGCGGAAATCCGCCATTGATTGTACGTACGGTGTCAACAACTTCTTATTTAAAATAACGTTGTATAGAAGGCAACCAGATTTTTTTAGTGCATCCACGAAAATTTTTCAGTTAAAATCAACGCTTTTATTTAAATTTATGAGAGTTAGAAAGAATCGTTCAGATGGCGATGAAGAGGGCATGTAATGGATGCGAACAGAGGTTAGTATGTATGGCCCCTTTCATTTTTCTGATGCTTGAGTTGAGCGACGCTGAGTTAAAATGCACGTTTTAGATTCAATTTAAAATTTTTTTTTGCGAATGTTTTAAAAAATTTACTTTCCCTTCTACAACTCTTTCCCCCTTGTAATAGGTACCCCCTCTCTTTGACTTCATACGCATACGCAGTGGCTTAGCAATTTAAAAATTATGGAGGAACTTAAGTAGCTTTAAAGGAGATCATGTAAGGCGTGGCATTAGAGAAAATAATGTGTTTTGATATCCAATGGAGGGAGGGGCCTGAATCCCCTGAACCCTCCCCTCCCTTTCCTATGCCAATCATAGGCGTACGCAAAGTTCATAAGGGGGGTTATAGATATAGGTGGTCGCACGGGCGAGGCCTTGGCCCCGCCTAATCCTCGTGGAATGGCGCCAAAGGCGCTCCTCAAAGATGGACATCAGAAATCATGCCTTCGCATTTTTTTTAAATTTGCAAAAAAATTTGAAATGTGTACACTGTAAAAATGAAATAAAATGAAAAAAAAAGAATTATGAGAAGAATAATACAAATTTTTGACATCATCATATTTTCACTCTGGTTCCACCGAACCACCAAAAAAAAAAAAAAAAGACAGTCTCTGGCGTTTATGTGTTCTTTCGCAAGAAGTGTAATGGGAAAGGTGGCCGCCGAATGGGGCAGCGCTGTATTCCCAGACAGGCTTTTGTCACATAAAATGACGACCAGTGGACCGAGAAGGGCCACTGGGGGGGGGGGGGCATTGCAGGGGATTGTCGATCGAAACAGGCGTACAGAGACGCACAGCTCACATGATTGTCGTCATTCAACGTCGACCGGAGACCACCCACGATCAGTCCGCCCCGAAGAGCGGCCGAAATAGATGGATGGCGCGGAAGAACACCCCGGGCCGGCCGGTACTCCTACAGGAGACCACCGGACACCGTTGAGTGGGTGTGGTGCCGCGAGCGGCAGCGAACAGGCGTAAAACATTCCCCGCAACCAGGGCGCGCGAGACCAGCATAGTCCGGACAGGCATTACATACCAAATTATCATCCACTGTTTGCGAAAGCTGGCCCCCAAGCGATCGCAGCGGACGAAGACAATGGCGAACGCCCGTCATGGACAGAAGGCCAAGCACGACCCCAGCGACGAAGTCCGAATTACGAGGGAGGGCGGAGTCCGGTCCCAGAATAGCAGAAGCAGGCATCCATCCACCGCCACCCGGCGGCCAAAGTGAATATCCCAAGCACTCCGTCTTAAGCGAGCTGGAACCAACACCCGCCAGCCCGGACAGACATCCGCACGCCACCAGAGCTGAGACCGAAAAAAAAAAAGCATAGCCCTAGGTTGGAATCAAGCCAGCAGCTTTCCAGTTAAAACCAAGAACAAAATGTGCCGTTCATTGCCACCAAAGCCATAGGCGCGATGTGCTTCTTTCCGTATAAATAGTTTAAGAAGAAAACTAAATACAGGGAGTTCACACTCTTTGTATTTAGTTTTCTTCTTCAACTATTTAATTCAATTATTTAATTCAGTTTAATCATTCGAATGATTGTCGATATCACCAGTGGTAATTCACCACAATTTTGAGTTCCACTCTTTTGTGTACGCAAGGGGGGGGGGGGATCCCGACACTACCTTACCCCCATTGGGAAAAAATTAACATTAGGTGTATGGGAGTCAAGCCACGATGTAAGGGGCGCCAAAATTACTTCGGCCCCGATTAATCTGAGAGATTGCGGCCGCCGATGGTTTTAGACTCAATGGGGATACAGAGCTACAACTCATATATTCCTATGTTAAATATCAACACCCCGTTACGTTAAATATCAACACCCAATGACGCTAATGCACAGACGTACGTAAATGTTTCTTATAATAACGTCTAACGTGACAAACTATCACAATTTTTCGCAATACAAAATTCACTATCTCTCCCGCCTAGCAACCCAAGCCGCCCCGTTTGTTTTTCCTAAAAGTTCATTATGTTCGCCTTAGCAACGCGAAACGTCATTGGATCATTCGAAGGATTTCATGGTAGCGTTTTCTGCCAGTGTTGCTGATAAATCACCTATGTTTATACATCGAATTAGGAATCTATTTGCTAAATATTGACTTGCCGAGATGTATTCGAGGCGCCAGAGTAAATCGATATCTAACAAAGTTCTTTTAGATGCTGGTAAAGATACAGAGAGGTTAAGAGCAGAAATTGAGAATGAACAACGAATGACGTAAGTAATATTGTTTCACTTTTCGAATTCGGTGATTTTGCAATCTGGTGATGTCCTGACATGATGTCTGGAGATAAAAAAAGTAAGGAAGATGCGAAGCAAATAGAAGTATTTTACTTCTTAGTTGTGCTTGTCAGAATTAGTAAACAATGTGAAGTTCTACACTCAATTCAGTAACGTTTCTTCTCCTTCAACCTCAATAAAGCAAATGACTTCCCCCAGAAAAGATAGTTATTAAAAAGCGTTAAAAACTACGTTTTCTAATTTAAAATGAACAAAACAAAACCAGTTGTAAACTAATATGGACCATCCCTATTTTCCTTCAATCTTACGTAATATTATAAAATATCAAAATGTCAGTTTAATAAAACCATAACAAATATATGAAAATTGATTGTTTCAGTTGCAAAATTTTATATTCTGATCATATCTAGATGGTTGATAGAAAAAATTAAACTATTTTTACAATATTTCATTATAAACGTATACAATTTGCTTTCAAAAACTTTCTTTGCTTTCAATTTCAAAATCAGTTTTTTATTTAATAAACGAACACTAATCGCTGAAGAATGAAATTATATAAAAGTTACACTTTAAGTGTAATTGAATGAGTAAATCCAATGTGAAATTAAAAAAATAAAGTGAAAAATTCATGAAACCAATTTCATTAAAAACTGCTTACATGAAATGTAAACGATAATAAAATTATAATTATTTTGAATAATATTAATAAGAATTTATACGGTTCCATAAATATTGCTTCTGCAGTTGCGTATTTAAGGTTTCGTAACGTTTCGATAACTGTTACTAACGTTATCAAAAGCTTCCTTTATTTGATAACGGAAACACCAGTTCTTTCCCAGTGAAATGCTATGAAAATGTCATTCGTAAGTACTCTGTCCCGTTTTTATTTTGATTTCTAATATATATTTTTTGTCTATGTGTATTCTATTCCTTTCATTCTTTGATTTTCTTTTTTTAAATTCTTGATTCCAAGTGTTATTTATAATATTTATTTGATTCCTTTGTATACTGGCTCATTTAATGACGTTTAGTGATTATTATTTATCGAAATCCTTCTACTTTTGCTTTACTTTTAAAGATATAAGAAACACGTACTTTGACTTTATACGATTTTTGAACGATTTCAGAGTCATATGCTAATTGTTTGTTGAGCATAAAATTTCTGTAGTCATAAAGGAAAATTCACAAAGAAATAAATTATCAGTACTTCCATATAATTTACATATACCACCTGGACACATATATAGGCGAACATTTACATCTGTATTGGAATAAAGTAAGAATGAGACACTGAATGCTTTAAATCTAAAGTATGGACGATGCTTTAGAAATTGTAATCAAAGTAAAGCCTTTTTAAATGATGAACAATACCAGTGAGGATAAAATAAATAAATAGGCATGTAGAATTGTTTAAAATTTTCTTTTGCTCAGTGCGTGTTTTCCTTATTCATCATCATTGTATTGAACAATTATCCATAAACTGCGGATGAAAGTTCCCAAAGTTTTCTTCACATGGCTGTCCTGAATAATTTAGTACCATGCTATTACAACCTGTTTTCTGATTTCCTCCATCCATGTTGTCTTAGGACATTTCCTCAGTTGATGACGGACTCTTAATATGGCGTTGAGTTTATGTTTCTACGACGAAAGGACAGACAACATCATGTTAGATTGAAACCTACATTTTCCGAGGAATTCGAACCTCTTAATTTTTTTGTGCCACTGGGAGTCGATCCTTGATCAGCAGCTTGCTAGGTGAGCATGTTACAACCAGGTGCGTAGCCAAGGGGGTTGAGGGGCTTGAGCTCCCATAAGTCTGTTGAAGCGCATTTTGAGACCTCTAGTTTTTAAAATTTTTAAATTTTCCGCCACGAACAAACGAAATAGTTCCGTAGATCACAATCACGGGGATTTCTCATAAAATTTTAAGGAAAAATAAGGGGAAAATATTATTTCATGATCTTTTATGCAATTTTATATAATTTTTTTTGTGATAATCGAACACAGGGGAAAAATGTAATGCGCTCTTCTGACAGCCAGAACTCCCCCCCGCGTAGAAAATTATGGCTGCGCCTCTGGAAACTGCGCCACTGCAAAGCTTATTGCGTTGAGGATGGCAGTTTCTCTATCGTTGATTAGTTCTTCTTATGATATGACGGGGCCATCGTTATAATTATTATTGCTAGTTATATATTATATTGTCAGCAGTTTCATGCTTTTTTCAATTTTATCATTGAATAGTGTAATATATAATTAATATATATATAATATTAATATGATATGGGCTCGATATAAAGTTAAATTAATAAAATAATCTCTCGTGTCAATAGAGTTTTTAGCATCTATAGGGAAGAACGTCAAGAAATAACTTGATAGATAATGCATTAGTAAACACAAGAGGTACATTTGTAAAAACAAAATTGCCCATTGTGCTTATTAAATGCTATTCAATCTCTTTCATGCCTTAAAACAAGAGAAATAGCGTAAAAAGTATTTTAAAATGTATTTTTAAATGTGTATTTTACACGTGTTATACTCCTTTTTTAAACACTTTACTTCTATTTATATAAATCGAACACTACGCAGATTAAATCAAACAACAATGTCAATCAATCAACGTTTATTGGCGTAGTGATACCAACGCCGATGGTATGGCGTGATTAGATGGTGAAACGTTCGAAAGAAAATAAATATTTCTGCCTTCGGTGGGACCTGAACCCACGACCTTCCACTTGCCGGGCGGAGGCTCTACCCACTTAATTTAATACCAGTCTCTTTGCAATTTGGTTTAAATAGTAGTCCATGTACTACACCATTCTGCGAAATAACTGGCAACAATATATATACGTTCGTAAAGAGATTATATATTGTCCTTCGTAGCTCAGTGGGTAGAGCCTCCGCCCGGCAAGTGGAAGGTCGTGGGTTCAGGTCCCACCGAAGGCAGAAATATTTATTTTCTTTCGAACGTTTCACCATCTAATCACGCCATACCATCGGCGTTGGTATCACTACGCCAATAAACGTTGATTGATATTGTTGTTTGACTTTACTTCTAGTCTCAATTTTGTTTGAGTTATTTTTAATAAAAAGTTTCATTTAACTTTCATAATTCCTATTTCATTTTTTATTCCTGTGTGTTTATTTTTTTCTATATACTTACTATTGCTATGGAATAATAATTTCAGTTGGTTACCGTAAATTCTTCACATTTTAGAGAAATGCTAGATTTGTCAATTGAGGAGCTTCAACGAACAGTTGACGCACTAGAAGAACAAGTTGACCACACAGATATTGCTGATGGCAAGTAATTTCTTTCTTCAGCAAAGTATTAGATGAGTTATTACCAGTGCCGGATTAAGGTTTTTATAGGCCCCTAAAGCAGGTGGTCGATCTAGCAGGGAGATTTCCTGTGAAAATTAAAAAAAAAATAGAAATTTGGCATTCCTAGTAATGTTCCAAGCTTGCGGTGGAGCTATTTATTGTTGTAAATCAACAGTAGTCTAAAAAGAAAACCGACTAAGGAATGAAAGACTTTTGATTGTTAAATAGATTTAGACTGCTGCAGGTTTGCAAAGCTCGTTCACGTGACTGTATTGGGCCACCTTTAGATAATCCCCTAATTAAGCTAAATACGCAAGCGAACTAGAGTTTAGAATTAACAAAATGATTTTTTTTTCATTACTAAGTCAAACTTTTAGAGTTTAGACATTAAGTTGAAACTTAAAAAATGTATTACATGTAGGCATATGAACTAAATAAGAAAGTAGGGCTCAAACGCCGAAACTTTATTTTTACAGAGGAGAGGATCTTTATATGGCATGATGAATAGTGAACTAACTATGGATATAGAAATACAGTAGAACCTGCCTGAAGTGACTACTTTTGGTACAAGACTGCAGTGGTCACCATAGAGAGGTGGTCATTATACACAACAGATTTTGGTATAGGCATGACTAAGCCCCTACTAGTTCTCTCTTATAAAAAGTGGTCGTTTTCTTGAGGTGGTCACTTTATTAGGTTCCACTGTATACGGGAGATTTGTGCTCAAACTTAAAAAATAACTCTTAAACTTAAATAACATCAGATACCTGCGGGGCCTCAAAATTGCAGGGGCCCCTAGACCAGGCCCTGCTTGGCCTATATGTAAATCCGGCATTGGTTATTCCGTTGCATATGGTATATTGTTTATACATTTAAAGTTACAAAATAAAATTCCAGAAAAAAGTAAGACCACTCGAAAAATTCCATGTTAAGCAGTTTTATAAGAAACCAGCCTAACATGCATATAGTTTCTTGAAGAGCATAATTTACGGTACGTATCAGATATACCTATATACCGTATATATATAAGAACTTTTTTTTTTAGTTTTCGTGGTGTTTAAACAGGATTTTTCGTAATTTTAGTGGCTCAAAGCGGGCTTGTGTGACTTAATAATGGCGAAATATATAAGTAGAAAAGGCGAAAAATCGGGGTGAACAAAAAGCATGAACAATTATTCTAGTACGTGTCCACACATTTTAAGCAGTAGAATTGCGAGTTTTTCCATCTGTGACTGAAGTGAAACATCAATGCCCGACTTTATATAGTTTGACGTTTGAAGAATTTTCAATGAGTGGCTTAACTGCGTTCCGCGTGAAAAACCGGATTGCTTAGAATGCTTGATTTTATTCGTACATTTTAATCAATTAAATTGTGAACTATACTTCTATTTTCACCTTTAGAAGACGAATGGAAAGTGCGTTATTACACGCAAGTTGAAGTCAACGAGCAACTGGAACGTCAACGTGATTGGTTGATGGAACGTGTGGAGGCTGCCAGAAACCAAAGTCAAGAAGGTATCTTTCCTTTATTAAAATTTACTTGAAATTATGATGTCAGGATCTAGCAATGAGATCGTGAGGCACGGCATTTCCTGTGTGTGTATAGATGTAACACAGTTATTGATTGCAATTAGTAAAGTTGACACCCACGTTTTTTAGCTCATATTAGAGCCTTTTTTTTTGGTGTAGAAGAAAAAGAGACATAGTCCCTGTTCCGAAGTCTAACCAGGGTCCCTCCGTTGAGCCCGGAGTGCCTTGACCGCTAGACCAACGAGGACAGGAACAATGCTCTCTTTCTAAAAACGTGGGTGTCAACTTCATTAATTGTAAAAAAAAAAAATCCCCACGAAAAACTCACAGAAAATACGACCCGGTAGCTTTGTTTGTTGACCATTATTTGGCAATTGTGTTATCCCTGAGAAGGGTAATAATATCTTACACAGTTATTTATGTGATGAAAAAGCATTTAGTTTCAGGAAGTCAATACTGCCAATATGAGACAAAGGTATTTCCCGTTTCTAGTCGAACATGAATGCACTAAAATAATCGCTGCAAATTATCGATGTTTGATAGTTTCATTAAAATAGAAATGCGTATGCATGTAAATATTGTAAACTGAGATAATTTGTTCGGTTTGGTTGTTTGAGAGTTGCATATCACGTTTGCTGCTCCATCTGAGACGGTGGTGTAGCAATTCAAAAATTATGGGGGGTGGCTAGAAGCTTTGAAAAATCATGCGATGCTTGGCATTAGATAAAATAATGTGTTTTGATATCAAGGAGCGTGATTTCGCTGAAGCCCTCTTTCCTACGTCACAGTTTGGAGATGAATTTAAGGCCTTGACGTCACCACCGTCCTTATACTTATATTATAAATTCAAAAACCAATTTGTATACGTAGTATGATTTTAATATGGATTTGGTTATACTTCTTTTGTCATTATTATTCTTGAAAAAGGCCACCAGCAGGACAGTTTGTGTAAAATTATTGGAGATAAAAATATTGAAATATATCAAATATTATTCTGAATACATAAAATATGTATCATTTATAAAAACTCTACCTTTTATATAAAATCGATACCTTTTTCATATAACCAGTGTGCTTATGTATATTTTTATTTATTGTTTTACTGGTCTGACAAATTTGTTTTCATATATTAAAATTTGGTGTCAAGCGCATATTAAAATTCATTACGCTTTCTCAATAGGGGTTTCGGCATTGTTGGCTGAACTTGACTTGGATAGCCTGACAGAGGTAATTATGGTTCAAGAAGCATAATAAAGGATGAAATATGTGTAAACATTTAGTGGTATGTGCAAAAATACGTTATATATGATTACAAACGCTATAATAACAAAAGTTTTCAGGTATAACAGACGTTGGAAATCTGTGAGCTATAACACATTTTATGATTGTAGAGCTTTATGTTTCGTTATAGCATATTGTCAGCGTACTGATATTGCATACAACGCAAACACAATAGTTTGTTTTTTTAATATGGGACGGCTGTTATTAGATATATAACTCTTAATAACATTGAAATTGATGCCTTCATCAAGGATAAATGGCAAAATTGGTCCCGATAACTGACAAATACGTTTAAATAATTTTCCACATCACCATATTATCCATAAAGTATGGATAACCACCCAAAACTTTTGAATGTAATTTACGATTCTTAAGAAGGATGTTAGTATTATACGATAGTTTGGGGAGAATATTAACTTAAACTTGCAAGAGGTATTTGCCGACTTTAGTAGCATGAAGGGAGATGGTTAATTTTCGATTTCTTGTAGAACGATTGCATTAACGAGATACCATTGTCACAGTTTCATGTAACATGTATTTCGTATATCGCAAACTCCACGGCCGTGAATCTTAGGCGCTGTCTACGTCATCAACGTTTTTGATATAGTGTAACATATAAAGAGAGAGTTTCAGCGATACAATAAATCTGATATTGTGTCATATATATATTGATACACATACATTATTCTAATCACACTGCCACGTATTTTTCTAATCAATTTGTGAATAATATCTTATTTTGATATTTTAGCGATAGAGGCAAACTTATTTCCCTCAATCGTAAATCTACTAGAATTTGGGACTGTATTTCGGAAGGGTTGTCATTACCATAGAATTCTTAAATTATGTAAGGGGTTTGTATTTAAATATACTTTAATAAATACCAATGGATGTTTGCATACGTTTAGTAAAGCTGGCTTATAATCCAATTTACATCTTACGGAGAAAGAAATAATTCATAAATTAAAGAGAGAATTTGCAATATGTGTTTTTCTTCTGTGTTTCCAGTAGTCTGTTATTTTGCTGTCTTTCAGAGTCAACTGTTGCGATATTTAAAGCAATTAGAAAAAGACAGGAATTCGCTGTACAATGAGCTACGCGATAAGGAGTGGAAACTGGATCAAGAATCGAAAGTATGAATTTTTATTTAAAAGTGTTATTTCAATATAATAATAATAATTATGCTATATATAACTTTGCATAATCGTAGTTATAAACGTATGATTGGGATATTAAAATATTACGGCTATGGTGGATATTACTTGTACTTTCTGTGTTTCAGAAAAAAAAAAGAACTTTCCAGTAAATACCGTTGGACCCGCTTATATCGTCGAATACAGATATATCGAAGT
>QLNU02015360.1:141468802-141482149 GCA_006491805.2 Dysdera silvatica
TCTGAATTACAATATGATCGCACTTGAGCAAGCACAACAGGGATACAAACCTATGGGCAATGAAATAAGAAATATTCTTCATTAGTGTAAAGGTAAAACTACCCGAAACTTCACACAGGTTTGTAAAGGGATATATTAAAAATAAATAATTATTATTGATGATACATAAAAATAACAGTGTTAAAGATATACACTCTATAACAAACAAATCGACGCACCAAGGAGGAGTTGTCCGATTGCGATAAAAATTGGTGGATGTGAAGAACATACATAGAAAAAGAAACGATTAAAATTTCAGAACAATTGAATGATTTATTGCAGAGTTTGACCGTTACAAAGGGAGGAAGTCAATAAGGCGTTGGTCCACCTCTGGCCTGGATGCAAGCTGTCACCCGGCGTGGCATAGACTGATAAAGATCCCGGATGGTGTCCTGCGGAATTTCTTGCCAAATTGTCTCCAACTGTCGGGCTAAATCGTCAACATTCCGGGATGGTTGCAATCGCCTTCCCATAGCGTCCCAAATGTGCTCTATGGGAGAGAGATCAGGAGATCTAGCTTGCCAAGGAAGTGTTGGGCAAGCTTGAAGACAATTCATAGCAACACGTGCCGTGTGCGGCCGGGCATTGTCTTGTTGAAACGTAAGTCCAGGGTGTCGCAAAAGGAACGGTAACACAACCGGTCGTAGAATGTCGTCTACGTACCGCTGTGCTGTAAGTGTGCCAGAAATGACCACCAAAGGGGTCCGGCTATCAAAGGAGATGGCACCCCAGACCATAACGCCCTGTTGTGGGCATGTGTGGCGTGCGATAGTAAGGGCAGGATCCCCACGCTGCCCTGGACGTCTCCAGACACGTCTGCGGTTGTCGTCAGGACACAGTTGGAAACGGGACTCGTCACTAAAGACTATACGTCCCCAGTCAGCGCAGTTCCAAGTTGATCGAGCCCGGCACCACTGTAATCGGACTTGACGGTGTAAAGGCGTGAGAGGTAAGCGGCGTAACGGTCGGCGCGAGCGTAAATTCCGCTCTCTCAGTCGTCTGCAGAGGGTCATGTTGGACACATGTGTGCGGGCCACACGTTGGATAGTTGATAACGACGAATCCGGTGCTGTGACAGCTGCTCTGACAATCGCTCTGTCTTCCCGTTCTGTTGTGGCCCTAGGTCGACCGCTGCCATCCCTACGCTGACATCTGCCGTTGTTGACCCACTCTTGCCAGCACCGTCCAATCGCCGCATCGCTTCGACCCACATGTCCAGCGATTCTTCGATTCGTCCAACCAGCCTCTTTCAATCCGATAGCACGACCTCTTTCAAACTCTGACATATGCTCGTAATGAGCACGAATCTTTCGGCGAGGCATTGTTACAGTCGACGTAAGATATCCGCAGTCAAAATGCAACAGAAATTTTGACCACATATTGAGAATCGCTCCTTATATACACCTGCTGAATGCGCAGTTCCGATGCGCTGGAGTTCCCGCTATTCATTCATTGGACACCAAATTTTAATCATTTGCATGTTCGGTCAAAATGTCTTTGCATACGAAATTTCATTACAATCGGACAACTCCTTCTTGGTGCATCGATTTTTTTGTTATAGAGTGTAGGATAAATTAAATTAGTAAATTATTTAGGAGTGTCACGTAAAAAGGATGTTTCTTTTACTCATGTTCAGTCAATCAGTAGCTCCAACTGATACTCTTATCGTGAAAATTAACCAATGAGGAGCTGTCATTGGTGATGAGACCGAAGAAGAACAGGATTTGCTCAATTCTTATTTTACCATTTCGTGTCTGAGTAACTATGTGGAAATCTTATTCTTGAAACAAAAAAGCGCAATTTGTCTGTCATTTTCCCTTCTGGAGATGTTTTGTTGTCCAGAGAAAAAACTTTGAGAGTGAACGAAAAAAGAAGCATATTGTAGGATTGGAATTTTACAAACCGCATTCTCAACTCTATGTGATGGACAGGGCTTAATTTCTAACAAAAAAAAAGTGCAGGAGCCCTAATATTGTGATAAATCGATTAAAAAATTCAATGGCTGCAAAAGAATCGATAAATCATATCAATTGTTCACGTCCGTTTTTCTGGACAACCAAACCTATGACCTTAATCACAAATTCATTATTTTTTCTTGACAGCGTCTCTTTGAAGGCTCCAGCTAATATTTAAATAGTCGCTAAAAATGAAAAAGTACTAGAGCCGGGCTCTGGTGTGCTCTCGCCCAATCTAAGCCCTGGTGATGGACAAGCTTATCTCACATTAAAGAAAAAGCGCTGCAATGGTTACGATCACCACCTTTCTGCTTACTGGGTAGAGGTTCGATTCTCAGTAAGCTTGGCAATGTGGAAAAGAATCGTGATTAGGAGGTCACTTTAAGTCTTAGGTCTTGAAGACTAAGATAACCCGTTCTGCAGTCTGGAGATACAAACATTACAAGTAGAACAAAAAAATATTATCATATATACAATTTTTATATACTTCATAATAAAACGAATTCTATAAAAATATATTAAATAATGTGACAACTTAAAAAATATATGACTGTCATCATCATCATCAAGTGCCTTCTCCAAATCGGAGGTTGGCTACCAAAATGGATCACATTTTCCTGTCTCTGCTGGCATGGATAATGCTTTTTGCGCTTTGTTCAGTCTAAGCCGTTAAATAGTCCATCCATTCTTTTTTTCCCTGCCTCTAAATCCCTTTCATATGATTTTTCCCTCCAATGCCAATTTAGGTAGGTTGTATTTTTTCCCTCTCACAATGTGTCTGCAATATGCTAACTTCCTTTCCAGAATTGTAGTCATGATAATTCTTTTTGTACTGGGTTTGTTTAGGTTGTTTTGGTTGGCGATCTTGCCGATCCAGTTTACTTTCAATAGTCTAAGAGCCCATATTTCGAAAACTTCAATTTTATTCTTGGCATCTTATTTCATTGTCCAGGTATCACAAACATAAAGAAGAATAGGCCAAATATAGCATTTTAAATTTAAGAATCTAAGTTGCAGATTTAATTTCCTTTCGCACAGGACTTTTTGCATTTCATTGAATCTTGTTTTGGTCAGACCAACTCGGCATTTAATTTCTTTCGTTTGGCAAAAATCTTTTTCCAAATAGCAAAATGGACTTGCTGGGTCTATGGTTTCATATACTACGATGAGAAGTGATATTGAAATTTTTCCGGCTAACACGCATGTTTTTTTTTTAAATAAATGGTAAGTCCCATTTCTTTTCTTTTTGCATCAATTTCATTGATGAGTGTCTATAGATCTTTATTTGAGGTAGCAATTATTAACATAAAATCAGCATATCTCAAATTATTTACAATAGTTCCATCTATTTATGAACTTTCTTTCCTTTCATCCATAACCTCTTGAATTAGTTCTTTTGAGTAAAGATTATAGAAGATAGGAGAAAGAATGCATCCATGTCTGATTTCTCGCTTTATTTTCATACAGTTCGTTTCATCATCATGAATTTCGATTTTTTTGGTGGTTTCAATAGGCTACTTTAATAATATAGATAGCTTTGATATTCAGTCCTGTCTTGAAAAGTATTTCAGTCAGCTTCTCATGTTTTATTCTATCAAAAGCTTTGCCATGGGTTAGACAAAAATAATACACATCTGATACAGCTAAATTTTTAATTAATAATTGGCTATTGTTTCCGCGGGAAAATGACGGCCATTATCCAAATCCGATGTCGTTGTAGATAGCGTCACCACCACAATTATCGTATACATATGGGACCGTTCCGCCATCTATCAGAAGTAAAGTTATTTATAAACATTGGGAAGGAAATTATTATCACATGGGTCATTAACAACCAAATTACTGCTAATAAAATTATGGTACGCTTCGAAACAGTCGTAGTCCGATGGTGAATTGTCCTTGGCGATTAGTCTGTCTTCTGATAAAGCGAACTTATGTCCGAAATTCCAACACCTTTTTGCTATGGCCGGCCTTTGTAGTTCCTGGTTACGAATATAACTTTGTCATTCTTTTAGCCTAAAACGTGAAGTTCTGCGCGTCTATCCAATGTAAATTTTTTCACACTCGCATTGGATATTGTTGACGCCACAGTTGGTTATGTCAGGAATGGAATCTTTAAGTTACGAAATATCAATTTTATTAATGGGTCGGAACACAACCCGGAAATTAAATTTATCGAAGAATAGCGGCGATTTTTGAAGCGACCGTCGGAACAATTGGGATACAAACACATGCTTTGTGAGGAGGCGACTTCGTAGTCGACGATCATGAACAGATACCCACAGATTAATCCATGTGCGCTGACGGCATAAAAATATTTGGGGGACAATATACCAGTAGAAGGCATTTTGTTTGAAATTGGACCCTAATACCAACATTGGGAGACCCCTGTCACTCCCGCTAACGGCGCCCGTAGATTAACCCGTAAGTATCTGTCTATGTGTCATTCGATGGCCTTCATCTTCAGCCACATGGCAGTACTGGCAGTTGCTGCTGTCCATTATCAAAGATTTGGATCTGAGTTACTTTCTTCCAGGTGTCATTCTTAGTCTGGCACCTGCCTCATGAAGATCTGTCCGGTTTGGGTGATCCTTCTAGTATCTATGTTACCACCGGATTAGCTCTTGGGGTTGTCAGAACACGCAAGCCCCATCACCATCGACAAGGTGAAGATATAATCGGGTACATGATTATATGTTGTATAGTGGCTAACTATATACTACTTTTTATAGAAAATATTTCATAGAATATACTCATGCGTGTTTATTGTTAGTTCTATCAAAATACGGATAATGATGTGCGATCATTGCATCACAAATTCAAATAGTATTAAACTATATTTTTAATCTATAACTTTCAGTTGGCA
This sequence comes from Dysdera silvatica, assembly GCA_006491805.2. Classification (NCBI taxonomy): domain Eukaryota; kingdom Metazoa; phylum Arthropoda; class Arachnida; order Araneae; family Dysderidae; genus Dysdera; species Dysdera silvatica. Next base: position 141,473,663 of record QLNU02015360.1, read on the forward strand.
GAACTGAAAGACATTTTTTAAAATCAAACAAGTAAGTAAGTAACAATTGCAGTGTTTATTGTTTTTAGAAATATTTTGCCAGATCAGCGTGTGATTGATCCTAGAAAAGGGCCCATCAAAAAGACAGCAGCCATTCGTAGTCTTCCGAAGCTGGACACGGTTGGTCAAGATGACTTCAACAACGAAGACGAAGATGGTCTTGAAAAACAGAGCAAAAAGTCAGCGGAATTTTAGGAATTCTATATCTTTGTATTATTTTATTCAATTAAAAAGAAACTGCTTTTGTGTTGCAATGTATAGTATTCGACTTATTCATTCTTTTTAAATAAAAGCTTATTTAAGTTTGCGTAGACTTTTTTTTTATATTTCAGAAACCTTTTTTCTAAAAGTAGTATATAGACGTTTAGTGCCGGGTTGAGGGTTTTATCTGAAGATACAGTATAAGCTATTTATGAGCCCAAGACTAAAATTCATTGGCGGATATTAACTGGGCAAAAAAATCTACCCATTAAAGAGATGCGGCCGTAAAAGAGGGGTACTATTGCGACAGGAATATTTTGTTGGGGAACTTTTATTTGACCATGTGACTGTTTATGAGGGGTGTCCGCAAAAATGGGTTTTACTATATATATATAAGTTTGGCATTTCTAGTAAAGTTTCAAGCTTGCGGTGGAGCGATCTGATATAAATTGTCCGCTTGTGAAATTTGGAGTCAATCAAAGCAAAACTTTTTGAATTCTGTCGGATGTACTTTTGAAAGGCTGCGGTTGTTCTATCCTCCAGTATAAGAAATCATAGCATGTGGAAATCCGCCTTTATTCTAGCTCGCATTTCCTCTTTTTTCCCGCCATGGAAGTTCGCGTTATCGTAATACTAGTTCAGAGGCCGAAGTTAAATCCTTTCTCTAGACTAGCTTGCACGCTAGCCAGATTTTTTGGGGTGGGGGGCTGGAAAAACAAAGAAAACATAAACCGATATCAAATTTTGTTTACAAGTTCATGTTATATAACAAATGCTGTAAGTTTTATTTGTGTTTATTTTTTACAAATTAATTGGGGAGGTTCAGCCTCCTCCGACGAGCCGCTCCTGCTGCTCACTGCGGTTCGTGGGTTTATTTTTTGGACCTTAAGAGGATCAAATTCTGCGGAAAATTGTAGGTCCCGACGTAGCATAATCTTTGCTGTACTTACGCTTTATAATAAAACAAATTACAACTATCATGATGGAACAAACTGTTGGACACTTTCATCTAATAGCAATGAGATTCACAGTGGCTGAAAATGACGACGTATTATACATATTCTTTTCTAAATGTTCTACACAATTCTCTTTACCATGCATATTTTTTTTTGGCTCAAATTATTACTGTTTATCTTAATGCATTTTATTGATGCCCAGGGCCGGCGCCAAGTATTATGCCGCCCGGGGAGAACACGTGTTTCGCTGGTTTACGGAAAAATGGCCCCAGAATCTCGCCCCCAGCATTTCTCCCCTGTAGATAATCAGTAGGCTATATAAACATGTAAATAATATACTTCATTTTTTAACAGCTGAACCCCGACCATCCGAACTTCGCTTAACCGAAATGATCTATACAATTTATTTTTTAATTATTGTTTTTTTAAGTGGACACTCGTTCAATGTTTTCTGGCAAAAACGCTCGCATAGTGGAAATCGTTCATAACGAAGCCCGGTTATCCGAACTTCGCTTAACCGAAATAACCTTCTATACTATTTTTTACTTATTTTGTTAAGTGGACACTTAATAAAAAATAGTATAGAAGGTTATTTCGGTTAAATGAAGTTCGGATAACCGGGATTCGCTATGTACGATTTCCACTATGTGAGCGTGTTTGCCAAGTAACTTGGAACTAGTGTCCACTTAAAAGCAATGATTAAAAAATAAATTGTATAGAAGGTCATTTCGGTTAAGCAAAGTTCGGATGGTCGGGGTTCAGCTGTTAAAAGATCGAGTGATCACCATAGAAGAAGGTTTTTCAGATTGGTGTCAGATGCGGCTTTTCAATTTCTTCCATAACTATCCTATTAACCATAATCAACATCGAAAATAGGACACGTAAGTGAAACAAGCCAAAACCCTGCCTTCCTTAACGGCTACTAAGGCAGAAGCTTTAAAAAAAGAAAGGAACATTCTCATACGGACTTACCAGCATTGCCCAGAAAGTATGCTTAACGAGGTCGATGCAACCATCATGGCCAAAGTTACGCCGGCTGTATACTTATTTCTGCTAATAAATACAGTGTTGCTTTTTTTCGCCCTAGATATCTGAAGACTTCCGTTTGTACAGAGTGTTTTAGAATAGATGTCATTACAAGTATCTTTTTAACAGCTAGAAATTATCTTTTAACCGTTAGTAAAAGAAAAACTTTTGAGGCAAAAAGTTTCCAAATTATATCAAGATGTTGAATATGCTGTATATTTAAGAGGGGTGGTATATTTATAAAAGTATGGAATTAACTTAATACTGGCCCTCCAGAAAAATTTAACGTTAGAGAAATATTGCGTTATATCTGATCACTCAAATAAAAAAAATCACATTTCTAAGTAAAATATTTGTGGAATTATTAAAAGTTAAATTTCATCACTTATGACTTTTATCGATGTTTTGGAGATTTTTTTGCGAAATAATGGCAACTTCAGGGAACTATTTCTGTCAAAAAGTTGAGGCGCTCGTAAAAACTTACCTTGAACGGCATACGAACTCAGAATATAAAATTGTAATATCATTTTTTCAATTTGTAGACAGCCCCCATTTTCTTAGTGACCAAATATAGAACTTTAAATAGAGGATATCTCAGCAATTATTCCACACAGAAATATGAATTTTTTTATTCGACTAAGTAAATATAGGGCAATAGTTCTTTAATTGAAAATTTTGTTCCCTTGCATGTGTTAGAGCAGGGTTGTCCAACATACGGCCCTCGGGCCACAATCCGGCTCGCCGACATCTGTTCAGAATTAAAAAAATCTAAAATTTTTTTTTCAGAAATAAGGAAAAACCGCTGGGACAGGATAGGTGATTCATTTTCATATTGCACATAAACAAATAAATATAACAGAAAATAACTCTGAAGGAATTTTTTTTTTAATCGCTGGCCCGTGAGATCCGTGAAAATTTTTAAGTGGCCCGCCATTCAAAAGGGTTGGACAACCCTGCGTTAGAGTATGTCTTATATAATTTGGGATATTCCTCTCGTTCTTTTTATATTCATTCAAAGTTAATTTGGCTGTGTTTCCTGTAATATTTTTTCCCCTACAACAGACGGATGGTTATTTCTATGAAATCTGTTTGCAAAGGAAGTTTTATCATCCGGTGGAAAAAAAAGTAACTGCTTCTACCTCAGCGAAAGCGGAAATTCTGAGAATTTCTCCGTTATTTTATCAGCTAGTTATGCAGTCAAACAAGAACGAACACCGTTCTATGGCTCATTTTATATATTGCTTGATTTATACAATATTTTGTTCGATTCATAAAATTTTCTCTAATTTCTTTTAAATTTGTAGGATTAATTTTATAGAACCCCATCTTTGAATGCAATTTTGAATTCAGAATGTTTATTTTAGTATATTGTCAAGTTTTAAGCAATAATTAGATAATAATCTCCCAAAAATCTGCTTGCACTGTACCCGTATATCGGGCTAACGAAAATGCTTATTATATCAGGCCGTTCGCTAAAATACGTTTTAGAATTTAAAATTCCAAAATTTGAATATAAAGTATGTATGTTGGACATGTGCATGCAACATGCATACAATAATAGTCAACTTTAAATTTTCTTATAATTTAAAAAACAACGTTCATATTGAATTTCAGTACAATAAGCTAAAGAGAAACGTGCAAAGAAACTTGCATCAATCATTATTTCCAAACTAAGCTTTAACTGGAGATGTTAAAAAAAAATGGGTTATAGTAGATTGCTCCATTGTGCAGTATCTTTCTTCATTTATTTTGCTTTGTAAAAAATTTAGACCATTAAATGCATAGTTAACAGTGATAGCTATTGCCCCAAAAAAGTGTTTATTGTGAACTACTTTTTTCATGCATTCTGAAAGGGATGAGAGTTTTCAAAATACTCCGGTTTTAAGTGCCACTGGCACTTGAAACCGGAGGGACAGTCTATCCTTTTCGGATAAGACGAATTACTGTTAATACGAACAGATTTTCTGTTCCCTTTGGTGTTCGCCTTAACGAGGTTCGACTGTATTTAAATTTTTATTATTTTTATATTTCTCAGCGTGTTTTCCTCTAGCAAGTGAGAAATACGGTGTTTTTTTTGTGGGAGGCTTTTGATAATTCGGCCTCGAAAGGATTAAGAGCAAATTTAAGGAAATTTTTTCCTAAAATACACTACTTGTCCGTTAAATACATCAATTATTATCATAATATATTATGAATAATTAAGGAATTTTTTTCATAACATTTGACTTTAAACCGACGAGATATTTGTATAAAACAGCTAATTTTTCGTTCATATTCCTCAAAATGATTCGCTGTTATAAATATTTTTTTTAATACATAATATCATTTATTCTGTGATTTTACAATTTCTAATTTTTGTATAGATGATGACCAAACTTAGCAATGATTTTCTGTTTTTGCAAAGTTCGCATACCTTTGACTCTGACTACATATTACAATAAGGAAAAGATAAAATTGTGTCAGTAATCCTGATGAACATTAAGTATTACAAGACAGATGCAAGATAAGTTATACAAATTATGAACTTATACACACAGAAATAAATACAAATAGGTAATTTCAGAGATTTATAATTCATTACTTATCATGAATTATAATTTATAATGGTATGCTATATATTTATAAGTTATAAAAAAAATCATTTTTATGGTGCATAACGTAATGCACATTATGAAAGTTATAAAATGAGTAGTAGCTAAACTAAATTACATAAATCTAAAAAAATTTCGAAAAGTATTAAAAGATACCTGTAATACAGGGTGATTATAATTAAAGTTCAACTTTCAAAAAGCTGTGAAAAAAGAACCACTGCTTAGAATGACCTGAAATTTCAACTGAATGTACTTGAAGAAGGGGGAAATGGTATAGTATAAGAAAAAAAAATAGTTCCAAAGATTAACAATAGATGGCGGTTTAAACGTTGTAATATGCAAAATAAAAGACGTGTCATGCGCACGACACATTGCATTTGTTATAAAAACGCTGGGTACATGGCTTTTTCCTCATATAGCGTCTGAGAAGCTCATCATGACTCTCTCAATGAAGGATCGCGCTCTGCTTGTGAAGCTCTTTTACAAGAACGGTGACTGTGCGCCAGTAGCTCTGAAGAAGTTCAGGACAGTAAAGGGTATGAAAAAAGGTTTTGGCCCGATGTCTTCCAAGGGTCAGGAGAAAATGATTAAGAAATTCGAAGAGACAGGTTCTTTTGAAATGAAATCTGGCAGAGGGAGGAAACCAATTGCTTCGACGTCAGTAGAAGATGTGCTCACAGCATTCCAGGAAAAGACGAGCAGCGGTGTGCGAACGTGCAGTGCACGGGGAATTGCTTGAACTTTGGACATATCTGTGAACACGGTGCATAAAATTGTACGAAACATCCTGTATTGCTATCCATACAAAATTACCCATGTTCAGGATTTGCTTCCTGCTGACCCGCCAGTAAGACACACTTTTGCTCTAGAATTTCTTGCTCACATGGAATTGGACAATGAATGGCCATGGAACATTTCGTGGATCGACGAAGCCCATTTCCATCTCCAAGGACATGTCAATACTCAGAATTGCAGAATATAGGTAATGGAAAACCTGTTCTAACATGAACCAATACCTCTTCATTCTGCAAAGGTAACTGTGTGGTGCGGGTTGACACCATTGTTTATCGTAGGGCCATTTTTTTTCGAGGAGATGGGTCGTGCGGGTCCTGTTACTTGTACCGTCAATGGTAAACGCTATGAGAGTCTTTTGCATGACCATGTCATTCCAACACTTTAACAGCTGCTGAAGAGGCATTTCGGAAATGATAGAATTACCAGCCGTCATTTTCCAACAGCCTGGCCGTCAAGATCACCTGATCTTAATCCTTGTGACTTCTAGATGTGGGGTTACCTAAAAAGTGTTGTGTTCAGTAGTCCGATTGAAAAATTAGCTGAATTGAAGGCACGCATTGCGCAACACATTCACAACTTGACCCCCGAGACAGTCCGATCTGTTGTGGAACATGCTGTTTATCGGTTTCAACTTGTGGGAGAAAACGGTGGACAGCATATTGAACATGTCTCGTGCAAGTCTGCCGATAATTAAAAACCGATTTCATTGTTGCTTTTTATGCTGATTTTGGCCTCAGGAAAATTAAAAACAGATTTTTCCTATCCGATGTGGTAAGACCTTGTCGCGGTGGATGGGCTTTCCACTAACAGTGCCATACTTGTTGAATGACTTGGAAGTTTTTTTTTCAGTGAAAAAAAAAGAAAACGATACAGTCATGCATGTTGAAAAGTACAGTTGGTTTAACATGTAACGCACGCCATAGCTATCGTATTGCGATTCAAATGTCACTTGTAGCCGAACCCATTTATGTTATGACGCTTAAAGCGCCATCTATTGCTAAAATTTAGAACTATTTTTTTTCTAATTCCATACCATTTCCTCCTCCTTCGAGTATATTCAGTTCAAATTTCATGTAATTTTGAGCAGTGGTTCTTTTTTCTACAGCTTTTTGAATGTTGAACTTTAATTATAACCACCCTGTATATAAATGTAAGAACATTATTATGTATTTAAGTTTGATCACGTTCATATTTATGCATAATATCTTAATTTTATGCATTTCTCAATAAAAAATTGTGTAGCATATTAAATTGAACCTCGTATAAATTAACAACAAAACAGACAGAACCTACTTAATAATTAAAATAATGATAAAATTCTAGTACACGATGTAGTTGGTAATTTTATATGATTATTATTTTTTGTTGGCGAAAATCTGATTTTCAATTTTTTGACAAGAATTTCTTGTTCCTCAGGGACCACAAACAACGATAGTTTGTTTTTATTCGATTTGTAACCACTGATGCAACCAGGCACAAAACAGTGACTCTGTTTTCGGCGTTTTCCTTTACTATTCATTCTGAATAGTTAAAAAATTCTTAATGACTTAATTGTTTTGAAAAAGAAGTTTTAGTTAAATTTAATACAAAAACATACGATGAAAATAACAAAAAAAAAAACAAAAAAAACTAAACGCACCAATACGAAATGCAAAGTGATGATAAATAAACGTGCTTCGTAAAGGTAGCGCCCTCATGCGGTGAGCATGAAATTTTGGAACTAAATATATATTCTCTTCCTCTATATTGAACGACACACTATCCCTTATAGAAACTGTACATACGTCGAAACCAACTTTTTAACTTTACGCTTATAAGGCTGACTTATAAATACAATCTGTGCAGTGCTATGCAGTGGTGTAATCCTAAAACAAAAAGTAGCCTAGCGCTCTTCTAAATCAGGGGTGTATCCACGGGGGGAATCAGGGAACCCCCTAACCAGTCAACAGCCCATTAATCTGATAGGGGCAGAAATTATTATTATGTATGGGTTACTGAGTCGGCATTGAAAGACTCCCGCCCCAAATGCCTCTCTGAATCCGGCAGACACTGCCTACAGCATATAGCTTTGGGGCATATAAGCATAAAATAATAATAATGTGACACAAATGCATGTGCCCAAGCCGAACTAAACTAGGAATGACCTCTGAAGTGAGCTAATAAAATAAAGAAAACAATTGAAAAAATAGCCAAAAGTCCTCCTTTTCGCCCTTGTCGCCTTCATTGTGTCAAACAGCACACTGCGGCTTTTTCTATTTTCGGAACACAGTTTATGATACGTGTTCCAAGCTGTAATTTCGTTTAAATTCCCACGATTCTTAGTTGATTTATTCAAAATTTTAGGGTCATTGCTCTAAAAAATTTTTTTTCTTAACAGAATTGTAGATCCACATATAGTTTATTTACAACTTGAACAGAATTTCGTTTGTAAAATGTATGATTTCCTAAAATTTTGCCCTAGCGCCGCTAGGTCTCCAAAAGAAATGCTTTAACGCAACTAGGCCTCCAAAAGAAGTGCCATAGCGCGGCTAGGTCTTAATTACACCCCTGATGCTATGGCAAATTATCTATCTCGCACTTACTACTATATATTATTTTCGTTGTCCTGGATAGCATGATTACGTTAATCATTGAATAAAAAATCATATATGAAACAATAATAAGATTTGTAGTTTTGAAATGAGCCGAGATACATGGAGATTGTGGTGTGTCAAATCGCTTAATGATCGAAGCACTGAACGAGTGGTCTGCTCATTTATGATAAATGGGAAAAAGCGTGTATCGTTTCTCTCAGTAGACGATTGAGTTAGCACACCTGTAATCATAGGCGTACGCAGAAAGTTCATAAGAGGAGTTAAGGCGCAAGATGGGGTTTCAGA
>QLNU02015360.1:141482249-141498781 GCA_006491805.2 Dysdera silvatica
GACCACCAGTACAGTCTGAGAGGAGGAGGAGGAGGATTGTGCAAGGGTTTCATTGGGAAGGGTGGCCGCCGGGGGCGGCGCTGTAATCCCAGACAGGACGCTTGAACAGCGTAATCAGCCGCCGAGGCGGCTGAGGGGGAGATGGATTGCCGATCAACACGGCATTCATAGATGCACGTTCACGTAAAGTCGTCATTCAACGCACACCGAAACCAGCCGCCGGGGGAACCGTCACGGGGAACGGCCACGGCCCAGGCAGCAGGACCGGAGACACCCCCATGGGCCAGCCGAGTAACCTACAGGAACCGGCCAAGACCGGAAAGGAAGGTGTTTAGCACAGCCACGGAGGCAGCGCGAAGGCGGGGGGATCCGGTGGGATCCAGGAGGTCGGACAGACCTGGTGGCGAGGCGAGGCCTAAACGGCGGCGGGCGAGAAGGAGCTCCTCCCTGAGGTAGCCGTAGGCCGGACACCGCAAAAGAATGTGTTCCAGTGTTTCGTCAGCACCTTCCTGACACTGGAGACACACAGGCGACGGGAGTTGCCTAATGCGGTGGAGGTACTTGTTGGTGAATGCACAGCCAATTCTGAAACGATGCAGCCTGGTCTGTGCCCCCCTTGGGAGACAATCGGAAAGAAAGTATGGCGACTTTCGCACCTCGAACATTGATCGGAAGTGCCCCGTAATGTCTCTTATCAAGAGGTTCACCATGTCACTTCGATAGGTGTCCTTCAGACTCCTGATACGGCAGGAAAGGGAGGGGTTGTGCGGGGAGGGTCTGTTACTGCAGGAACCGTTTACGTCCTCTAGGGCTCGACGCGCCCAAGTGTCCGCAATTTCGTTACCACGATTACCGGTGTGGCCAGGAAACCAACAGTACGTCACAGACCTCCCCTCATCCGCACATCTAGCCGCCGCGACCACAATGTCCTGGACAATGGGGCAGACCGGCCAAACAGCAGGATCGGCCTGGAGGCCAAGCAAAGCAGCCTGAGAGTCATAGAAGACGGTAGCATCGGAGCTACCGTGGTGAAGGACCCAGTTGGTGGCTTCCCAGAGACCGACAAGCTCCGCTTCCGTGGAGGAGGAGCACAGCGGTAAGTGGAAGCATATGGCCAAACCGATTTTCGGGATCGCAAGCGAGGCACCCCCCTTCCTGGAGACTGCACAGAAGGACCCATCCGTAAATATTTGGAAGTGGGGCAAGTCCAGGTTGGCGATGGAATCACGTACCAGGTCGCGCAGGACTCCGGCGTCCACTGACTCCCTGCTCGGCACTCCATGGAGGGAGGGGTGCACTGTCGGAAGTGCAAGAAGCCATGGGACAGCAACAGGGTCCCGCCGCACCTGCGGCGCGACGTGTAATAGGATGGAATTCCTATAAAGGCGGACTGACGGTTTCCGCCCGCATGGCTGCCGGATTGGCGCACTGCGGGGCCCCAAGGCAGAGCCTTAAGGCGCGGGACTGGAACCTATCAAGCTGTACCCTAAGATCGGAGCGAAGGGTGACAGTTGCTGCTCCGCCGTATAATACCTTTGACAGAACAAAGGCCCTGTAGAACTGCAGCAGTCTCCTCGGAGAAGCTCTCCAACGCTGACCAGCCAGACATTTGAGCATTCCAAGGCGACGAGAGGAATGATCAAGAAGTCCAGAGACTTGCTTGGACAAATTTAGCCGCCGGTCAAACGTCACACCAAGGAAGCGGTGACACTGCACCCTTCTGACAATATTGCCTCCAATGGTAATATCTTGACCTCGGAGGAAGAGTCTTCTCGTGACCGGGAGGAGAACTGTTTTTGCAGCGGAGATGGTAAGTTCCCAGTCGGAGCAGAAAGAGGAGAGCCGGTTGGCGGCAAGCTGGAGCCTGCGCTGGAGGACCTCCGCAGTGCATCCCGAGGTCCAAATGGCAATGTCGTCCGCGAAGATCGAGTACTGGATGTACCCAGGAAGGTAGGCTGGGAGGTCCGCCATGAGGACGTTAAAGAGCAATGGACTGAGGACTCCTCCTTGTGGAACACCCCTCAGTGACCTGGCGGAGGCAGAGAATGTATTGCTCAGCCAGACCTGTACATCTCTGCAGGTCAGGAACGAGGTGATGAAAGCCATAATGTGACCCTTCAGTCCCAGAGCTTCCGAAGGATAGCCTGATGGCTGGCTGAGTCGAAGGCAGCTTCCAAGTCCACGAACAGGACCGCAGATGGGATACCATGATACTTAAAACTGCCAAGCGCGGAGGCAAGGTCAGTCACGTTCCAATCTGTCGAGCGGTGGCGCCTGAAACCAGTCTGATAGTCCGAAAGGATCCCATTGACCTCCAAGAAATGTCTCAGTCTGCCAAAGACCATTCTTTCGAAGATCTTCAGCACACAGGAGGTGAGCGAGGTCGGTCTATAAGCGGCAGGGTCGGAGGCCGGCTTCGATGGCTTCCTAATCGGTATGATGTGAGCCGTGCGCCAACTCTCCGGAAAGGAGTGCTCCGTCTACACGGAATTGAAGAACCGGAGCAGTTGGCATAAGGAGGCATGGGACAGACAAGTGAAGGCACTATGGGGAATGCCATCAGTGCCTGGAGTACAGTTCCTTCTGCAGCGCCCGATGGCATGGGAGAGCTCTGTACACGGAAAGTCAGCATTGATTTGGAGCGTGTCAGCACCAATGCAGGGCTGCTTCAGTCGTGGAACAGGCTCAGCCCTTTGTCGGCTGACCGGGGTTGGCGAACGCATCACCTGGGCGGGAAGAGAATCGGCCGCAGCATCGGCGAACCAAGTGCACAAGCAAGAGCATGCCACTGGCAGGAGGGCACCGCAGGAACCGATATACTACGGATCTTCTTCCATACCAGGCTATCGGGCGTACGTTGGTTGAGACTATTGCAAAATTGCCTCCAACTGGCTCGCCTCGATGATTTAATGCGGCGCCTGAGCTTAGCCACCGTCCATGATTTCTGAAGAGACTAACTTGTTCACTATTTGAACAAAATATTAGTCAAGATGATAACTAATTTGCTTTGTGTATTATAAAAATGTATTTTAAGAGAGATTGTACATATACTGATACTGTTAAATTGTCAACAGGTTATGTTAACCTCAAAATTTACACTAATCCTAAATAATAAGGATAATGGTGTTTATGCATGAAGAATTCATGATCATGTAAAATAATTGCTTGATTGTTGTCATGATATAAATGAAAACAACAACAACAAAATAGAAAAAGCTAAATTAACTAAATAGGAGGAGGCACATAACAATAACCACCTCTACTCCATTCTGCTATTTTTTTGGCCAAACTTATTATTCCCACTTCTACTCTGAAAAAAAAAATTTCTTGTCTTGCGACAATCAATTTTTTTTTCCCCGAATACATAAAATATTTGTTAAGGTGAAAATTCAAAATTCTCTTTTTAAAATGACTAATTAAATTTAAACACACATAAGCACAGAGGTGGACAATTAAATTAAAGAAATAAAAAAAAAAAAATAAATAAATAAAAACCACACTCTCTCTCTTTCTCACTATTGTACAAATATATGTGTCAATGTCATTAAGTGTTGTGTTTATTTTTTCGAGATTCTGCCGCTCTTGTTTTTTAAATTTTTCAGACGAGATTGTGATTGTATATTCCCTTCAAGACGTCCATATCAATTAATGTTCCTCATCTAATGTTCCCCTTCGTTCATCGACAACTACTGTGGCAGCAACTTAATCTCTTCAACCCGAATCCAGTGAAACATCATCATATAACCTCAAGTAATCATCAGACTTCATCACAGAACATTCATTAAATATCAATGGAACAGTATAGTTTTTTTTTATAAAAATCGGAGTTTGATTAAATTAATTATTTCTATAAGTAAAGTGTCTCTGTTCTGTCACACCATATGATGCATGTATTGTATAACGTTATGCGATCATATCTGAAAATTCCCTGTTTACCCGCTAAACCTTTAAAAGTGTAACGTTCCTTTTTCTCATGCATGTTACCCTCCTTAACCGCCATTTCCCAATATTTCCGAGGTGCAGCTGGGCTATAAGGCCGTTAAAATAACAAACTAAACATTCCTCTCATTTCTGATAAACAGTCCATACCAGCTTGCACCATTTTCTTCTCAACAACTAAACGATACCGTGGGAGCACTGGACCCTTTTTTCGCCTGTGACCTTTCAAGTCATAAAACTGAACTTCTCAGGACCAGTGAACAGAAAAAAAATCAAAACAACTTCAAAGAAATCCCTGGTCAAGGGGAAGTTGTATGACTCACACAGCGCAAATAAGCTAGGCCACCCACAATACTTTCGGGATCTCTCAACGCTGAAGTTCTTCCCCAGTCACCTCCGGCAATAAGAAAAGTCTAATACTACAACCAGTTTCTTGGAAATGCCACCAAGAACGTCTCATAAACTCACAGTTTTATGGGCAAAAGCTGTCTAGAAAGACAGCTCGAAGTTTAACGAGAGCCAGGCCAGCTCTCCCCTCTGTGGGGTCAATCTGGCCAATTGAAAATTAGGTAATTTTTACGTCAGAATTCAATTGGCCAATCACAATCCTCGATGGGAAGTGATAAGAGGTCGAGCACGAGCGTTAAGACCAGAGAGAGCGAGAGAAAAATTTTCAAACTAACATGGCTGAAGAGAGATTCCGAGCCCGCTTGCTAATAGCAATGTAACAAGTATAAGCCGAAGAGAGGTCTGGGCCCCATCATCTAATATGGAACTATCATAAGGGCCAAGGTTCCTTTCCCACTGGAGACACTCTCCACATCTAAAGGATGATCTAGAAATAACACGTGAGTTAACCTTCCTTTCTTTCCTTTCATTTAACCTGCAATAATAAGTGCCTCCTTCTCCCCCCTTAAACCTATAATGTAATATGTAATTTTTTTCTGGTCGGTTATATACCCCAGTTTATATGTAATCATGAAATTGATTGTTTTAAAGGTTATGTTTGTTTTGATGTATAACTTTGTATATCCGGTTTAAATACTGAGTAGATATAATTATGTCATAGGGTAATTGCTGGTATGTTAATAACTCCCAAATGTTATTATTAAGTGACACGGCCCAACTCCAAAAGATTGAAAAATTACTATATTATGTTGTTTAAATTAATAAAAAACTATTAAATGGAATTATGGCTTCATGTCTGTTTTAAAGAGCCTTGTGGTTATTATCATACTATTTTGGGTTATGGGTTTTTATTATTTGGTTATTATTAACACACAACGCAATGTACCAATGTTTTAAACACAACCATCTGAAATATTAAAAATTCACCCATAACAGCCAAAAGTCTGCCTTTCCGCCCTTGTCGTTTTCGTTGTGTCGAACAGCACACTGCGGCTTTTTCTATTTTCGGAATACAGTTTATGACACGTGTTCCAAGCTGTCATTTTGTTTAAATTCCCACAATTCTTAGTTGATTTATTCAAAATTTTAGGGTCATTGCTCAATTTTTTTTCTTGATAGAATTGTAGAGCTACAAATTTTTATTTACAATTTGAACAGAATTTTTTTGGTAAAATGTATGATTTCCTAAAGTTTTGCCCTAGCGCCGCTAGGTCTCCAAAAGAAATGCTTTAACGCAACTAGGCCTCCAAAAGAAGTGCCATAGCGCGGCTAGGTCTTAATTACACCCCTGATGCTATGGCAAATTATCTCGCACTTACTACTATATATTATTTTCGTTGTCCTGGATAGCATGATTACGTTAATCATTGAATAAAAAATCATATATGAAACAATAATAAGATTTGTAGTTTTGAAATGAGCCGAGATACATGGAGATTGTGGTGTGTCAAATCGCTTAATGATCGAAGCACTGAACGAGTGGTCTGCTCATTTATGATAAATGGGAAAAAGCGTGTATCGTTTCTCTCAGTAGACGATTGAGTTAGCACACCTGTAATCATAGGCGTACGCAGAAAGTTCATAAGAGGAGTTAAGGCGCAAGATGGGGTTTCAGAGCTACAACTCTATATATTCATATGTAAACATATAAAATGAAATCGCAATGGGGGTTACAACCCCATCAACAACCCCCTGCGTACGCCAGTGCCTGTAATGGAGATTGACTACTAATGACGAAAGAATTGCCGAAAATGCGGGGAAGAAATGTTATTCGGAAAATACATGACATAGTTAATAAAAACGGTGAGTATATATAATAAAAATGAAATATACTAACCGTATAAAGGAATAGAGATTGTGACAAAAATAAAGAAAAGAGGAGTGAACTGAATAAAGACAAGAGGAGTAAACTGAATGAAGAAAAGAGGAGTAAACTGAATGAAGAAAAGAGGAGTAAACTGAATAAAGAAGAGTAAACTGAATACAGAAAAGAGGAGTAAACTGAATACAGAAAAGAGGAGTAAACTGAATAAAGAAAAGAGGAGTAAACTGAATAAGTAAAAAGAATGGAAGGAATTAGAATAGTTAAAAAGATTATAAGAAACTTACTCGGAAGATAGGAGAAAAGTGGGACGCCCCAGGAATAAATGACTGAGTGGAATGGCAGAAGACTTTCAAATGGGAGTAGGATAATGGTAAAAGGAAAGGTCTAGAGAGAGAGACGAAGGAGAGTAGACGATGGTCATTAAGGAAGTCTAGGTTCCCACGGACTGCATCGCTAGAACAAAAAGAAGTTGTTGCAAAAATAAAATATTTAAATATTTAAAATGTTATGATGCTACAAATGTAATTCCAAACATTAAACGACTTAGATTGTATGTAGAATAATACAGGGGGCATCAATTTGAAGAAAGTATTGGCGGGAAGAAGGTAAGCTCCAGTCCGATTCGTTTGCTTTTTTTGTAACATATCTTTCAATTTGAAGTGGGGAGGGGTTACACTTTTCTGAAGAATCTGACCCTTTATTGCCTGAAACTTCAGCTTCGTTTGGAATCAGTAAAAAAAAACAAAAAAACAAACAAACCCGGCAAGTGTTGAATACCCGATGGAATTAAACTCAGATTATTCGCATAGTGGCTAAACGCATTATTACGTACGCATCAGGGTAATCAGCAGCTAAATGGAGTTGTTGCCATTTGATCATATGGAAATAAATATCCAAGAACTTTTGTAGCTCTAAATGAAAACACTCCACCATAAATTTGGCATGTTTTTCAATAGCTGTTAAATCACAAGTTTTGCATTTTTGATATGCCACCTCAAAAGATCAGTGACATTTGAATAATTTCTTCATCTGAACAACAAACCTATTGACATAAATAAACGATGGATGTCAATTGAATATATATTTTCTATGAAATGAAAAAGCACGTTTTTGAATAATTTTCTCTTCAAAATTTGCCACGAATCTCAGAAATCGCGGAAAACGTATCAATAGACATAAATATATCACTTAGAAATCCCATTTCTTCTAATAGAAAGTGCAATTTAACATGTTTGCTACAGAAAAAAAAAGCGTGATGTGTTATGCGAAAATTCGAACTTGCAATTCAATGAAAATAATGTGAAACTCTCCGCCTTTTAGTAATTTGATGATTTGAAATACATATCGTATTATTCCAGCAAAAACCGCAAAAAATTGCCCATTTCAACCTTTTCAATTCGCTCAGACATCTGTGGCGCAGTTGCAAATAATGCAACCCAAAATAGATTATTTTCAATTCCGAATTTTCATGGGTTTCCCATAAGATTGAGTTTTCCCGGTTGCGCACGTTTTGTACATTGCTTTTTCCACCATCCTCATAGCATTGGCGCAGAACGTAATGCGCACTGCAGGGGCCATTCAAGCATTACATAAGCATCTTTATGGGGGCGGTGTTGAGATTTGCTTATTTTTGCTGACAACGGGGAGAGGGAGGGGAGTCTGAATCATGCTAACGCAAGACACAGAAAATAATAAAACTAACATGTAGTCAAAAAATGACAACCACCTTAACAGAACTGCAATACTTGAATGTACGACGCACTGCGGGTAGAAAATATAAAATATACGTAATCACTGTTAAATATTTGATTATTTAAATCAGTGGCTCTCAACTTTTTTTTCGCGCGAGGCACCCTTCAAGGCTGCCTGTGCCTCCGCCAACAATATTTTTAAATTATCATAAATGTATTATTTTTAATAAATGTATTTTATCAAATCTACTTCTTATATATTCCACATTATTTTCTCGTATATTCATTGTTCTTAAAGTGCAAATTACATGTGTAAATTAACTTTTCTGTGTATTTTATATTAATACATGTAACTATATGCATAGATCATCGATTCTTCGTTTATTCTCAATAATCCGAATTTTTCTATTTTTCAACATAACGCATTAGCAGATTTTTCAGAATCAAATGTTAATGTCTTCTGCTAGTCCAAACTGAAAATAACTGAACTCTTTTGCGTGAATTTTCATGTGATCACACAATACTCGTCTATATTTAATACATCGCTAATTTTGAATTAGAAGTAAAGAATTATTAGTGATGAATTACTAGTAAAGAAATTCAAACGCATTTATACATCGTAGTAAGTGCGGATTCACTCATGGCAATTTAATATAAACAAAAACAAAAGGAAAATCTATAAAAATGATTCTATCAAAGTAAGGAATAATAAAAAATTATATATGTTTATTTTTTAGGAATTTAAAAATACTGTTATATGTATATAATTTCATTTTACCTCGGTAACTCGAAACGCCCGCATAACTTGGATAATTAATATAAAAAGGGTATTAAACAGACAGAGGGAAAATTACATAAACAAAAATACTTATAAATCGGTTGGAAAATAGAATATACAGTGCATAACACTGTGGCCGAAGATTCTCTTTGTCCGTATTACATAAAATATCAAAAAACTTTTCGTTATTATAGACGGTTAGTCCGTTACCGGCTTGGCAAGTGCGTTACAAATTTGGCGACGGTCGGTTGGCACAGGGAGCAGCCAAGCAAACTCGGCGAATTATTTTATTATTACATTTTATTAATTTTCTATTTTGAAAAAAAAAGTAGTACTGAAAGGATCGCATCCGGCACGATACATATTAATGGGGTCGTTACTTTCACGATTTTAGCTGGTCGCTAGCGGCACGACACGAAGGAACTAAACCTCAGACTACAACGAACAGTTAATTCTGTAAGATTTTTTTGGCACTATTGAAATTCAAACCCAGGACAATGGCGTGCTAGGCGAACGCGTGATCACAGTGCTACCTTAGGGCAGCTCGAATGATCAACTATCACGTCAAAACGAAGAGGTGAGAGCTCTTTTCCGCTACGAAAGTCGATTTTCCCACAGTACTTAAGAATTGTAATCAATTTTCCTACTAGCGCTGCCAGGGGAGGCTCGAGGTTGATTTTGAACCCGGGCAGCCTGGCGCGGATTGCTTTTTGGCACCCCCTTCTCCGAAGAAAACAGGAGATTTTCACAGATGCACAGTGAGCCATATAACTTAGAAAACTGGCCAAAAGTCTCTGAAAGAATTTCTCTAAAGATGTCTCTAAAAATTTCTTTAAACTTGTCTTTTTTTAGAGAGATTTTTTACTATTGGGTCCATTAAAAAAATTTTAACTTGACTTCAGTTTGGCCCCCTCATTCGAACGGGGTACTGGGCGGCCGCCCGGATCGTCCGTCCCTTAAGCCGCTCCTGAGCGTTGTGGATTTAAGTAAAAGAATAGTTAGCTACGCGCGAAAATAGCTCAATTGAGATGAATAAATAAAATTATACCCTTTGAAATAAATTAAAGGGGGTTCTGCAGCTTCGCAGTTCCATGGATGAGCCGCCATTGTGCACAAATTATATCCAAATCGATAATTTAAAACAATAATTAATGAAAAACAATGTAGTGAACTTAATTTGAAAATTATTACATTTATGTAGCATTAATATGCGTTTATATTTGTGTAAAAACTTTTTAATATCTTGCTACACAACAAATTTCGATGTTAATTCATCATCATAAACGAGTTCACCATTATGAAGTCGGTGGAATAAATACATCGTCAGGAACACTTAGGAGAATTGAAAATCATGATGTTTTAAAACGCTATCGCGTAGATGCAACATCATCAAAGTTTTTACAATGACCTCCTGATTTTTTATAATTGTCCGCACAGTATCGGGTAACATCCAGGAACAACATATTTTTTGTTCATTATCCAATCTGCAGCAACTCCACTTGCAAGCACATACTGTCGATTAAAAAAGAAATTTTTTTTTTCTTTTTTGTGGGAGAGGAGGTCTTTCTTTTACAGAGTGGGAATGTTTCGTGAGAATAGTGGGGATAGGTCGAGTGGATACGATTATGGGCGCCGACAGCATAAAAATATTGGGGGGGACATTATACCAGTGGAAGGCAGCTTGTTGTTAATGAGGGCCGTAGCCAGCGGGTGGTCTCAAAGGCCCGTCCCCCCTTCCGTAATGTTTTTGCTACCAGTACTTACTCATTAGCGAGGTTGTAAACATTTTTTGCCTCCCCGAAATAATTTCTGGTTAAGGCCTTGTTGTTAACAACTCTTTACAGGGATAACAGACATCAACAAGGCAGTGTTTAATTTAAATGTGCTTCTGCTTGATAACGTTCACTTTACCATAAAATCAATATTCTAGTTACATTTCCAGTTTCATTTTCACATGCAATGCTCCTTACTAAATTTTGTATTTATTACGCTGATGGTAGTCATGTAGACAGTCTCTTTAATTTATGTCGTTGATAATGAGCTTAGAGGGCCAAAAATTTCCTTGAGCTTGCGAAATTAAAATATAGAAACTATAGTTGTAACGTTATTAAAAACATTCCGTTTGAAAGTTGAAATAATAACACGTCAATGAAAACGCTGCCATGCAGAAAAGAGAGCTATATAATACAATACAACAAATGCTATAATTACATCAAATAAATGACAAAGTGCATTTTTTTTATTTCGCACTAAATACACTACGCCGAAAAATATAACCACTCCTTAGATATTTTTTTTTTTTTTTAAATTTTGAAAGACGTTACCTATTATAAAATTTTTGTTTGAAATTGGAAGGGGACATGGAACCCTAATACCAACATTGACGGGGATGGGTCCCCTGTCCCCCCCGGCAATGGCGCCCGTGGATACGGTACTGCCATTAGGTAACCCATCCGCGTCGGATTGAACTTGACTATCTTTTACCCCTCTTCTTCCATAGATATCCGTTTTATTTTTTCCCATTTGTTTCTGTTAACATCGTCAGTATGGCGGGAAAAACGCGATTTGTCTTTAAAAAAATTGATATACAGATATTTTTCCCATATATGGAAACAATTTTTCTATGTAATGATTACAGCAGTAACGGATTGCTAAGTAGATACACAAGGCGCATGCCCATGGGCAGCACTTCGTGGAGGGCGGCAGTTGAGAGCCCAAAAATTAACCAACAGTTGTTCTATAGAAGTATATATTGATGATAAGGCATTAAATTAATGGGGAGAGTAGCCGCCTAAAAGACAGCACGGTAATCCTAGACAAGTATAGAAGTATGCATTAGTTTGTGTTTTACTATGCGAAAAAAATTTTATATATAAAAATGATAGGCGCCACTTTTTTATTAAGCATTTCTTTGTAAGGGAGGAATGGGGCGGCTATACAGTAGGGCGGAGCGTAAAATACTTCCTTCCTCCGTCCCCCCCTCCCCCCCTCTCTTTCTCTCTCTCCCTCTCTCTCTAATATATTAACTGCATCAACAGCAAACTTTTCAAACTTTTACTGCGAAATCCCATTCAACTTTTCTTCTTCTGGAAAACATACGCTCGCACAAGTAAATGTAGAAATACTCGCAATGAATTATGGTTTTTAATACATTCACTATTATTGAATTTTTGATCCTTTGGAATTCCGCGATGCATTTGGCAGGTGAAAAGTAATGTATTTATGACTCATAGTTGAAGATTTTAATGACGTACGTGTGACCTATCGCTCCACATGCGTGGTTTGCTATTTCCCGAAACTTTCATATATTTTCCATCTTGTAAAATTGAATACCTGGCAGACGTGTGTTTTTAACAATCCTACATTTATCTTTGGAAAGTATTGCACATTGGGCATTAAGGCATTGAAGCATGTTCGCGCATGCCACTGAAAATGTGGTTCTTACGAAATTTACCAAACGTTCCGAAGAACAGGGTAAAGAAGGGAAAGGTAAGGAAACCTTATTTAAATGTAATTCTGATTAGGGGCGCATGCAGAGGGGTATTTGTCCATTCTTAAAAGTTAACATACATGCCCATTTAAGTGCACTTTAAAATGGGTGGTTTCAAAAGAAGGACTTGCTTATTTTTCAATTCTACTATTTGTATTTATAAAGATAAGCCTGAGTAACATAAACGACAGACGCTAAAGTAAAGCTGCGCCTTTGTGCAGACTTGGATTTCAGTGCCTCCATCGAGTGGAATTAATTTCAAGAAATTTTTATTATTTTTAACGCACAAATAAAATATATACCGCGCACCCTAAATTTGAGCCTGCGTATCACTCATGTAGTAGTGGTAGTACGTCAAGGCAAAGTGGCTAATTCGTTGTTTACTGTTGACTTTTTACCGTCTTACTCTTTAAGTTGTGTGATTTTTGCAGTAAAATTTTTCTCAATGTATTGTATAAAAATTATTGTCATTTATCGTCTTAAATGGATTTAATTATTTATATGTTTAATAATTGATCTGAATGCATTGTATAAAACATTACTATTTGTCATATTGAAATGGTACCCTCCTAAAAAATTCATGCAAGGATGCGTACGTGTTTTTTTCCCCAAATACGCAAAATATACGCAAAAACATCAGAGGCTCCAGGATTCCAAACTAAAATTATTGTGGATTCAAAAAATGTCTCGAATTCACGAAGTCGGAGACTATGGTAGCAATAATTTCGAGTTGTATCTTATTAGTTTGAATAATTATATGAAAAATCTCCTTTACATATCAAATGTTAAGAGTATGATATGCGTTTTTTTTAAACAAATATTCCTTTCTTTGTAAAGGAGGGAGGGGGCGGCAGTACAGGCTGTGCCTAAGGGCGGCAATTTTATAAATCCGCCACTGACTACGTCAAATTATCTTGCAAAGGTTGTGGCTACTTGTAACTCATCTGAGAATGAAACTCATTTCCAGATCCCAGCCGTTGTTTAGATCAGCGGGTTAGAGGTTTGAGGGAAAGGATATGCCCCTGATTGGAATGCAGCAAAAGTTCTTCATAAAAGTGTTACCTCTCGCCCTTGTAGACTTTTTCTTGAATCTTGGGAGACTTTTCGATTACGAAACCGGGTAATCAACACCTCAAAATCTGTGCCTGAAGCATCAATTAATCACCATACAAGATTCGTGCAAGAAGATGAGGGAAAACCAGGGTGTGTGACTGCTTTGGAAAACTCCAGAATTTGGGGTATAAATACAGAGCAGTCTCTCTTTTTCCACACTTCGTTTAAATTTCATATGAATATAATTTGAAAATAGCGTTGTAGCAAATCGGTCCTATTCGGGAGATTACACCGATCGCCCACTTCCCATGGTCACCAGAGACATCTATGGATGAATTTTGAAACGATTTTTTTCTCCAAATGCTTCGCAGCTTTGCATACATCTATCGTTCATACATTTCTTCTTCGCATACCATTTTTTAAAATAGACAGGCCTTCAGTATTTGCTTTACAGTAGTAGAATTACTTTCATGTACACAAGAGAACAAATTCATTATTCATAATTAATTCATAATCTTAACTATAAATTTGTACATGCGAGCACAACTTCATAATTAAGATTCTTCCTTCTTTTCAATTAGTACTATAAGTTTATTATTAACAGCTTTTTACATCCTCTCTTGGATATTAAGCAGTCATTTATGCCGCGGATTCGGATATACAGCCAGTCTTATAACCCAACATTTCGTTTTGATCACCAGTAGTCTTGGCATATACCTGGCTCCACTTTACCTCCGTGCCGTCCCCCCTTCGAGCGCGGTGCTCCCGTCCGAGTTTCCCTCCCCCACATCGTCGGAAGCCCAACATGTCCCTTCTCCTCTTCCTGCTGTAATAGTGTGAATGAATTGGTAATGTCCCGTTCATTAGTAATGTCTTGTCCATTCCTATCGCAGTATGCCCCCTTATTAATACCTGTATATTACCTAGCTTCTACGGGTTCACCCTTATCGTTTTTTCCTTTATGTTGCATTTAACGGTAATTAGCCTTTTGTTTTCAGCCTCGGAGTAAGTATGTCCCCCCCCACCTAAGTATTTCAATGTTTTTTTTAATTCTGTTAATTAACTAGTATTGTTGTTTCATTTTCCTCTAAGAGTACGACCCTGTTTATTTTTATCTATATTTGTGTATTATCTTTTATCGACAACTCACTGTTGGAATTTGCCTTTGAGTTTTATATTGTAATTAACGCTAATTAGTGAGGTATATATAATAGCACCCGTTTTCTTATTATAGTTCCTCATACACTGTAATAGTTCAGATCTCAATATTTCTCTCTCTAAGTTTTGTATTATAACTATCACTAATTAACGAATCCTCGTCAAAGAAACAAAAAACAAAAAACAAAAAACAAAAAAAATTCATGCCTCAAAGCGGTTTTTCCTCCAAGTTTTATTTTACAATTAGTGCTAATCAAGGAATTCACATCTGATATAATTTCGTGTATCTTTTGTTTTCATATTTTATTCCACATTCTCCTATATAATTACAATGATTTTCATAAGCCAGTTATATTCCGGACACCATTTTTTTCATATAATTTTTTCTGTCGTAATTATTTTTTTAATTGAAGATTTTTTACAAGTTTCTTTTAAATTTTTGATGTGCTCACGCCGTTTTCTTATTTAACTCCTTCATATAGTGTAAAATTTCAGGCTTTAAAGCAGTTCTTCCTTCTGGTTTTATTATAATTATCACTAATTAATGTATTCACATCTTATTTAAATACGCGTAACTTGTTTTTAACTTTTTATTCATCGTTCTTTCATATAATTCCATTTGCTTCGAAAGCCCTTTATATTCCGAAGCAAAATCCGTTTTTTTAAATATTTTTCTGTCATAGTATTTGTTAATTAACGATTTTTCAAGTTTCTTTTAAATTCTGAATATGCTTGAATCGTTTTTCCATTCTAGGCAATCGAAAATGTAATAGTTTAAACCTAAAATCCGTTTTGCCTAAACGATTTCTATCGCAAATATCACAAATTAACGAATTAGCATCTGCTATAAATTCATGTATCTGTTTTTTCTTATTTTTTTACCCCTTCTTCCACATATTTGCAGTTCTTTCCATATGCCAATTATATTCAAGTCCACAATGCGTTTTTTTCGCAATTATAGTTATTTTAACGGATTTTATAGGATTGCATTAAATTCTCAAAGCGCTCACGTCATTTTTATATTATTTGTGCTATTGTTCTATTATTATTATTTATTCATTTCTTTCATATGTATGATTTAAAAAAAAAATCAAGAAAGAAAATTCCAAGTAAGCTGCAGTTGTCAGAGATCATGTTCTCTCTCCCCATCCCCCCACTTGAAATTCCATTCAATTGTCATGAGAGATTAATCAATAGCAAATTGCAAGTAGATCTGTTGTGAACGTTTCTATACATAATAAGACTTACAAATTATTTATTTACCCTGTATAGATGATTCTTTTCTTTGCTTTTTATACATTGTTGTAGCAACAATGTTTCCCTTACTCTTTAATAAAATTTTCAAAATTTTACAATTTACACTTTAAGGTATTCCACGTCTTACGAAGTCTCCTTAATATAATAAACCTTTTTTTCCGAGTACGGACTTTGCTATATAGAAGTGAACAGTATTCTAAAAGGACGCTATTTTGCTTTCATTCCTCTTACATATACCACCCCTATATTTTATGATAGCAGACGGCTATTTATCTGCTTTTGACTTGCCCAAGCTTTCAGTAATACCGGATATTTATTAGATTTTACAGCAGTGGACTATGCCAGAGGGTCTTTTCAAGAAGAACCCTTTCTTTTATAGCCGCGTAGATGTTTCGTAGGGTTAAAGTTAAACCGACAATGCTCATATATTTATATAGCTAGGTTCTCTTACATTTGTATAAGAACAAGTTTCTTATTGCTTCAATACATACACCTATTTCCCACCCACATCGATCTCACTAGAAAGGGTTTTTTTTCCTAAAAAACTTTGAATATGAGCTTACTATCCCAAGAAATATGGTGAGATTCAGCCAGTGGTCCTGTGTCAAATTCATTGCTTTTCCATACATCATATCCTTTTATTTAATCTTTGTGACTTTAAGATTTTTACATATTAAAGCTTATACTTTATTTTTAATGAAATTATTTCCTTTACTTCCAAAAAATTGAATTCTGATTTTCTACTTTTTTTTTAAGCACACACGAACCCACACCCACACATACACACAAGTATTCTTATATGCCTGCAGAATCAATTTTCGTATTATAGACTTTTGTTATAGAAAAGAGTATTTAGCTTTTATTGAAGTCCGAATCTGTTTCTATTCTTATATTATAAGGACTTATTTTATTAAAGAATTTATTATTATTATA
>QLNU02015360.1:141498881-141517896 GCA_006491805.2 Dysdera silvatica
TCTGTCGTTCTAATTTAGTATTTAAGTGCACTTTACATCTCACCATTCGATGATCACTTCCAGTATTAAATCTGTTCAGTACACTGCAATCTTCAATAATTGATTTCTTGTTTGCCAGGATATAGTCAATTTCACTAGTTCCCCCATTTGGGTGTTTCCATGTCCATTTTCTTTGCGGTTTCTTCTTAAAAAATGAATTCATGATGCTAAGGTTTTCAGCTTCTGCAAATTCGATGAGTTGATCGCCACGTTCATTCCTTTCCCCATATCCGTATTTACCAACCGATGTCTCTCCTTGTTCCTGTTGTCCAATTCTTGCATTGAAATCCCCCATGATGAGCTTGATATGTTGTTTCCCTTTGGTGTGTAACTCTTTGATTTCTTCATAAAATTCTTCAACCTCTTCGTCGGTATGGCTTGATGTTGGTGCATATACCTGTACTATTTGAAGTTGGTATCGCTGGGTTAGTTGAACAACAAGCCTCGCTGCTCGATCTGATGTACTTTCAACTTCCAGAAGACAGTCTTTAATTCTTTTGTTGATTAAGAAGCCAACACCACTTGTTCTTCCAGTTTCCGTTCCTCTATAGTAAAACAAATGTCCGCTTTTCAGTTCCACCAACTCTTCACCTTTTCTTCTAATTTCACTGAGTCCTACAATGTCCCATTTGATCTTGTCTAGTTCCTCTTCCAATTCCTGAAGTTTTGCTTCAGAAGCAAGGGATCGTCCATTAAACGTAGCCAAGGTCAATAACAAACGGCAGCCTGGGCCATTCCAGTGATTCTTAGCACCCCCTGCTTTCATGCCACACTGACCGCTGCCTTGATCAGGAGCACTCCAGCACCTGGAGACTAGGGGCCATGGTTTCTGGTGTGTCAACATAATGGAGGAATTAGCCATAATTTCACCACGCTGGCTAGACGGGTTGGTGAATTAGCCCTCCCCTTCCGCCTTTCTATCCGTGCAGCAAATATTAATTTGCCTCATAAATAGAAAGCCCAGCCTGCACCACTTGAAGGCGGGGTAGGACACTAGGTTACTGGCCTGGCCGGTTCCACACATCGTCACATACGTTCAGCGTGTGGGTCTCCTTCCAGTTAGATACCAGCAACCCTTTTGCAGGCCATATATATATATATATATGTGTTCTTACCATCATTTTTAACATATAGAATTTTCCTCATTTGACATTTCTTCTTAGATAAAACAATTTATAAAAGGCTGTATCTCTTCAGCCTTGGATTCGATCAAAGTGGTGGTGGTGGGAAGCTTTTTAGATAAAATGACGTTATTTGTATCTTACGGCGCAAAGATTGCAAAGGTGTCGCTACGTCGGAACTTACATGTTTTACGAAGAATCTCTACGCTATGCGATCACGTTACCACTACACCATTACAATTCTTTTCTGATTTCCCCTATGAAAACAGAAGTTAAACTAAAATTGCAAGCTTAGGAAAAGTGTATATATTCTTCATTTTTTTAAATGAAAATTTAAAACATCTAAGTTTTTTTCTTAATTTTCTTTAAAGAGATTATCAAATCTAAAACATTTCTTATCTATTTTTTAACCAAAGTTGCAATTTAAAAAAATATCTACTTTTCTTAAGTAAGAATATGGTTAAACAAAGTTACAACCTTAATTTTTTATCTTTATTTTTTAAAATATCATTAAAAATAAAGATTAAAAAATTAAGGGTGTTATAAAGACGAATTGTAGACAGGAATATAACTGCCATATGGAAATAACTGCAATTATATGGAAGAAGGGGTAAAAAATAAGAGAAAAAAGGATACACGAATTTATAGCAGATGTTAATTCGTTAATTAGTGATATTTACAGAAGAAATCGTTTAGGAAAAAACCAGGTTGAGGCTTAAACTATTACATTTTATGATGGAATAAAATAAAAAACGACGCGAGCATATTGAGAATTTAAAAGAAATTTGAAAAATCGCTAATTAGCAATAATTACGGTATAAAACTTAAAAAAAGGACTATTCTTCGGAATATATGTGGCTAATAGAATTTTTAATTTAATATAATTTTAATAGAAATTATATGGAAGAACAATGAATAAAATAAGAAAAAAGGATTTTTAATATATTTATATCGGATTTATATCGTATTTATATCGGATGTGTGTGTGCGTTGAGTTCCTTAATTAGTGATAATTGTCATAAAACCCTGAGTAAGTACCGCTTGGAGGCCTGAAGTTTTACACTGTATGAGAGAGTGAAATATGAAAACGATGTGAACACATCGAAAATTTAAAAGAAACTTGCAAAAAATCTTCAATTAAAAATTATTACGATAGAAAAAAACTATATGAAAAAAATGGGATTATGGTCCGGAATATAACTGGATTATGGAAATATTTGTAATTATATAGAAGAATGTGGACTAAAATACGAAAAACAAGATACATGAAATTATAACAGATGTGGATTCGTTAATTAGCGTTAATTGTAATATAAAACTTGGAGGGAAAACCGCTTGAGGCATGAAACTTTTTTTTCAGATGAGGATTCATTATTAGTGATAATTATAGTACAAAACTTAGAGAGAGAAAAAAAAGCTGAATTGAGATCTGAACTATTACAGTGTATGAGGAACTAGAATACGAAAACGGACATTATTTTATATACCTCACTAATTAGCGTTAATTATAATATAAAACTCAAAGGGAAAATTCCAACAGGGAGTTGTAGATAAAAGATAATCCGCAAATATAGATAATAATAAACAGGGTCGTACTCTTATAGGAATAGGAAACAGCAATACTAGTTACTTAACAGGATTAAAAACATTAAAATACTCAGGGGGACATACTCGAAGGCTGGATGGGGTTGCAATGCGTTAATTACAACATAAAGATAAAAATTATAGGGGTGAATCCGTAGAAGATAGGAAAGAGACAAGTATTAATAAAGGGACATACTCCTATAGGAATGGGCAAGACATTACTAATGAACGGGACATTACCAATCCATTTACACTATTGCGGCAGGAAGAGGAGGAGGGACATGTCGGGCCTCCGGCTATGGGGGGAGGGGAACTCGGGCGGGAGTACCGCGCCTGAAGTGGGGGACGCACGGGAGTTAAATGGTGCCAGGTATATGCCAACACTGCTTTCGCCCATTAATATTATCCTCTCTTACGTGGATTTTTTTGGTTTACAGGTAGAATTAAAAATATAATGCAGGAGAAATCACAAATACATGAAATATAGGGCGGTGAATGTATACATAATTTCTTTTTATGAACACAAGTGGTTACCTTAACTATATTAGCATGTCTGGTAGTTTTTAACTGGTATCTGAGGGCAATAAGTTGTCAGCCGTCTCTCCATAGGGGGCACCATGCTGGCGACTGAAATCACCACACGATACATGTACAGACGACCAAGTTCAATTGGAAGTGGAACCCCAACCCTAGCGAGTCTGCAGGCGGTAAACATATTCACTGAATCGCGGGCAGTAAATATCGAAAATGGCCGGGTTCACTTGTGTTTTTACTCAGAGTCCGGTTGGAGCGAGAATTGATGAATCGTAGAAAATCTGAAGGAACCACTTGTAGCACGGTTGTCGTAAAATACACAGGTCATAACTCCTCCCGAAACCCTGCAATAGAACCGGGAAGTTGTGTATTTTTGTTTTAATTTATGACAGTGATGCTTATTTAGTTTTTAATATTTAAAGTGGCAAAGCCAAGACCGTAGCCAGGATTTAATTTCGGGGGTTCATAAATTTTTACAGCATGTATCGATACAATCACAGCATGCAAGTCCGTAGCCAAGTCCCATTAAAAATTTAATTTCGGGGGGAACCGGTCCCTAAGATCCCCCCCCCTTCTGGATACGGGCATGGGAAACGGTATTTATTGGCTAAATAAAAGGGCAATGCCAGAAATTAATCAGCAAAAAATAAAACCGCTAACAAGTATAAATTTTGGTTTACTTCTATTGGACGTTCTGCACGTTAGAGGTTACGTACTGTTCGTTCGCGAAAAGAAGTCTGATGGAACAGTTAGAAATAACAGGAGGTGACGTCACAAACAGGCTAGTTTATTACTGCAGAGGAGAACTATAATTTCAGAACTTGTTTTTAGTGAACGTTTGTCGGCGCCAAAATCAAGTTCTGAAATGTGAGTCCTCCTCTGCTGTAATGGGATAGGCCGTTTGTAACGTCACCTCCCGTTATTTCTAACTATTCCATCGGACTTCTTTTCGTGAACGAACCGTAATTGTACTTGCCCTTCTAATGAGTAGTGCAGGGACAAGTACGCAACCTCTCAAGGATTGTACTAAGAGTTCAAGGGTTCTAGTAATGAGAATTTTTTAGAAACCATTTTATCAAAATGAAGTTTATCATACTAGTACTCTTGCGGCCTAAATATCGTACATTTTACTTCCATGATTATACCTCTATAGTAAAAATTTAAAGTGTTGACACTAGTGCTTTGCGATATGAAATTTTACGTCTTATTGCTAAGGATTTGCAGATTGAAATTTTGCGCTACATAAAAGGTAATCTTGTTCTACAAATTATCACTTACATATATCAGAGTTTCTCAGAATATCTGTATGGTTTAGTTTCCAGAACAACGCCAATTATCAGCATAAAATTGTGAATGTCATGTTTGGTTTTCGATAAATACGTTGTAGATAATTTTGCATTTAAATCGCACAATTGCCTACTTCACTCAACAGGTCATGTTACATTTTGTCATATATTTAATGCGAAATTATTTTATATATATTTGCTAAGCTTCAAAAGATCAGCAAATTATTATAATCTCTATCAACTGTGCGAACAATTCTCGTATACATCCATAAGAAGTGAGGTATTCTTTTCACGCAAGAATGAGCAAGATGTAACTATGAAATATTATTTTTATACATTTCCAGTTAGTGATTTGCACCTTGTTTGCTAACATTATAGACATTTTCTCCCCGTAAATGTATATTTGCTTTATGATATACAGCGACCTTGCAGGCAGGCCGATGCACATTTGTTCTTTGCTGCTTCTGACGCATGAAGTGCATTTAAACTCGCTTTTTTCGGTTAGAAAGAAATTGCGATATCCAGCTGAGACGAGAACATCTTGTGCCGTTTTTCGGTTGCGAGTTGATGTGTTTTTCCTAAGTTCTTTTGCTTAAGACCAAAACAGTACTCAGTAGTTGTAGGAGGTTGTGTCCCTACGCTATTTTTATCCCAGCTGAAAACGTTTCTCTCGTTTTCCAGCGAAGCTCTGCGACGAATTAAACATCCTAAACGTCTTCCGGAAGGAGAGCTACGTGTATGCCTATTCTTATTTCGTGAAAGTCAATATTACGCTTTCGACACTCGTGACTGACCATTGATGATGAAGACCACACGAGTCCAATATCTGAGGATTACGTATTATTGATGGTTTGACATAAAGAATTGGGGATTGTTTCGACGATTCCTGTTTCAAAGCCGATCGAAAACTTGGGTGATTTATTTAACGTCCTCGACGACTCTAAAGGTAAAATAAGTCATTTAAAATATAATTTATTTGCAAAGAAAATGAGATAAAAATTGAAAGTAAATATTAATTTACTTTATGAAAAATTTATATAGAACACTAATCAACATATGGAACAAGGTGTTCCATTAGATGTTTTTATTATTTATAATGATACGCCAAAAAGTGTTTATATGCAGTTTTATATTTGTTGACAGGTTGTTCTCAGTTTTCAATTTCGTTAATTTTTAGATTTAATTATATAAATTTATAGACTTCAATTTGTATTATAGACATATATTATATAAATTTGCAAAAGATTGTCGATTCATCTAAAAATATCAATCTATGTTTAGTAAACATTTTAAATTAGCTGTCATTAGCTCTGTTTAGAAAATAACAAACGTCTTAAAAGAAAGCGTACATAAATATTATTTCTTTTTACTTCTATTCACTCTCTACTATTTGCAGAAACTCCTAATAACACAAGCAATATTTCGACAAGAGCTATATTATAAGTAAGAACATATTGGGGGGAGGAACTAAATTTTTCATAATGATATCTTTCTAATTAAGGGTGGTTTATGGAATCAAGAAATGATTGAAGGCAGCAGTTGTTGCTGTTTAAAAATAGTTTTAGTTTTCTAAGTTTGCGTGCAGTATTGTATTATTTTGAAAAATCAGAGAAATATTGAACTTTTACGCTTTATTATAACACGCATTTGAGAATTTAATATTCATCGTTTGATTTTTGAAGGTAATTTTCTATTCTGCTTGAAAGTGTTAAGTCAGGACCTTGAGAAAGAACGAAACAGGATGAACAATGCTTTTAATTGACTGGGAAATAATCTTCATCACAAAACTAATTAAAAACTATTTATATATAAAATTATGCTCCTCGAAAATCGTGGAGGATCTTTCGAATTGTACTTTGTGTAGATAGCGCACTACAAAATTGTTCTCACTTTATATATTTGCATTAATGACGAATATAAGGAGTGGCGAAGTTGAGTTTCAGCCGCTGAGAAATGTGTTCAACATTTGAATTTTTATCTTTTCTGCTAAAATGCAGTTTTCAGAAACTTTTGCCGTGCCAATTTTGCTCATCAGCACACTCATCGCATAGACTCGCTAGAGTGAATATGTCCTAAGTAGCCATTTTCTTTATCTTTGTCGACTGCAGTCGGCGTTTTGCCAATAGTTTCCGAGTTTCAGCTTCGTACTAAAATATATTTCTCTGTAAATACAAGATTTGGGACATAATTTTTTGAAATCTAAAATTATAAAGTCTATGTGTGTGTGTGTGTGCGAGCTATCTCACCACCTCCCCCCGCGTGTCTATATACAGGCTGTCAATCGGATAAGGCTATTTTTACTAATCTAAATCTGATTCAGCTGAAGTTGAGGAACTTATTTTTAAAGATAATTTTATAGACAAACGTATAAATAAAATAACTTTTTTTAAAGTAAATGAAATAACTAAATTTAGCATAATTGTAAAAGAAAATTTGCATTTCTTTGAAATAACAACAATAAAAATTTCAGTAGCTTGGTTCCAAGCCTCAAAGCCTCATATTCGTCCGTCCTCTCCTCCAACACAACATGACATTCTCAAATTTATTCCTCTATGTTTGCCAAACGGCGTCTTTATTACAATTGCTGTTTTAAATAAAATTTGCACTTACAATTTTTTTATAGCATACAACTACTGCAATACGTAAAAATTTGGTCTATGTTTGGGTAGTTATTCTAGTTAAGTATTGTTTTCTGGATTGATATATCAAATTTTGAGTTAATATAACATAATTTTATATATAAGGTTTTAATTAATTTTTGTGATGAAGATTATTTCCCAGTCAATTAAAAGCATTGTTCATCCCTGTTTCTGACCTCTTTTCTCAAGATCCTGACTTAACACTTTCAAGCAGAATAGAAAATAACCTTCAAAGAATCAAACTTGATGAATATTAAATTCTCAAGTAAATATTATAATAAAGCGTAAAAGTTCAATATTTCTCTGATTTTCAAAATAATACAATACGCAAACTTAGAAAACTAAAGCTATTTTAAGCAGCAACAACTTCTGCCTTCAATCATTTCTGCTGCATTCCGTGACCCATACTAAATTGAGGTATGTTATGAAAAATTTGATCCCCAGTATGGTCATTTATAACACCTTAAAAGCTCTTGTCAGAAATATTGCTTCTGTGATTACGTGTTTCTGCAATGATAGAGAATGGACAGTAAAAGAAATATGTTATTTTTTCAAATATTCAAAATTCAATTATTTTAAAACCTTATTTTTTTCCCTTGAACGCTTGTATTTCCGCATGTATGCATTTGTTTTCCCCAAAAGTTTATTATTTTTTATGGAGTTGGCACCACGTCCACCATTTCTCTTGTCAACATCACCGCATTCTGGAGGAGAATCTCGTAACAAGCTTCGGCTTTATATTCTCTTCCATTTCTAACCTCAAAACTTAAAATAATTTAATATAGATCTTCTCTTACATTTCTATAATTTTATACTTAACTCCAAGCTATATAATAAAAGCATTGTATATCAGGAGTTTTGGAATAAAAATTTATTATTATTCAATATTACTTCTGAAGAAAACAAAAATTTTTAGTGGCAATAATGCAGTGGGATATAATGGCAAATATGTAGCATAATACATGCTTAATGTATTGTAGTCTACAAGTTATTTGACGCATATGTCAAACATCAACTCGTAATATCTCAGTTCTACTCATCTCAAATCCATTTTGAACTTGTTAAGAACCATAGTGGAGATATGCCTTTTTTGGTGTGAAATATATACGGTGCCATTTGAAATAAGAGAGAAAAAAGGGCGTTTGTATTTTTAACACGCTATCATATATATTTCGTAAAACGACATGGTCTGTTCTTAAGTTATTACAAGGTTCAAATGCCCTCTGATAGAAATATGTACATTTAAAAGGTTTTTTAAAACAACATAATTCAGAATCATGATATCTACCTTTCCATTTTTTTATCCAACATCACCGCATTTCTGAAAGAGAATCTTGTAACAAGCTACTGCTTTATATTCTCTTCCATCTCTAACCCAAAACCTAAATAATTTAATATAGATCTTCTCTAACATTGCTGTAACTTTTATACTTCTCAAGTTATGTATCACAAAATGTACATCGGATTGAATAAGTGTGTTATTATTGCACTATTATACATATATATATATGTATGCCATATATGTCACATGCTTATATTTTAAAAATAGTGCTGTTGGTATAATTAAAATTACTTGAATAATGTCATTCGTTCTCAAAGCAGATAAAACACACAAAGAAAACGTAGTTAAAAAAAGAACGATATTAAAAATAAACTCTCACGTACATCATGCAGTTGCAGCGTATCCCGCGCTATCAAACGTAAAAGGAGTTATATATGTGTGCAAATGTGCACAAATTGCTGTATTGCAAAAACTAGTTTAACTAACTATGTCTAAAGTCTGTTGATTCATGTTTCATCTACATTTTTTTTCATACAGTTTCTCCGAATTGTTTCTAATAGAAAAGAAAACCCTTTTCTATACTCGTTGGAGTTGTTTGCAACACAATTTCATGGTTTTCAGTTAGGCTCCGTAATTTGACCCTTAGATAAGGTTCATAAAATTTTTTTCATGTATATTGTTTTCAATTCTGTGTTAAGTTTTCTTGCGGTGTATAACTATTTTATTTCAAATACCACATTTTAATTAGTTCAAGACTTTTATTTCTTCGAAGTACGGCACAGTTATATATACTTGTCGGTAATGTTGCATGCCACATGGAAGACGCCATGTTTTCGATGGTTAATAAAGCTGTCCGGTGTCTTTATGGCTGCTTAATTTATGCGCAATTCTCTTGCTCCTTAAGTCCCTTGAAGTATCTGAGGTGGGTCTGTGAGGCACTTCTGTACCATTTCTTCTAGCTCCGTTTTATTACCGTATTTTCTGATTTTTGCTATTGAACGATACGTCTTATTTGCCTTTTATGTTTTATGGCGTAAAGGAAGTATGATTACGCTGCACCGGAGCAGGGGTGCCAGATTATGCTACAAAGAAACTTTTAAGTGCTCCGAAGTTACAAAAGATTTCAAATTGACCGGCACGCTGCTTTTGGGCTACTTTTAATTATCAGCAGTCTGTATTTGAAGATACATTACTTTTATTATAACATATAAAATCACAAAATATTAGTATTACATAACGCAGGGGACTTCAACCTTTTTCAGTCCAAGGGTCAATTTTGCTTATTCTTGCAGGCCCGCGGGCCGCACTACTGTATCAGCAATATTAGGACTGAACAAAGAGAACGGTTCGAAGGGTGCGTCCCCTACCGGATCAGCCTTTGTTGATATTTTTTCCTTAGGTCTCTATATTAGTTTGCTTGCCCACAAAAATATTTTCTAGATCCGCCTCTGGGACCAAATAAGCGCGTTTAGTGATATAGAATTATTATATTTATAGAACAGTGATATCGTGTTCCTGCAAACGTACCGTGAGTATTCTTGGCTGTCACATGGTGCTCCATCTGTTGGTAGAGATGTACTTGCAATGTGGAAAGAAATAATAATTTGCACTTGAAATTGGGTGATCTGCAAAGAACGATCCAACATAATAGGGACTGGTATCCCTATTAAGGAAATAGACTTTAACACCATAGGGTACATGGAACCACATACTATCACACTTGGAGGAAATTTGACCTGACTTGAAACATAGGATGAATAAAATTTCCTGCTTCCTTACGACACTACTTTTTGATTACCATCATTAAACAGACAAAATCTGCTTTTCGTCTTTGAAAATAACCTTTTTCTAATCTTCTGTGCTCCAGGTTTCATGTTCTTAATTAACGATTGATTGGCTACAATGATGGTAAACAAAATAGTGCGTCACAGAAAATTTGCATTCATCCTGTATGATCGGGTCAAATTCATTCAAATACTGATAATAATATAGCGTTCCATGTGTATATGGTGTTGGAAGTTCATTCCTTAATAGGAAGAATAAATGATCTAATGTCGAAATTGTGAAAAGATCCATGCAAAATTATTATTTTCCACATATTTCATACCTGCTGTACCTAAAATACTACAACATGAATACACGAACACAGTTGGAAGTTTTCGTTTCCTTAATAGGAAGGTAAAGGGTCCCTATTATGTCGAAATTTTGGCAGATCACCTCATTCCACGTGCAAATTATTATTTTCCACATGACAAGTACACTTACCAACAGGATGGAGCACTATGTCATGCGGCCAAGAATACTACAGCATAGTTGCAGGAACATGATATCAATGTTCTCAAGTGGCCAGGCAATAGTCCTGACCTTAATCTAATTGAAAACATTTGGGAAAAAAATGAAAAGGGCTATTGCTAAAGTGAAATCAGCTGCAATGGATGATTTAAGGAAAACAATTCATGACGTTTGGTGTGCAATCACAGGTGATGATTGTCAGCGGTGAGTGGAGTCCATACCTCGTAGACTCCAAGCAGTTATCACAGCCAAGGGTGGTTAGACGAAGTATTAGCAAGAAAATTGTCATATTTTTGTCTTGATATTTAGAATTTCCATATTTTTGTCTCGAGTAGTGTGTACATTTCCTTTTTTATTAGCATTAAAATTTCATGCATTTTTGAAACTACAGAAAGGTTATGTAGCCAAAACATTGCAAATTAATAAAAAAAATATATTCTTTTTATACAGTGTATGGTTGTTTAAACATCTAATTTTTTTTAATCACGCAGTCTGATTTTTTAAACATTGCCAAACTTTCGTCTCGAAGTCCTACAATCACATCAAGGTAGACTTTCTGCATATTTAAAAAATGATTTGATTGGTATTTTCAATGAATGGTTTAATTATTTGCAGCATTGGCAATATACACTGAACATATAAATTATTAGGAACACTGGCCTAATAATTCGTTGAACTACCCTTGGCGTTTAAAACAGCCCGACTTCGAAGTGGGATGAAAAAAGCGATGTTCTGATACCATTCTACAGGTATTTCCAACCAAGTTGATGTCAAATCGTCCATTGTCGCCGAAGGACAGCCTTTTTTGCAAACAGTTTATTCAAGCTCATCCCACATGTGTTCTACAGGCAGAAAGTTCATCGGGGGGTTACAGGCGTATACGGGGCGGGGTTACAAAGCCATGACTCCATATATTCTTATGTATATATATATATATACAAAATTTCATCTCAAGGGGGTTACAACCCTCGCCAACACCCCCCTGCATATGCTAGTGTCTACAGGATTAAGGTCTGGGAATTGTGAAGTTGGGGGGGGGGGGGCATTGTAACATTTGAAAGTCATCGCTATTGCATACTGAAAATATTGTGTCGTAATCCGAGCCTTATAACATGGAGCATTATCATCCTGCTGGAAATAGGCCATCATCAGGGAAGGCGAGGCATTTGTAAGGATGCGTCTGATCAGCAAAGAGGGTGTGATAAACTTCGAGCTATTGGTATTAAGGAACCTTCGAAGCAAACACATTCCCCGACCATTATACCAACTCATACTACCCTCTTGAACAGTTGATACTAAGTAGCTGGAATTCATTGTTTCATGCTATTTACGCCATATTTTGGCCCTTTGGCATGCATTAATTGGAGCCGAGATTCGTCGGATCAGTCTATTTAGTTCCAGACGTCTTGGGCCCAGTTTTGGACATTTCACGCCCATTATAGATAAATTTTACTGTTGATAGTAGTGATGACTGGGAAAAGAATTGGCCGTCTGCTGTTCAATTCCATTTATGACAATGTACGGAGCATTATTAAAAATCTATTTTTGATTACCGCTTTTGAATTGCGCGCTTTTGACGAAAGTGTATCACTGTTAGTGTATCCCTGTTTCCCTTTATGATTCTCTGCACTTAAGGTAGCCTTTGGTCAACGACCAGTCGTTTTCGCCTGCAGGAAGATCTCCCAGAACTTGCTTTTTTGCTTCGCTCTCCTCACACTCATTATACACCCCAATACAGTTGTTCAGATAAAATCGGTTAGATTTGTAGCTTTTGAGATACTCGCATTAGGCATCGGATCACCCCTTATCGCCCCTCTTTCGAAATCGCCCAAGTCATTAGTCTCGTCTCCCATGTTACCGCTAACTAATACTTTGATAAGTTTAACTTCTTGCTGGCAAGCTCCGGGCCTGTAGCCAGGATGAAGGGGCAATTGATGCAGGGCAAAGGCCATATGGGGCACAGGGCATCCGGAGATTGTTCTATATATAAGCAGCTCGATAGGGCAACTGGGACCACGCCCCTTCTGGCCCCGGTTTGGCTACAGACCTGGCAAGCTCTTTACCAAATCTGCTTTGCGTCACATTTGTTTTCGTCACCGAAACCAATGCGTGTGTGGTCGTTATTAGCTGTTTCGAATAATTGATATGTTCACAGCACAAATAACTAAAACAATATACACTGGTTTCCATAAATTAAGCAACAAATGGAAAAAACGTGATAACTCATAATATACAAAAAAATTTGGATGAAATTTGGTGAAAATCTTTATCATACCATATGTAACTGAAAGAAACATGTGATACAAAGCATTTACATTTTATAAACTACACAAAGTGAAAAGTCGAAGAAATACAGGTGTCTCCGATGCGTAGTAAAAAGTATCTTAATGCTAAGTGTGATTTGCCTCGAACAGCAACTGGGCCGGCAATTGTTCCGTACTGCTCATGGTGTTGTCAATGGGTTTTCATGGTGGCAATGCTATCGTTAGCTGCAATTCTAAGCCTGCGGGAGTTCGGGAGGAGGGGGGGTGGAGGCCAGCAACACGCCTCTCGAGAGCATCCCAAACATGCTCTATGGGATTCAGGTCGGGAGAGCGTGCTGGCCATTGTATTTGGACTATAGTTTCCATACTGCAGTTATGTACTACATTTGTACTGCAGGTATTATCTGCCTGCAGTACAAATGTATCGCCAATAGCGGCAGCATGCGGGTGAACAATGGGGGTCCAGAATCCCGTCTCTATACCACTGACAAGGGAACCTCGCGAACTGTCTGAGCTCGATTTTTCTGAATTTCGGTTTATAGGCCAATATGACCGAGTAGATGAAAGATCCAAAATCAAATTTGGCCCAATCGACCTGGGGATCGAGCTACGGCCCACTGAAAATAGAGCTCACCCTACAATGATGCTTCGCTGCATGACAGGTGAAAACAGTGTTTTGGCGTGCTGGGAAAGCATTAAGCGCCAAAATTTTACTGTGAGTTACTTTTATTCATGTTAGAAGTTTAGCTTTCTACGTCTTGTAGAAGTGAAGTCCTGGCGCATCGGAAAAGCTGAGGTTCCTTTGCAAATAATTTTAGAGGCACTTTCCAAAATCAATTAAAATTATTTACCGCTGCAATATTGACATATG
Source organism: Dysdera silvatica (assembly GCA_006491805.2). Lineage (NCBI taxonomy): Eukaryota > Metazoa > Arthropoda > Arachnida > Araneae > Dysderidae > Dysdera > Dysdera silvatica. The sequence continues at coordinate 141,512,794 of QLNU02015360.1, forward strand.
AAACTGATTTGAATTATGAATATGGAGTATTTACATATGAAACTGATTTGAATTATGAACATGGAGTATTTATGTATGAAAATGAATTTATGTAGATATGAAAAAAAAAATTTTGAGTTACCTAACTGCGGGGGTTTCCAGAGTTATAACTGCGCTCTTGGCTGTGATGAACTTAAAACGCTTTTAATGGAAATGAAAATCAATAAAAAAAATGAGAAAGCATAATAACTTTGAGCAATGACTGCAACAAATGAATGAACTGACATCACAGTCCATTTCGTGACACACTTGGTCCGTGAAATTAAAACAAATTTCTTGCACATTGAAGAATTTTTCAGACTTGGGTACCTGGTACGTTGATTTCCACCAAGCATAGATTATCATATTTCGGAATTTTGGGGAAGACAGCTGATTGTGAATGAGCGAATGCAATTTTGTGATGTTATTGCTTTCTGATAAGTTAATTAAAAAGGTCAAAGGTGATGAAAGCACAGGCAAGTGATGATTGCTACTGATTTGAAAATTGAAGGATCGCGCCTTATTTATTCAAGACTGGTAATACCAGGCGGCTTTTTCGAGTTCTTCGCCAAAAATGATCTCAAAATTTGTCAGTTATGCAAAAGTAAGGTAAAAACTTCAAATATTTTTTACTTTTACACCAGCATACACAATGTATAATTATTTCAGGTACAACTAAAATGGCTATTATAAATATATGCTATATTTTATTCATATGTGTTATTTTTTTCCTACGATAATGTTTGGCGTTTAATGCTTACCCAGCACGCCAAAACACTGTTTTCCCCTGTCATTCCGCGAAGCGTCCTCGTATGGTAAGTTCTATTTTCAGTGGGCCGTAGTTCGACCCCCCAGGTCGATTGGGCCAAATTTGATTTTGGATCTTTCATATACTCGGTAATATTGGACCATGAACCGAAATTCAGAAAAATCGAGCCTTGACAGTTCGCGAGGTTCCCTTGCGAGTATTAAGTTTTCCATGTGGCAACACATAGAGATCAGTACGTCCGCCTAAAGATATGCCTCCCCATACAAGCACACTACCTCCACCTAAAGATATGCCTCCCCATACAAGCACACTACCTCCACCTAAAGCTACGCCTCCCTATACAAGCACAGTACCTCCACCATATGTGTCCCTTTCCTGCATAAGAGAGGGCTGATATCGAGTACCAGCCTCTCTCCAGATGAAAACTCGTCGAGAATCACTCTGCAAAGCAAATTTCGACTCATCCGTGAAAAGTACGGACCTCCACTGATTTCGAGTCCAGTTCTCATGCGTACATGCCCAATTCATACCTCCCCCTCCTGTGGCGAGAAGTTAAGAGCATGTATAATACTGGTCGCCTAGCGTACAGTCCTCCTTCATGTAGCCTTCTGCGTACAGTCGAAGCTGATACAGTCCTTCCTGTAGCTGCAGCAAGCCCAGATCTGAGATGAGTCGGAGTAGTAATCCTGTTTCGCCTTGCCGAAAGCCGCAAGTATCGGTCATCTGAGGAGGTCATAACCCTTGGCCTACCTTCGCTGTATCTTAGGGAGGCTGAATTCCTGGTTCGGAACTGTTGCCACACTCTGCTGACCACAGAATTGTCGATGTTCAGCCATCTTGCAACGTCCGCCTGCCGTTGACCAGCTTCAAGTCTGCGTATAGCTGCGTAATGTAATTCTACTGGCAAATGACGTTTCGACGTCATTTTTACAAATTGGCTATCTCGAAATCTTTTCATTCACCATCGCACATTAATTGGCGACTCACTGCAAAACAGCTAGTTTTAAGCTTTTTCGCATTTGCATAAATCGACACCAGCGCCACTCGTTTGCATCCTGTATATCGATGCTACATGCCTTTTCCAGTAACATACGCAAATTCCGTGCATTTTGAACTACATTTGGCCAAATTATCACATTTTTTCCATTTGTTGCTTAATTTATGGAAACCAGTATTTATATCGCATAATATCTGTAAAATGTTTTTTCAATTACAAAATAATTTATTATATGGATTTCAAAATCACCAATAACAACGTTTTTTAATAATATTAATGAGTAAAATATTTTATTCGTTACATAGGTAAAAATAAGTGTATAGCTTCTACAATATACAACAGCAATACATTTATTTATTATGGATTGTACGGAATTTGAGTCCTTAATATATGTAGTTTCTTATCCACAGATTCTATGACTTGTGAAAAATTACGAAATCCGTCTTCTTCGTCGTCTTCTATACCATCTACAGGTCGAATAATGGGTGTACCTGTGAAACCTTGGAAATCACGATCAAAATCGCAGAGTAGATTAGGAGTAACTGCAAAATGTTATTGGAGTCATGAGGTATGTCTATATCTAGCTGTTGAATGTTATTAGTACACGTTTATCAAGCTTGTTCAGTGAATTTCAAACTTCCCACCGAATGTGCAAATAGTATCTGAGAAAGTCGTTTATTATTTTGAACTGCGCATTCGGTCGAAACCTGGGTGTATGATTTAGTAATTCAAGATTATACGCTTTCTTTCTCCTTCTCTCTTTTAAAATTTGCGCTATTTTCATTCGCATAGCCTTAAAAAAAATAATCACGCCCCAAACCTACGCAAACTCCCACTTTTTGTTTCCTTTGGCAACCATTTTGATTGACGTACTTTCTTATTATGAAAACCTGAAAATCAAATCCAGAGAGGAAAAAAAAAGTATATGCATTTTTTAGCTAGTGATGAATTAAATTTTGGAGAAACTAATATTTGAATAAAATTATAGTAAAAATATCTGGAATACGCCGATGGAGAGAAATAGGGAACTAAACTAAATATTAGTATTTTTTCTCACGTACGCTATATTGGTAGTTATTTAACCATATTAATACCTCAAAATTATTATGATTCGGCCCATACGAACTCATCTCTGGATCACCTGAATTCAACGTTTTGTAAAAGATCTAAGTTTTTTAAAAAAATGCGACCTCATTCTTGCTAGTCCTTTTATAAAAATTTCAGCTCTTTATAAAACTACTGTGCATTCGCGCTCAGTTGGCGCGTGATACCGTTAGCAGACGGGTTAGTCCATTGCAGTTTAGGGAAGGCCGTCTTGGAGGAACTGGTTTTTCCCGCATGAAAAACCAGTTTCGGCAAGACGCCCTTCCCTAAACTGCAATGGACTAACCCGTCTGCTAACGGTATCAGGCGTCAGGTCTGCGCGAACGCACAATACTGATTTTACAATTTGCTTATGACATACACAGCTTGGCGCAGTATAGCCCAGATGCTCTTGCGCCATAAAAAAGCCAAACAAACAAACAAACACAGGGTTCCTAGGAAAGATCGAATGCGGCCAATAACTTTTGAACCAAGACAGATATTGCAAAGAAAGTTAGATATTAGTTAGTAAAATGACTATGCACTATCAGACGAGATGAACAGCAGCGCTCCTGGTGGCGAATTGAGGAAGTTAAATTTTTTTTTCTCGAAAAATAATAAAGATAGAGAAATATTTTCAATTAGAAAGTTGTAGAGCATCCCACAAGCGGTCGCAGCCTCTTAGATTAGGAGGGGCCGAAGTAATTTTGGCGCCCCTTACTACTAAATATGAATTTTATGATGTAACGAGTAACGTTTTATAATGTAAAAAGTAAAATGTTTATTTATTTTATTTCATTTTTTACAGTGTACATACTACAATTTTTTTCGCACATGTAAAAAAATTGCGAAGGCATGATTTCTGATGACCATCTTGGAGGAGAGCCTTTGGCGCGCATCCACGATGGTTAGGCGGGACCACGGCCCCGCCCGTGCGACCGACTATGGAACATCATTCAGTTAGTAGGAAAAGATATACGGCTGACATGCAATATGTAGCCTACACGTACTGTCACGAAGTGAGGTGTTCCGGAAGTTTCAATGCATCACTTTAAGTTAATGCTTTATAGCGCTTTAGAGGTTGAGTTGAAGTTCTTATGGGAAAGAGAAACCATGGTGTCTGTCATATAAGAACTTCAACTGAACTCTTAAAACACATTAAAAAACATTAATTGAAAGCGATCAGTACGTGTCATATTGCTTGTGAGCTGTATTCTTTTCCAAGTATGAAGATGTTCTACAACTTTCTAATTGAAAATATTTATACGAAATATATAATAAATATTTCGTGACATACTTGGGTCCGTGAAATTAAAACGAATTTCTTGCAACTTGAAGAATTTTTTAGGCTTGGATATAGGCTACGTTAATTTCTACTAATCATAGATTATCATATTTTGGGGAAGAACGTTATGTTCGGTTTGAGCATCTTACGTATTTCGGTAGAGGATTTGCCACTTTTGGAACATTCCAGAATAACATTAGGAGATTAAATAACTTTTCCTGTACCCGTGGATCGAATACACCCTTTGGTTCCTGATGGATGAGCAGAAATTGTGGTAATAATTGTCCAGCAGCAGAAATGATAGGTCGGATTGTTACGGAATGGGATATGGCGTGAGAAGATTGAATGGTATTCGGAGTGTGCTTTTCCCCATTAATCGACAGAGTGCGCGTAGATGCCCGTTCTTTAGTGAATCCGCTGTGGTCGATGTCTAAAACCTCATCAAAAGAATAGTTGCTCATTGCATCTGTAACTATGTTGACGAATTCTATAGCTCTATCTTCCAAAGCCGTTGTGTGCATAGTACGTACAGGCATAACGAATTTGGTGACTCTTCTACTTGTTATGCCACGCTCTTTTATTAAAATTTTAATAGAAAAGCATCACTTGCGCTAAAGTTTGTGAGATTTTCTCTCATTGCAATGCTCAGAAACCATAACTTTAAATCGGCATCGTGAACTGTTAATAAAGCATATTCCCGGCGTTTTTAAACTTCTCAAATATTTCGTCTTTCATCCGTAACAGTTTTTCACATCTTGTACCCTGGGAAGCAACATAATCCCGAAAGTGATAAATTTGTCTACGTGAAAGTGTGTTGTCTTTAAAGCGATGCTGTATGCTTTTCAAGGAACGTAGTTTTCCTGACCCACTCCATGGAAATTCTTTTCATGTCTTCTAATGTGTAAGTTACGCGTGACGGCAAATTAGTTTGTTCATCCCATTCCTCATCAT
>QLNU02015360.1:141542604-141569640 GCA_006491805.2 Dysdera silvatica
GAACGTTGACTGTCTTCTAAACTTTCCACAATTTCAAATTTTCATTTTGCAACCTACTCATCGAATTTCATCCCTTAGACGTTAACTGTCAAAACCAAGAGTAGGCATCTACTTTCTTTTAATATCAAGACCAAGGCTTAAATTTTGTTAAGCTTGTAAACATATCCTAGTTTTAAAGGCAATGTTAAGCCGTCCATGTTGTCTAAGGTGATTTCATAGCTTTAGGTCATCGAACACGAAAAGGATAACATCAACATTAACCCTACTCAAACAACAATATTAATCAACGTTTATTGGCGTAGTGATACAAGCGCGTCGTGGGTTCAGGTTCAACCGAACGCAAAAAAAATATTTATTTTCTTTCGAACGTTTCACCATCTAATCACGCCATACCATCGGCGTTGGTATCACTACGCCAATAAACGTTGATTGATTGACATTGTTGTTTGATTTAATCTGCGTAGTGTTCGATTTATATAAATACATATGCTGCAACGGGCATTTCGATCAATTTAATACCAATCTTTTTGTGATTTGGTTTAAATAGTAGTCCATGTACTACACCATTCTGCGAAATAACCGGCTTCAGTAAATAGTCTTTATATACGTTCGTAAGAGATTAGATATTGTCGTTCGTAGCTCAGTAGGTAGAGCCTCCGCCCGGCAAGTGGAAGGTCGTGGGTTCAGGTCCCACCGAACGCAGAAATATTTATTTTCTTTCGAACGTTTCACCATCTAATCACGCCATAACATCGGCGCTGGTATCACTACGCCAATAAACGTTGATTAATATTGTTGTTTAATTTAATCTGCGTAGTGTTCGATTTATATAAATTAACCCTAATATTTGCAGGTATTTTAAATACAGTCAAAGGAACAATAATGCGTTGGAAGTTTAGTTTCATTATTCAATTTCCATTCCCGATCTCTTGGAAAATAAAAATAGCATTTTATTTGTTTTCGGGGGACAATAAGCACATCTTGAGAAGATGTATGAAATTGTATCTCACCGCGTCCTCTGTATAAAATAAGAAAAAGAAACTTTAAGTTGTTGAAACGATTATTCATAGACGATGACTGCGCATATTTCATTTTCTTGCCCTATTAGATCCATGAATTTCAAAAAATGGCAAATAATGAAATTCATATTTTGTAGCCACAAATGAATTTCTATTCTTAGCACAAAACTCTAAACGGAGTGCTACAACCTTTACCATAAAATGTAACTTACAGTTTGCCCTGCGGTGGCGCAGTGTGGTAACGGGTTCGACTCCCAGCAGTGCAAAAAGAACGCTTACTCAGAGATCTCATAAAGATCGCACTGCTCACTGTAGTCCGGGGTTTGGTTCCCTAGGCCTTAAGAGGTTCGGATTCCTCGGAAAACAGTAGGTCCCGGCGCAGCATGACCACTGTAGTCTTTGAGCCCAGAAAGCAAAGTAACTTATAGTTTGCCACTGCGAAGTCAATTAACACCTAAAATTTATGGCAATCAGCATTAACAAAACGAGTTTTGTGGGATGTGACGGAATTTTATCTTTTATTTAGTTTAATGCTCATAAATACTTTTTTGGGTTAACATTGATTTCTGATGGCATTCCTAATGTTACTAATTAAGTGCCGTTAATGGAAGACACACTCATTTTTTTTACCTTTAAATTCTAATTAAGTTAAATGTTCACTTGTATCACACTAAGCAGTCGCGTTTAAGATATTTTTGGTTTGTGTATAATTATCGTTATATGGAAATTTGTCATTTTTAAAACGATCTACAGAATACATTACTATATTAGTCATCTTTCCTAGTTTGGAAATAATATCGCTTTAATAAAAAATGAACAGTTGGTAGAAGAAGAATCTTTCACTAATTCAATGCCTATCGGGATTCAATTCGAGAAGTGATAAATACTTTAGAAAATGGAAATTCTTAGAAACTACTTCATTCAAAAAATTCTAACCACAATCAGGAGAGTAAAGAAGAATTTATTCATTACGCTCAATAAAATTAGATTTTGTTTACCAGAGGGTGTGCACTTTCAATTGCATAGAGCTTTATTTCATGAAGTCTTTACTTCTGGCTTTCAATGTCCATTTTTCAAATTCGTTAAGGCAGAAATCGGAGATAGGAAGTAGCCCAAGAAACAGGTCAAATTATAATCTTTGAGAAACCTTTTTTTTTCGAGTGAACGCTTAGGGAAAGATTCAATAAAGCCTACCTTGTTAGTGATTATTTCGTCAAAAATAAGTTAGGTTGTTATGTGGTGAATAAGATTATTCAATCTCTATCTGCTGTTGAAAGTGATGGATAGATTCGCATAAATTTTTGCAACATGGCCAAGGAATCAGTGGTGAATAAATACATAAAAACCATCAGTTTGAGGAAGAGTTTCCATGGAATGCTTTCTTGTGCAGCTACCTGAATTTACGGAACATCTTCAATGATCACAGTAAAAAAACACGGAAAAAATGCTGGAATTTTTCTAAGCTATGTCATGTACAAAGATTATAAACCGTATGTAAAGGACTATGAACTTAAAAATTTAAAAATGAAGTAAAAACATTAATACTGAGGCTTAAAGATTAAACACTAATCTCCAAGACTATGGTGAACTCAATCACTGGATAATTTGAGATAACAAAAGAATTTTAACCGACACCCAAACCAAAACTTAAACCACGATTTACAATCTCTACTAAAAATAGAGAACAAGTGGTAAAGTTAGAGAGCCATGAAGTTACGATCACCAAGTCATAAGCAAATAAAATAATTATCGCATGCTTCTTCATGGTAAAATAACCAGCGAAAGGCGTTCAAACTTATATTTACTAAGACTTGACATGGTTTGGTATTCGTGCAAGATGCTATTAGTGGCTACCGTAGTCACATGTAAGAACAGCTTATCTTTAAAGTAGTAACTGCAGCGTGGAAAGTCAAAGACACGAGGATTGAAAGCTGGTTTTTCAATCACGTAAATTCTTTGACAGAAGAAGCAGCTTTTTGGATTTACGCGTACAAATGTGTCAGACAAGAGGTTTTCGGCTGCTTCAGCACGAGTGTAAAATACAATTGATTTTCTTTTTTATGAAGTAAGTCATAAGGAAAATATATTTAGTTTGCATTATGTGGATTTACACAGTATATAGAATAAAGAAAATCGCTCGCGAATTTTTAGGTAACAAAATGTTGGTTTGCTTTGCTGTCTTGATCTTCGTTTAGTTATGTTTAATTGCTTACGAAATTTAACTGCCAAAGGATGCTAGAAAAGGATCCGTTGCTCACAATTCCAAATAAAAGCCGTAAAAATAATTTTAATACATTTTAAATGAGCTGTATTAGAGTAATATTGTATAAAAACGTTCGAAGACACTATTTCGACCATTTAGGTTTAGAATTAATGACACAGTTATAAAATGTGTTGGTTTATATTTATGGTTTTGTTAATGTTAAAATATGGGATATTTTGAAATTTTATTAGGAAAATATACCTTATAAACACACTTTTTTAAGAGTAGCGTATTTTTAAATTATGAATTAATTTAAAAGGGCTAGGTTTTTACTAGTTTCAATTAAATCATCATGCTACATATTTCTTCTCAAACCAAGACGGAAAATATGTTTTCGACTAATAACCAGGAACTGCTTATAAGCTTAATTATAAAAGCCAATGTGGTAAATAGTTTAGAATGTTTAACATTTTCTTTAGTTCCAGTTATCCATTTTAGTGGTGCTTCCACATTTAAAAGCTAACGATAGCATAAATCTTTTAATGCAGCATCATGTTCTAAAATTTTTTAACATCTTAAAAATCAGCAGAGTATAAAAGGAAATGTGGGCAGCTTTTAAAATATAGGAAAAAATATCGAAAATAAATACATTCCATCACGGGCCCGGGAAAAAAAAGAACTCCAATAATTTTTCCGTTTTACGACCGATACGTATAAAGTAAATTGGACCCTGTCTACGGAGGACGAAATGTAAGAATAACATGTTGCTACATTTTGTGTCCTTCAATCCTGTTAACAAAAAGTACCACGCATGGAGCTCTGACTGAGATAGTACTACGTAAGTAGTACGCTAGACGTCACACGCCAAACCTGTGGAACCACATTGAAAAGAAACATCCTTTAGGAAATGGAAGGCGGGGGGAACAAACCGGCTGAGGTAAGACGGCAGGAAGGGAAGAAAAAGCGGACAGTCGCAGATTGTTTGAGGTTCCGCCATGGCAGAAAATCAGGTGCTCCGTTGACTCTTGGAAACTTCTTTTCCATCCTTGGATACTTGGTGGATATCTTGGAAAAAGATGGCTATGGAATCTTGAGTGTCTTATGGTCCCAGGAGGTGAACTAAGAGGGTCGAGGGGTGGAGTAGCCGATGGCACTGCAAAGAGGATGTTGCAGTGGAGAGTGTTCTCCATATGTAGGGGGAGTGGCTGTCGGCGTTTATGCTACGGTGAGTAATACATTTACTTCGTATTAAAATTACCCCTGGGCTTCAGTTGATAATGAAACCATTAGCTTTGATTAAAGAGTGCCTTAATTGCTATTCAGATGAGTGGGTTTACTCAGAATTTTCAACTTCAAAGACGAAGAATGAAAAAGAGGTGAATTTTGCGTGAGAAGCTATCATAAGCATAATGCTAGCAAGCAACTAAAGAAGGTGATGTGCTTGTTTAACACGAGCGCTAGACGTAAATTTAGCAACTATCTTATATACAAAACTTATACTGTTTATCTTCTTCTTCTCATATTTTGGGTCCACTAATTTAGATTTAATTAGTGTAGTATTTTAATCTTTTAACATATAAAACGTACATACAAGGCTGAGGACAAGATTTACGGCCAGTTTAGTAGAGTGGGCCTTCAACTAATTATCCTTAGTAACAAATTATATTTGCTAAGTTATTAAAGTTCCGAATCGGGCCCTTCTTAAGACGCAGGGACCCTGGTAATTTGCCATCATTGCCCACCGGTCTCTGGCCTTGCTTACATATTATAATTATCTTATGAATAACGTATTGAATTTGTAAGATATTATTACCCTTCACAGGGATAACACAATTGCCAAATAATGGTCAACACACAAAGCCACCGGGGCGAGTTTTTTGTGAGTTTTTCATAGGGGACTTTTTTTATTACCAATAAATTTGACACCCACGTATTATTAGCTCAATCTAGAGTTAACAATACGTGGGTGTCAAATTTATTAGTAATAACGTGTTGAATTGCTTAGACTTGGGATATACTCGATCTAAATAACATTGAAGCGAAATTTTACTTGAACGGAAAGAAATGGATAACATGTAATGAATTTCAAGTACATTATTATAGTTTGCTGTTGCTTAGCCACAGGTATAGTTTCAGTTATTACACAACATTAAAATATGAAACTTACTAAAACGCAATTGAAAGGATATTTCTCGAATTCATATTTTATTTCTTTATTCTGTTATAAAATTGGTCAAAGAATTATATTATATACATATTTACAAAAGAGGGTTTTTGAAAATAGAGACCTTGGATTATATATTCAGGTGAACAAGTGTTTGAAAAATATGAAATTTGGCTTATCAGTTGTGGAAACAATCATTTATTTATCTCAAATATTATCTTAGAAAATTTTAAATGACATGATTGCAATAAATTATGGAACAATCAATAGTGCCTATTTTTAGCATTGAAAGAACTAGCGTTTTAAATTAGACCAATCATCATATAGATATCCCCTGGAAATATACACACACAACTTGTAAACGTAATAGTAGTTTGTATCCTCCCTTAGTAATGAAATTAATTATTTTCGCAAATCTTTTTATTAAAATATTATTGAAATGATAGAATATAGAATAATAAAAATATTAATATTCTTCAGAGAGCAACGCCGTCCATGGTTATTAAATACTTAATTATAATAATGCTCGCATACATATATAAATCATATTATGAGAAGAATATTGTGATTTAAGTCATAGATGTAAACTTCTAATACAAGTCGTTAGAAGAATATTAAGAACGTTCAGAAGAAATTTCCCAATTACCTCTGATAGTAACGTATAGGCATTTAATGTTGGTTAATAAATATACAAAGTAATATATCACATGAATAACACAAAGCTTTTAATTTTTTTTTACAAAACGGTTAATTCTGATTTTATTTAGCATAAAAGTACATGGTTAGAATTTAGAGGAAGAAAAATAAATAAAAATATATACAAATATGTAATCATAATAATAATAAATTACATAAAAAGGTTAAACACTGGTAAAATAGCAATGAAAAAGATCACTCAAGCTTTCGGACGCATCAGCAGCAGTCCTTCATCAGGAGTAATGACGATGTTATGTTTCTGTCTCTTTTTTATACTGAAATTTCGAATACTGAAATTTTTTATAATAATAAATTACTTTAATCCTGTGATGTGTTGCATACTATGAACAGCTATGCACGTGTGTTGAGCAAGGGCGGACCCAGAAAACATTTTTTGGGGGCTCTTGCCACTCACCCTCGATCCGCCCTTGATATTGAGTTGTATACGTTGAATTACTACAGAAATATTTCGATATTTTCAGATGGATTTAGAAATGGAAAAGAATAGGGGAAACACCGTTTGTTTCTAGACTCTGTGTGCAAAAATTTAGCTGCATTTCCATATATATAGCCTATATTATGAATTTCTGGGTAAAACATTTATCATTGTTTTCTTAAGAGTATTTAAAACAAGACGTACTTTTTTTTGTATACGTGTTGTATTGAAAGATCCAAGTTCGAAGAAGGTTACTCTATTTCTTTCTTTTTTCATTTTTTTAAATATCGAGTTACTTTTTATATTAAGGCCATCATTGGCGTGTTGGTATACAGTCGTATAAAGCAGATAATTTTAAACAAATAACTATTATAAAAGCATAAAGAGTATCTTGCCATTTTGTTTCTCTTATTCTTATTTAAGGCTTTTGCTCAACGGAATATGATCTGTTTTATTTCAAAGGATCACTACGTATTATTTTCGTGGCACATTCCACTCTTTTAGGATGACCTGATTTTGTCATTAGGCAAATATGCGCTGTCTTTTTTCAACCACATTAATTTTAGCACAGGTTAGTTTTAAAAAGAATACCGGGTTTGCTGGTGAAACCTATAAAACAAGACCAAGGTTAGAAACATGTCACATACGTATTTTGTTTCTAAAACTACAGATTAAAGCATTTGCTTATTGTTTAGTGGACAGGGAACAAAGATTACTAGAAAGTATTTGTTTATTGTTTTATGGGAAAAATAGAATAAAAAGTCTCTCCTTATTTCCAATAATTCCAAATAATTTAGCACTGAATACAAAACTGAATAATATTTGATATATTATTAATTTTCTGAATTTTAAATTAATGCTTTCAAAGCGGAGGGTCGCGATATAAATGTTGGGAAATTAATTTTGAAATCTACATTTTTTCGGCCCCAACTAGAACCCGTTGGCGCTACTATAATTTAATATATTGTTGTCTTACCCAGGGTCAGCATAATTTCCTCGGAAGTTGTTTTCCATTGACCACAAATATGATTCAAAACATGGATTCTCAAGGCGCATCGTATAGCAAGAAAAAAACAAAGAAAGTTAACATATGGGCCAAAAGGTTTTAGCTTGTGTCGAAACTTAATTTCCATTACTTGTGAAGTTCTAATTCATGCAGATTTTTAAAATATATGATACGGCCTCCCAAATATACAGCGCAATTTAAGATGTATATTAAAATTTAAAAATTGGCATCAATCTTCGCGTTTGGCTCTCGTAAACGCCACTGATGGACGATCACTGACTTGTGAGTCTTTTTTTAGCTTTTGCTATTGCGTGATATCTTAGTTCATATAGTAAGTGATCGGTACTTACCTTGTTCCCATTTTTCCACTCTGGTAAGTTTTTCTCCATTTAAAGTTTTATCTTATAAAACTTTAAATAGAGTGCTTACTTAATGCTTACAAAGTTACAGAGTGCTTACAAAGTGCTTACTTTTTGAGCTTCTGCTTACGTAATTTCTCTCTTATATTCAGGTGAATAATTTTTTAATGACTGAGACAAACGGAGAAACCGTAAATCTAATGAATAGTGTATTACGGAAAATAGGAAGTTTCTCCTGTGCTTATAGTTTTAGTGATTCTAGTTTAGGCTTTGCTTAGAAAGTCACTCCTTCAGCAGTAATTTTTTTTTACAGTTTTAAATATTTTGAAGATGAACTTAAATTAATATATATCCAAATAATATTTTATTTATAGTGTAAATTTTTTGCCTGATACTTTGAAGCAAACATAAAATTTGTTTAATATCAATGTACAAGCAGGTTAAAATATAACATGTGGATTTTTCCATGGGAGAACGTTTTGTGAAAACTGCTTAACTCTTAATTTATAGTCATTGATCGATCCGGTTGGGGACCTTAGCCCTCCTCATAGTAGTCGGTGTAGAGTTATATTGGCCCGTGGGAGCCGAGTCCTAATAATTTAAAATAAATTTAAATTTTACATGTAATACAGAAATGTGTATAATATATGCTTGAGTCCCCCTCCAACAATTTTGAAAACTTTATGTTGCTTACCTCCCAATTAGCACACTTTACACTGGATAAAATGACATTCCGATGAAGTCAACACTTTATCGAAGTTTCTTGGACAGTTAGCGATTTTTATACTCTCTAAAATTATTCTGTAACCACCACTGTGTGTATTATTACAATATTTGTAAGGTAATTTCAAATTCAGAGTTCAAATATGAGCAACGTAGCCAGTAAGGTTGCAATTAAAACTGGTTATCTAAAATAGCTCAAGGCGAATTGCGACTGAAATGTCAAGTATATCAATCTCCATTTCGTTGACAGTCAGCTTCGTGAAAATATCGTGTTTGCACATAAAGCGATAAAAAATATTTTTCCGCTTTTCTATTGAAATAATGCGATAACGGTTGATAATATTATAATTTTTTTAAACTAAGGAATACATCTGTTACACTTCAACACTTCTAAAAATGGAACGCTGTTGTTTTATCTGTCATTTTTACTACTGACTTCGGAAGAAAAGAGCATATAGCTATTGAAACAACTGTAAGCAACATTTGCTCAATGTAACTGCACCGAACATTCTGTGAAATTATTTATTTTATTAGATTAATGCGGTGTGTCGCCAATAAATCGAAAAATATATGCGGTTAAAAATTTCCAATCTTAAGCACTCAGTTCAGTTACATTAACTTGTCCAAATCTCAGTTGCCAATGACTTACTGGGAAAGAGCGTTTGACTTAATTATTTTGATAAAGAATTACATAGCTATTCATGGGCGTACGCAAAAAGTTCATAAGGGGGTTATGGGCTCAATAGGGGGTTACAGAACTGCAACTCATATATTTCTATGTTAAATGTACAAAATTTCATGGCAATGGGGGTTATAACCCCCATAAACACCTTGTGCGTACGCTAATGTTTCTATAATACACGGAACTATGGTACAACACTGTAAAATGAAAAAATACAAAATTTAGCACACTCAAATAAATTGAAAAGACTAAAGATGTTTGCATAAGGTGGTACACACACTATCTCTCTTTTGGCAAACATCGCTTCATTTGATTTTGCAACAAGCTGTGAAAAAAATACCTCGAGGTTCGTTTTGACTTGCGCTTTTCACGGAGGGCTCAAAGCCTGTTTGAACCGGGGCAAGGTAGAGAGGTTTTAATGGGACTCTGAAAGCAGTCACGAGTCAATGACCTTACAAAGGGTTCACTTTCTGCCGAAAGTTTTAAACTAAACGAGTTCTGTATTAATGTATGGGGCTTAAAAATCCAATCTTCAATCAAATAGATTATAAGCTCTTAATACATAAGCACTCATAAATAGCATTAAGGAACAATTAACCCACATGCGGATCCAGAGAGGGATTTTTTTTGGTAGGGGGATGTAAAATACAGTAGGACCTACTTATAATGAGATCGCATTTAGGGAATTTCCAGATATAGCGAGGAAAATATGGATTTTGTTTGGTATAATTTGGTTAAGCTCAATATAATTTACCGCTTTTAACGAATAAGTCTTTTTTTGGACCCCGAAATTAACGAGCAATTTAAAAAATAAATAAAATGGGAAATCAAACTTTTTGTAAAAATTCTGGCATTACATGCGGTTTTTTGTTGTAATCAATTTCTACCACATTTCTATGGATTTGGGAAGGGAAATTCCCTCAATTCCTCCATGAATCCGCCACTGTTTAACCTATAATATGTTGTTGAAATGCTGAAAACGTTATTTGAGGATTATTTTCACAGATTTTTCCTCCCTCATGTTTTAGTAAGTTTTAGAAAAAAGTAGTTATCGGTTTTGAAATTGAAAATTATAAGACGTGAACTGTGAGATCAGTTTCTGTATCTCTTTCCACCAAACATTTCTCAACGTTCTAAGCCAATGAACCTTCGAAAACTTTCACCTGGCAGAACGCCTCGAAGTAATTTTTAGGTCTCGCGGAACACTTTCGCAAAAATTATACACTCTATAAATGTTATTTGCTTAGAACCTCAGCACAAAGAATAAATCGCATGCATTTTTTAATTTCAAAGTTTTAAAATGAGCAAACGTTTTAAAATACAAATTTAGATATTCAAAATTAAATTTAGTTTTGATCGAAATTTATATTATGTAACTGACCCTATTTAATTTTTTTTATATTTGCATTGTTTATAATTTATAAGTAATGCAGTAATACAATTTTAAGTAATACAGTAATATAATTTTTAAGTAATGCGGTAAATATAATTTTTAATGCAAATTATAAATCAAAATTGCATCGAATAATGTTCTATAACACAATTCAAATTACGTATTGAAGTACAATAGGACATTCGGAATGAATTTTCAGGCTGTCATTAGGCGCCACATACTATTTAAAATATATATACCGTCCTATTTTTTCCTGACTCAAACAAAAGAAAATACAGTAGGGTCCCGCTAACTCGACCCTCGGATAAGTCGACATTCCAGGTAACTCGACATTTCTTAAGATTTTGTTTGGTCTAATGTATTGTGTATGGAGAAAAACCTCACAAAGTGGACATTTTAAAATTGAAACCCGCGTAAATCGACGAAAATTTACGTCGACTATAATTTTCGAACGTTAACTACGAGAATTAATAGGACATTTTTCGTTAAGAAAACAGAAAAATATTAATGGTTCTGGATGGCTCTGTTCGTGCTATTCTAGTGTAAAAATCTTTCCGCAGTGGAATTGTGAATTTTTCCTCTCAATATAACATCTGACTCCCAGCCTCTATACCAAGACATTATTTGAAACGTTAAGCTTTTTTTCTATTAAAAACTCGATAACTTCATAACTGTTTTAAAAGTATTCAAAAGTATTCAAATGTGTGTGTGTGTGTGTGTATGCATGCATGCATTAACACCATTTAAGATGAAAAACCTTCATGGCTACTTTAAAAGTACTTAAAAACAATCTTTTATCGAGTTAATAAGCTTGTTAAGTTCAAACAGATTTATGAATCGCCGTAAGTACACTATGTAAATAAATTATAAACCCACCTGTAAAATACAAATAACTTATGATTTCAATAAGCGTTTGATATAAATTTATGCAAATAATGTATCAACAGTGATACATACATATACCACTTACAACCTTTGAAAATGGTGAATCATTTTGTTCGTAAGACAAAAATAATTATTTACAACCTGTAAACAAAATATGAACTTAACGTGGAAAATTCCAGGAAATCAGAAATTAATAGCAAGTCGGTTCTCCTTGCTTTTCAGTAATATGTATCATTCTGTCAGGCATTGTTTGAAGTAGTTTTCTTAAAACACCTAAGTCTATATTGTCCCTGGCATCCAAAATTTCAATTTGAAGATCATTCATATGATGATATTTCTTGTTTCATCTATACACAGTTTCTGCTATCACATATTTTTAACCGGATTCAGGTCTGGAGAACGCGAGGGCCATGGAATGACATCAACCTTTTCTCGTCCCAGCCACTTAAAAGATGCCCAAATGGGATTAAGTGATCATACATTAATTTCTCACATTTTTCATAGTGCCTTAAAGAAGCAGAATGTCCGCTTTGTCTTCTGCTCCGAATGCTGCCCACACTATCACTACGCCGCCTCCTTGCTGTCTACTCAGCCTTATCTTCGGCTGAGTGCGTAGATCATGCCAATATGACGAATATCCATCAGGGCCATCTAGACAAAAAGTTTTTTTTTTTTTAATTTTTATTATCAGAAAACACTATTTTATTCCACTCATGATGCCATTTCACAGTTTTTTTTACACCAATCGAGCCAATTTAACTTATGACTAGTAGTAAGTTTCGGTTTGCTTTTATTTTCCTGAATTTACATTTAAACTTTTCCATACAGTTTGCTGAGATACAGGTGTTGGCAGTACACGCGCAATTTCACGAGTGCACACCTGCTCACGAGTGGCAAGAGCTTGTGGCTCCGGGGTAGCAATTTTGGTGGTATGCCTGACCTGCTTTTGATTCCATAATCATCACCTGTTTTCGATGACAGTTTGGACAGCAGTTTGTGAGCGCCCTATTTTACGGGCTATTTCTCTTGTTGACTATCCTTTGCCATGCAGCAAATATATTTTTCTGACATCCTTTTCATTTGGTTCTTTCCCTTGAGGCGTAGTCACAAAACGCACTTTTCATCACAGCACTAGATCTATATGATATAGTAGACACATGCTTCAAATGATGTGTATAAAACTACACATGTGCAAATTAGTTAACAGGCTCGCAGTTCGTGAATTTGCATGCTGATCTTATATTTTGTTTACAGGTTGTAAATGATTATTTTTTTCACGAACAAAATTGCTCGCCATTTCCAAACAATTGTAAGTGGTATATGTATGTAATCACCGTTGGTACATTATTTGCATAAATTTATATCAAACGCTTATTGCAATCCTAAGTTATTTGTGTTTTATGGGTGAGTTTATAATTTATTTACATAGTGTACCGATACACTTTCCAATTTAATATAAACAAAATAATTTATAAAAGTATTTATATTAAAGTAAGCAATAATTAGCAAATTATGTTTTTATTCTTTAGAAATTAAAACTCTCTTTAAAATGTTATTTTTTTAAAATATTCTTTTACTCTGATAACTCGACATAAATCGCTGGTCCCATGACGTGTCAAATTACCGGGACTCTATTGTATCTTCATGAATGAATACTGACTGTAGTGACCTGAACAACTCGATTCCTAAAAAGTATTGAATCATTTACTTTTGCAGCACAGTATGGATATTTCAAAATGGTCATTCTGTTTTAAGACTTCGTTTATTAATTAAAAATATGATTATCAACATTTTTGGACAACAAGAAATTCAATAAACACGTGATAAAATGTCGTAGCAAAAATAAAAATCTAAATTTTTTATAGTTAAATAAAAAAAAAATGCTTGAAAACGTTCCACGGGCCTTTGAATTTCAGTGAATGTTCCTTGAATACCACTGTTTGAAACACTGCGTGGAAATTTCATTAGAGGAAGTGGCAATTTAATGTCGCAGTGTTTTGTAGGTTTGTAAATTTTAAACTTTATTTATTTGAGAACGGATGTTTTCAATTGGACGCAAATTGCTACAAATTACTAAAATGGCAGTAAAGTGGCGCAGGTTATTGCTTTCTGTGAGAAATTGCTCTTGTGAATTTTTCTTGTCTTCAAAAGCATAACGATATGATAGGCCATGGAAAACTTTCTCACCTACAGTTCCTTACACGGTGTCATTATGTGAAATATTCACACAGTTTACTTACTATTTTGATTTGCATTCTTTTACATCATGGAGTTTTATGGGACGTAAATATATTTTCATAATCTGATGCTTTCTTCATTTCATTATACACGGAATTAGGGAGTCAAATTTTTATCCTTATATTTTTCTGTTTCGAACCTCCACTGCACTAGAATTTTCGTTACAAAAATACGGAGTGGAACAAACGCCAGGTATTCATATATTTAATAGAGAATTTGTTGTCTTCTTTGTTGCTATTTATGGCAAATTGTACATAATACTTGGAAAATTAGAAATTGACATTCTGATAATTACTCAGTGGAAAAATATTGCCAAATGTTTGAATCGATCCTTTGAAACTATCGAAATATTTTATTATAATGATTGGCTAATATGATTATTGGAAGTTAATGTGAGTTTTCCAAAGTGGGATGGATTACTTTCAAAATAAAACATTTTTTTTTCATAAAAATAAAACTAAAAAAATTCAAACACTGCAGAACGATAAGGAGAGATCAAGCCTCCCTCCCCCGCTTATTGTCTAGCTACGGGCACCTATAAACACAATTTTCTTATCTTACGGTACCAGACTTTATTGTTTGGGGACATTTGAAAAAAAAAATTTTATTTGAACCATCTTTAGACGCTAGAGGATTTTAATTCATAATAGACGAGAAGAAATCCAAAAGCTAATCATGGAAATGGGTTAAAAAAAATCAAGTTTGCATTGATTTTGGAGGTGGTATTTGCTGGATATAGTTTTTCACATCTAATAAAGAATATTTTCACTTAGTATATACCCTTCAATTCAAAAAATTATTTAACGTTTTTATATTATTCACTTTAAAAGTTGCGGAAAAATGAGATGCTTACGTGGCTTTTTTTTCACCCTGTGATTCCTACTTACGTAAGAACAGATGGCGAATATTTAGGCGACTTAGATAACCTCAAATGGACCAACTGCATATTTGAGTCTTAACAATTTTTCGCAGTAACTGTGTTTCTTTGGACAATCCGATTCCAGGGCTTAGGTATGTATTAAAAAAGAAAACAAACTATTTGCGAAGAGTTTCGATCAAAAACTAAGAAGGCGCTCCACTCTTCTAGTGCGAAACCATTTATGGGAGAAAATAGCCAAATAACGGAAGCCGTTAAAAACACCTCTCATTTCCGAAGGGGACCCAATACACACAAGGCTTTTTTGCAACTGTGAACTTCTGCTGCTGAAAAAAAGAGTCTGCGAGCTTGCGCTGTTCAAAGTAAGGCATTGCAAAATGTTGTGAAATATTCAGGAAATACTATCTCTTTTGAAAAAGATATGATCCCTGTAAGGGCTCGCGTGGGGCTTTCAGATTTCAAAAATTCCAAAGTAGAACAGCGGCTTACAATGGTATAAAAAATGAACATATTTCTTATTAACTGTACGTTACCATACTATATTAGTTAGTATAGTATATTAGTTGCTATACTATATTAGTTACTATACTATGGAGATCACTATATTATAGTAGTTACTATACTATAGAAGTCACTATATTATATAGTGATTTACTATACTATATTAGTTATTATATATATTAGTTACTATATTTTATTAGTTACTATAATATATTAGTTACTATGCTATATTAGTTACTATACTATATTAGTTAGTATACTATATTAGTTACTATACTATATTAGTCACTACACTATAGTAGTTACTATACTATATTAGTTACTATACTATATTAGTTACTATGCTATATTAGTTAACACTGACGAGACTAAAGAATAGTTTATAAATACGAAATTAACATCCATCTAAATGCAATGGGAAAATGTGGTATGTCTAATCTGCTGCTTATACGATTATGTTTGTGGAAGGGGACGTGCATCGAACCAGAACAATGCAAACGTTCTTAAAAAAATAAGGGCATTTACCCCCTGTTTGACCAAGCCATAAATATCTCGAACAAAATGAGTAAGGAGGTAGGAAAAAAACAGATGGGATGAAACAAAAATATTTAGAGGAAACCCAGTTGGGGCATATGTGGGGAACTTAGGTGCTGGAATAGGTTGAAAAAATGTAATCAATGAATTTTTCTGATTTTCGAGGGTATAAATACAGAACACTTACATTTTCTTAACTCTGATAAAGAGAACAGTGGTTCTCAAACCATTTCGAAAATTTCCTTATGCTAGAAAGTTATTCTTCCCTTTTGATTTGATTTTATTGTCCCTTGTCGTGTTACCTCCTTTTATTTCCGCATCATTCTCTCATTTTCCTTAACTTTTATCTTCGTTTCTGTTTCATTTCCTTACTGTTCCTTTATCTTAATTTATTGGGCCTTTTCTTTCGCTTTGCATTTTATTTCGTGCCTTTGTTTTCTGCATTCCAACTATCAATAAAGTTTTGCAAATTAATCTTGACAACGAAGGATTTTGATTCAATTCATATGTTTGGCAGAAGAAGTGCTTGTACACTGGCTTCCAAAAGTTAAGCACGCGACGGTAAAATCAACAAAAATGGAAAAGCAAAGCTTTGATTACCATAAAATTGCATATAATGGCAGCAAATGTGTTTATGCATTAAATATAACAAGAATTATATGTACAAAGATAAAAGTAAAATATTTACTTTTCATAAGTTATATGATGACGTCACATTTGGGTCATTAGCAGAATGAAGTTTAAAGGCAAACAAGCCAAGCAAAACTTACATTAATTTAGGTGTGTGACCACCCTGGACTCACACACACACACACACTTTTAACGATTTTCCATGCTTTCAATGAGGTAATTAACCATATCAGATGCAAGCAATGGCCATTCTTCCATTAGAGAGGTTTCCAGCTCTCTGAGACTGGCTAGAGGATATAAACGTGCAGTGACAGCACGCCCGAAGGCATCCCAGAGATTTTCAATGGGAGTAAGGTCGGGGGAATATGCAGTCACTCCATACGAGAAATGCCCCCACTTTCCAGGTACTCGTCAACGATGTTGGCTCGATGGGGACGGAAATTATCGTCCATAAGGAGGAAATCAGCACCAACCGCTGTAGCGTAGAGTCTCACAATGGGATCTAGGACTTCATCTCGATACCGCCCAGCCGTCATAGAATTGTCTTTAAAGATGTGAGCTCGGTGCGATATCTCATTGGAATCACAGCCCACACTATCACGCTGCTACCTCTGAATGCGTAATGTCCGATTATGTTCTGGGCTTATGCCTCGTTCTCTCCAGACCCTTACGCGTTTATCCTCTGGTTCCAGGCAAATCTGGACTCATTCGTGAACAGAACGTTGGACCAATCTGAGACAGTCCAACTGACATGTTAACGACACCATTTTAATCTTTGTATTCCTTTGGCTTGGATGGTTAGTGGAACGCAAACACGTGGTACTCGGGCGTACAGTCCCTTCATGTGGAGCCTTCGGCGTACTGTACTGGGATATATTGTCTTACCAAGTGCCGCTGCAACCATGGATGTAACAGTTGTGGAGGTCGCTTGTCGATTCCGCTTGGCTACTATAGCAATATGCCGATCATCAAAGGGGGGTGGTAACCCTTGGACGACCAAGTACAGGTCACCGGACAACTGTTTGACTTGTTTGGAATTGTGTCCATGATCGAGAAATTACCAAGTGATTAACGCCAAAGAAAATAGCGACATCTTTGATTGACCGACCTGCTTCAATGCGTCCGATAATAAGCCGGCGCTCACTCTCTGTCACTCATCTTCTTTTAGCCATCGAAACACGAATATCATCAAAAATAATCGTACAAAAGTTATAAACACTTTATACCAGCATTTAAATGCACCTCCTCAAATCCTTCAGAATGATGGCGTCTTAAACGACGGTCTAATTAGCATATATCCAGATAGCCAATCGTAATTGGCTGTAACGTACGGTATTTGCATACTGCCATCTACATATCCAGCGATTTTTAGTCACTCAAATTAAAATACGCTTTCGAAAATTTGCATTGCCTGCTTAACTTTTGTAAGCCAGTGTATTTAGAAATTTTATATACGCAGTTGTATAAGCATACTGCAATCAAATCTTATAAGCGCTTATTTTTAGATTTTAATTTAAATAGGAGGCGTTTTCGATTTACTGATATAAACATGATCAACTAAACATAAGATTTTATAAATATGTGAAAAGAAAAACCAGTGCAACGTGTATAGCCAAAACTTTAAATGTCATGCGTTTCTTGGAAAAGTTGGTTACTATATCATGCAACGATCATGATCGTAGACATCCCGAAATATGTCTTCTGGTTTTTTTTTTTATTTTAGGTGCAATAAATTATTTAATTGAAAGAATGAGTGAAAATAATGAAGTATTAAACGAAAAGTTTTAATGAGCTCTAAAATTGTTGTGTTTTTATGCAGGGCCTCCGCGATATGGGGCAAGCGGGGCTATTTGACCCGGGCCTCGCTTTATCGGAGGGCCTCAAATTTCGCCTTAAAAAAAAAAAAAGAAAAGAAATATTCCCCAATATAACTCTTGCATTGTGGATTTTTCTGACCCTTCCAGTGTCAGTGGCTTCAGGTAAAAGAACATTTAATGTGCTCAAACAAGTTAAAAAATTTCACCGCTAAATGATGGGTCAAGATAGATTGAACGGACTGGCTATGCTCAACATAAATTATGATGTACTACGAAATCTCAACTTTTCTTCAATTATCAATGCATTTGTATAAAAAAAAAAAAGAGTTTTCACTTCATCAAAAATTTGGGAACAGTCAATAGCGGTTTGTATTACAAATTATATTTTCATCATATACATTTTCAGCAATTACCCTATATGTTCAAATTACAGTACTTGTATATTGTTGAAATTTGTCATTAGTAATTTTTTCTCAATTTTGGCTCAAAGGGCAGGCCCATGGGAAGGAGGGGGATAAATACTTAGGGGCCCCTGTATCATACGATGCATAGGAAAAGCTTTTTAGTTTTTTCTTTTTTTAAATTAGTATTATATTAAATATATCTAATTGCAACATGAAAAATTATCCTGGGACAAAATGGACAGGGTTTGAGGAGGGTCCGATCTGCTAAACCATCCAGGGGGTCTCTAACTCTTGTCCCCAGCACTGTCAAAAGTAGGGGACTCGCAAAAGAAAGTGGCCCGGGCCTCTCTCATCCTCGGGGACTTGTTTTTATGGCGTAAAAACAGCAGAAGTCGTGTTGCGTCTAAAGCTAGAGAATCCTTTCCTCATCGAAGTTATGAGATAAACTCATCGTATGTAGAAAATAAGGCTTGTGTAGTTTATAAAAATTATACAAATATGACATTTGGAGTCATATAGCCTTTATGATTCCTTACAGGAATCTAAATTCCGACTATTTTATGACAATTCTGGAGGTAAGCTTACCTTCGAAGGAAACTATGATTCTTAAAATTCAATTCCTAATTTTATTCTATCATTAACGTCCACAATAGTATGCCATCATCAGTGGAATTGTTTAAGTTAAGAAAAGTCGTCTGCTGATAACACCTTAATGGGTGACGATATATGAACCCTTCATGATGTTTTTTACTGGCTATCTTGCTGGTGTCATTGCTAAAACCTATTATCCCACATTAACGGGGATTGCGTTAGGGTGAGACATGAATATTTATAAAGGTATCATCGGTTTAGAAGTCGTGATATGCTATCTTTCCCCCTACAGATAATCATTTAAACAATTTGGGCTTCAAATATAATCATTCATCTTTCCATCAATCATCATTGAAGCTCGTCTTTGAGAGAAAAGAATATGGAGGTACAATGAAAGGTGATATGAGTTGAAAATTGATCGTTTATCGCATTAAGTACGAATGTTCTGGAGACACTCTTGTGATATTATACATAAGGATTAGTGAATGAAGGGTCTTAATCACAAGGACGTGTTTTGTAGCCGTGCGAAAAAATATGTATTTGAAAGGTGTGCAGTCTAGCGTGTAAGAGAATGTGGAGGCAATGGACTTGAAGTGTAATTCTGAACGAAGTAAAAGAGAGAAATAATAACGAACTTTTCAACAGTTTGCGTCTAAGAAAAGTTGTTCAGGTTGACATTCCTCTTAACTGCATACTTTGTCTCTAAGTTCTGCTTCTTGCATGGTTTCAGGATTATCAATAATTGGCTGCCAATGATTGGAAAGGGGCGGTCTTGTTCAACGAACCATGTCTCCTTTAGTACGATGCGAACGAAACGCTACTCATATGGTGAAAATAACACGAAAAAAATAAATTTCACATGCAAAGTGCATGCAAACAATGCAGGCAAGTGGCGGAGATAATGTGACCCAGTAATGATTCGTGAGATGGATTCGTCCGGTCTTTAATTATATGCAACGCCTATGAGGAGTGTTAATTATCAAAACCTTGCATGCGAAACGAACTCGTTCTAACATTACTTCTGCTTTACCATAACGCTGTTAACTTTAAGAGATGGGGAATGCCGGTTCCATATTTCTTAAAATACCTCAAGCCTTAATTAATCGCATTATCTTGCAAAAATAAACCGCGCAAATATGGAGGTGTGTGTGTATGTGTGTGTAATTCCAATATCTTTCTTCTTTCATAGTTTCACGAGCTCTGGTCCCTCCCTACCTCTAAATTTATGAACAATAAACAGAAATGCAGATCCTAGTTGAGAGTAAGATATAATATATAAAATATTTTAATTGTTATTACTGATATTTTCATGTTGCTGTAAAGATGAAACTGAAGTTCATTTAGGAGGGCACAGGCCTATGCTCTGTTATACCAACATAAGCATACGGGCATAAAAGCATATATGCAATATAGGCATACTTATTACGCAATTGAAATTAATGCTTTTTTATTTTTTGCTAATTTAATTTTTGTTTTAAATAAAAATATGTGTGTGAGGGTCAAGGACAGCTCGCCACCACAGCTTGAGATTAAAATCAAGCCTAAGAAAGTGGGATATGATTGGGGTTTACCTCGACCCTTTCCCAATATTTTTTTAAATTTGGCGCCCCTTGGTTAAGCTGAATGGAAATGCAGTTCAGCGCAGACCAGATGGAAATTCTATGGAATTCGGACTACAACTTAATTCTGATATATTTACCTCCAATAAAATCAAATGCTTATCAGGTGGACATAGTCTACATGGAGATACACTTTAACGCCTATTGAGTGTAATAAGCATTTCTTATCGCTTTTGTTACGCATATGCATTAAATAAGAATAAAGCGTATCAGAAATTCTAAACCAATATAGAGTAAAACCTCCAAATAAGGGTCACCTGCGGGACTCTACAAAGGTGACGGTCCTTCAGAGGTGGCTGTTATTTAGAGGTTCAGTATAAAAAAACAAAATAAATAAAATTAACAATAAAAAATTATAACCATTTCAAATACATTAATCCTCACCTATTTTAATTTATATTAAAAAAATCAGTGATGCGTAATTGTTTTGCTTTTTTATGGCAAACATTCATTTCTAAGGATATAATAATATTTCGGTCTTTTTGTATAATTCGTCATCATTTTTGTTCAAAGCAAAGTTTTGGATCTCCTGAAAATTTACCAAAACATCAAAATATGTTTTGATGTTAGAATTTTGTGGCAGTTCCACTCTTTCTCTCTTCCGCTTCCATTTCCTCATCACTTTTTTTTCCCTTCATCATATTTTCTAACAATTCCTGAATGTTATTAAACGTAACAAATACGTTTAATAACATTCAGGGATGTTATTAAACGTAGCAAGTACTTCTAAATCTTCGTTCACGCAAATAAACTTGCTGGCTTTCATATTTGTCATTCCTACTAATCTGAGAATGCCATCAAACCCTTCCCCCATCATCATCTCTGTCTATATTTTCGGGGCACAGAATGACCCTTGCTGTCCTTGCGCCATAAAAATACAACCAAATATATTTTCAGGTTCATTAAGTGAGGAAAAATTCTTCAATTAAGAAATATTTTAATTGCAGGATTTTTGATTGAAAGTTTTTAAATCGACAATTGGAAACCCAGTCTAACAGCACTTTGTCAAGTTCTGCATCTTCGGTCTTCCAACGCTTCATTTTGCTATACAAGTTTACGCCTCGAAAGGCCTGTTACAGATAATCCATTATTTTGTAAAATCTCAATTATGTATGACCTCCCATAACCGTAAAGCGTTGCTAATTTTCGCACACTTACTAATTTTTGACCGTTTCGGATAACTTTTTCTCCTTTAAACTGAAGAACTCTCGTGAAGAACAAACTCATTGTGATTACAAACTGGCGCTCAAATGACGAACATAGGCGTACGCAGAAAGTTCATAAGGGGGGAGGTTATAGACTCAATGAGGTGGGGTTACAGAGATACAACTCGCATATTCCTATGTTAAATATACAAATTTTCATTGCAATGGGGGGGTCACAACTCCCATCAACACCCCCTGCGTACGCCAATGGTGACGAAGTTAGGTTAATACGACACTACTCAGTGGTAACAACGCATAAAGAACCGGAATTAATAGCATTCTGCCTATCGAACAAATTTACAAATATGACATCTTGGTCAAAATGTATGAAAAGATAAAGGATAATAAATACATTGATATTCCGAGGTTAAGCTTCAATGAAAGAAATAAGGAAAGATGTCGAAACTATATTGAATTGTCAATGCCAAAAGTAAGAACGGAAATTAGAAGGAGCAGTATCAGTTATATGGGACCTAAATTTTGGAATGAGCTGCCGGATGCATTAAAGACTCTGAACAATGTAGGAAAATTTAAACAGGACCTAAAGAAATACTTAATGATGCATATGTAAAATAATTGCGAAAAATTAAAATTAAAAAATGATGAGGAGAAAACAAAGAGTGTATTAATGGGATGACTAATAGAGTGAGAAAATATCCAAGTGGATGCTTGAATTTTTTTTTTTTTGTACAGTAGTGTTGATTGAAGGCGGTCATAATATTTAAATCAGTTTAAGGTCCCAAGTCTGTGATATCTAATGATATTTTCTTGGGACCTTTCTTGGTGCGATCATGTTTTTGTTTTCTTCTTTTTCCTTTTTTGCTGTGTTGTTTACTGACTGTTTATATGTCTATATCAGAGAAGAAGCAATAAAGGTATATTATTATTATTATTATTATTAAATCAATTCTCGCATACATTACGGTGTACACGCATGAAATTTTACAATTTTGGAATTCCGAAAAGGAAACTGTAATTTATTGTTTTGTGTGAAAAATCATCAGTAATTATTTTAATTTATTGTAAGTGAAGGTAGCAAATTCTTTTAATATTTAGAACTGTGTCTAAACTAGTTTACGTACTCTAATAAAGGTTATTAATCTGATTTTGTACGAACTTGTTGTGAGTTTATTTAATTTTGGCTAAGTTATTGTTTTTATTGTCCCATTTTGGGTTTTTTAAGTTTTACGTCCCGAATTTTCCTCTACGTCTATCTTTTTTGTAGTCATCGAATTTTAAGCATCCATTTTTTTTCAAAATCCACATTAATGATATATGAAGCACTCTGTACTCCATAAAATACCGGTTGAATCAGCAATATGGGTATAAAAGAATTTGGATGTCTTGTTTATTCCATGATTCGCTACGTCAGCGATTCTCAACTCGTGTGTGGAGAGAATTTTTAAAACATGCAATACCTGACGATTTAGTCACAGACGCTAACCTCGTTTTATTGAGATTTTGATGTAAAAAAAAATCAATAAAATCATAGCGTATAATGGAGCGGTGGTCAACTATTCCGAAGAACGCAATAAATTGGCAAACCAACTGAGCGAGCAGTCTAACAGATTGTGCGCTGGCGTATCCCAGAAGATCGAGAGAAAATATGTGGTTATTATATACTGCTTAAAGATATGGCTTATTATTAATATTTTGTAGATCAATCAAAATTATACATATTTTTTACTTATTTGTTGTCATTTATCTACTTATTTTTATTAGATCAGTGAAAAAAAGATTTTTTTGGTGTGTCGTCTAATTTTATAAATTAGTTTTGGTGTGTAATGAGATGAAAAAGGTTGAAAATCTCTGCGCTACATCATTATGTTGCCTTTGGTAGTTCAATGAGTTAGAGGCTGTAGGCAATAGCACGAAAGTTGTATATGTTTTATATTCATATAGCCTATGTAAGGTAGAATTTACACAGATTGAACTCATGTATATCGACATTCTTTATACATACAGAAGTCAAATCAAACAACAATGTCAATCAATCAACGTTTATTGGCGTAGTGATACCAACGCCGATGGTATGGCGTGATTAGATGGTGAAACGTTCGAAAGAAAATAAATATTTCTGCCTTCGGTGGGACCTGAACCCACGACCTTCCACTTCAGGTCCCACCGAACGCAGAAATATTTATTTTCTTTCGAACGTTTCACCATCTAATCACGCCATAACATCGGCGCTGGTATCACTACGCCAATAAACGTTGATTTATATTGTTGTTTAATTTAATCTGCGTAGTGTTCGATTTATATAAATACATATAGAAGTTTTAGTCAAATCTATGATTCGAAATCCTGTTCCTTACATAGAAAACAGTTTCTATAGATCCAAATTTCTGTATGGAACCATACTGTATTTCTGTATGGAAATATTTTATGGATATACGGGATGATCCTGAACTCTACCGACAAAATAAGAGGGGTTGTTGGGGACACCAAATAAGGCATATTTGCCCATATCCCCGTGTCCGCAAAGGGGCCGGTTTGGCTGTAGATTTTAACTACTGTTTAGGTCCATGACGTTGCTACGTAGCCAATTACATGAATTAAATACAATTTTTGATACATAATTTAAGTAAATGAGCTAATAATACAGCAGACAAAGAAATCCGGAATTCAGTTTCCTGTTCCTGATCTGTGTTACTATGTAGTGAAAATAAGCCTAAAACTGCCTTTTTTAACACATTAGAAAGGAGTTGGACTGACAGTGTCTGCAACGGGTAGAAGAACATCAAAATAAACATTTTTTGTTCAGTGAATTTTTTTCCAAAAATTAGCCGTTCGGGCACTACAGTGAATTTACTGTTTGTGCTCACCACATTCAAGGTTTTCACAAATGGCTACAATGCGCCATTTCAAGAATTTTTCAAATTATTTAATGTCAACAGACGTCAGGCTCTCTCTGGAAACTTTCTTCAATCGTCGCTGCTCTGAATTGTTGGTGCGCTGAAATCTCCACGCTAAACTGTCGTGACACCGCTGAAAACAGCAGTTATGGCCTCGGAAGCCTCATTCCCCTAGTGGTGAAATTTGGAACTAAATTAAAATCGCTTTCCTATGGTCAAATTAAGCTACCCTCCAAATCCCTTGGCGATATCTCATCGCTCTAGAGGGCATAGAATAGAACAAGTCATTTTATGGTCAACCTGTATTTTCCGACGGGTCTCAATTCAAAAACCAAACTGTCAATAATTACGAAAATTAACATTTGGTATATAGGTTTTGTATCACAACTGTATTACGCTGTGTTATACGCCCAGGTTTAAGTATAACATTCTGTTTTCGAAACTGAACAAGCATGTGTTTAATGGAGCACATAGACTTCATTGTACATGAAGGTAAATCGTGCATCACATTTCTGCATATTTTAATGTAAGAGAAGAACATTTTCACGGCATTCGTCGAGGCATATATCTAACACACGTTACTATGGTAATTTTTCGAATAACTGATGAAATTCAAAGTTTTACTCAGTTCCGGTTATTTGAAAGTTCATTTTGAATAACAGGGCAAACTTATTGTATAATGTTCTTTTCCAAACCACCGCATGCTGGCGTAGAGATTACATGTTTGTCTTTAGGTATCCTGGTTTGAATACCGGTGGCACAAAACGCCTGCTATTTTTTTCTCTAAAACTTCCGCGTTTAATTCCCTGCCACAGAAGTTCGAATCCCTCTGAAAACTACAGAGTCTGGCGCATCGTTACCTCAGCCTTCCTTATTCCTTAAAACAAAAACAAGCACCTTTCACGAAATATTTAAGGTATGTCATTTGCTGTTAAATGTCGAAAAAAGTAGAAAACTAGAGTTAAGGTATTTTTTTTAATAATTTTATCCACAATCCCTCCCTTTAAATGCTTAAAAATAACGGAACATCTTAGAATATTTAGAGCTATTAGAAGATAATTTATGAACATATATTTATCAAAATAATGTAAATAATTGAAGTTTTCTTTATTATAGGTAGAAAATCATTATATTGTTTTGCTATATAAGATATTATTACCCTTCTCAGAGGTCACACAATTGCCAAATAATGGTTAACACACAAAGCCACCAAGGAAAGTTTTTTGTGAGTTTTCGTGGGGGAATTTATTTTTACTTAATAATTTTCGACACCCATGTAGAAATAAGCTCAAACTAGAGCTGTTTTTTGTTTAGGAGAAAAAGAGACGCCGTCCTCATCCTGGATTCGAACCAGGGTCCCTCCGTTGAGCCCGGAGTGAGAGAAAAAGGCCGTTGTCCTTGTCCTCGTTCGTCTAGTAGGTTAGGACACGCCGGGCTAAACGGAGGGTTCTTGGTTCTAATCCAGGATGAGGACGGCGTCTCTTTTTCTCCTAAACTAAAAACGGCTCTAATTTGAGCTTCTTTCTACGTGGGTGTCGAAAATTATCAAGTAAAAAATGTTTTGCTAATATTCCAATATCATTTTAAATTATCTTATAAAGTCGATTGATTTTGATGTTGTTTTAAAAGCATTCCTCCCCAATACCGATTGTTTTACGGCTTCATCCAATACTCAGTGCCGTATTTTCCAATAGGCTACACTAGGCTATAAACTAGGGCAGCAAAATTTGTGTATTGAGTCTAATATAACGAATTCAAATACCATATGATGATATAATCAGATGTTTTGCCGAGAAGAAAGCTAGACGTCATGCTTTCCATTTAAATTCCAGTGCTTGATAGGCTTTTGTATTTTTGCTAAAATTAAAATTTATTTCGATAAAATTGAATTGGATTTATCATATACCAAAAATAAATAATATGGCGCCAAGTTAATATTTCGAGCACAGTTATGTTTCAATTTATGAGTTTGTTTTTCAGTATATTTATTGTCAATACAAAAGTTTTTGGCGTATATTGAATGTAGCAATTTTTATCTTCCCACCACTGATTAATGGACGGACGGGTAGGAAGAGGCGGCAAAAAAAATAGCCTTGGGGCAGCAAAAATAGCCTAGGGGCGGCAAAATGGTAAATCCGCCCATACCAATACTATACCCAATAAAGACTTTTTATGCCTGAGTTAAGAGGAAAAATTTCC
>QLNU02015360.1:141569740-141610323 GCA_006491805.2 Dysdera silvatica
CCCGGGTATAGTTGGCCTTTGCGTAAATCTGACGCTGTGTGAAGCATATGTGCAACAACAATACCATATGCTGTCGAACTTCTATTTAACGAAGTCGCAAAATCCCGCCAAAAACTTCGTTAACTGGGAAATAAGCTAAATTACTGTTTCAATGAACTTTTTCAGACATTTTGTATAGCACAATATAATGTTAAATATATGTATTGTAAATACAAATGAAATTTTAATATACAAATTGTACAGATGTGTATGCGCAGTCATTTCACCATGGAAGTCCTAAATATAATTTATGTTGAAAAAAATAATTTAATTGCATCTGAACTGTGAAAAAACAAACTTCTTTAAATAGCGATTTTATACGAAAATTTGTAAGTAGTTGAGTGCGTCCGTTCCACAAAAACATCCACTAAATAAAGAAAATCATAGAACTGATGTTCGTTAAGTAGAGATTTGACTGCACATTGTTCATAATCGCAAATAGTTATCTACAAATAATATAGTTTAAATTATATATATAATAAATATAATATAATACAAATTTTATATATAAATATAAAAATAAATATTGTATATAAATATAATAATAATATTATATATAGATATAAAATATTGTATAAATATAATAATAAATATTGTATATAATTATAATAATTAAAGTTAATGGTTAATTTACTGTTAAAAAAGTTGTAAAAAATCGATTTTCCCAGTTTTAATTTCCACCCAGTAACATTATTTGCTTTTAATATTTTTTAAATTCCCCTGTTTCTTTACTCTTAAGTTGTTTTCGTCTTCTTCTATATGGCGTTTTATTATTTTTTATTTAGCATCAAATTTCCAATTTATTTTTTATTTGGTAATTTTTTGGATGAAACCAACAAGCAAGTTGTAAATTCGGGATTTTACAACTGAAAATCTCAAATTTTTAATGTAAAAAGAAATTGAACTCTTGATTAAGAAATAGAAAAGTATTTAGGGATTTTCACTTGACAATGATTAAGAATTCTCATCAATCAGCCTTAGAAATTTTCAATGATTGCTTTTTAGTAAGCACGGCACATTTATAAAAAAATATTATACTTCTCTTTCGTCTTAATACACAAACCCTCGACCACTTATAATACATTACTTTTATACTTCGTTTATAATTTCGTTTATTAATCAGGAATACAAATATAGTAAAATTATAATTTTCAGGAAATAAAGAATAGGTAGCCTGAAGGAGGGAGGCCAGGAAAAGAAGAGCAAGCTTAGATCACAAGACCTGTCCACCCAAGTTATAGTCCATTCGGACGTCAGGTCTGGGCGAACGGACTATAACTTGCATTCCTTTTTAACTCATATCCCCTTTCTCAAGCATGAAATCAACGAGACATCTTTTCAGGTCTCCAGCCAAGCCGGGGCCAGCAGAGGCGCGGCCCCAGTTGCCCCATGCTTGTGCCCCATATGCCCTTTGCCTTGCCCCAGTTGCCCCTTCATCCTGGCTACAGGCCTGCATGTTTTCATAGTAAAATGTTAATTTCTATTATTAATCTAAGAAAATCCATAAATTCCATGCTGGTATACTTAAATGACATACACTGATTGCCCAAATTATTATGACTATCGAGTTGATACTTCGGACTTCGGTTGGGACGGATTTAAGATTTTAATTAGGGGTGTGAACACACTCCCTAATGAACTAAAAGAAATTAACTCACTTTTTTTATTTATAAAGCGCTTGCATAGTTATTTAAATATATTATGATTTTCCTTTTTTTTTCCTTGCATATATGATAATGTACTTTTTTTTCTTTGTAACTCATCGGCGGAAAACTTGAGCAGCGTGGGCTTCGTTAGCTGTCAAAGCTTTCCCATTGCTGCCCAGTAAAATGCAAATAGTTGTGTTGTAATTTAAAATAGCTCCAACAACTGTATATTTTATCTGAAATAAAGTTCATTACTATTATTATAATAAATTTTATATGAAGTCCAAGGATATTTTAACTCATATAGTCTGTTTAATGTTGCTCCACATGCCCAGATACTCCTATGAAAGATACCCTATACCGTAAGCTTCACTCTGCCGGCTTGAAGAGTCGTGTCAATGCGAGGATTAATGCTTTCGTGATGTTGTCGCTATACCATTTCCAGGGCCTGATCACCGTAAAGGCGTCCAAAGCCCGAGCTTTGAGAATAGATTATATTCTGAGCATGTGCGTGGACCACGCACATGCGCAGAAGGATTGTTCACCGTGCAGTTCCCACTCCTGCTAGAGTCTAGTCCCAAAGCCCGGGCTTTGGACGCCTTTGCGGTGAGCAGGCCCTGACCATTCCAATGACATTTAGTGTCCAATTTTGAGCAAACTGTTTGCAACCTGGCGTGGGGACAGGTGTTTTACTTCTATAGCCCGTATGACGTATATGACGTAAGACGTAATGTATTGAAAGGTTATCTGCATTCGTCTCGGATTTACATTATCCTTAATTTGATGCACGTGGCCCATCAGTTGAGAAGTATGCCCATTCTTCGCTTCGCTTGAGCAGCCAGTAGCTGCTTACGACTAGGTCTTGTGCTCAAAACTGGTTTTTTTTTTGTTTTTTGTTTTTTTCTGCAGCTGGTCAACTCAGTGAACACTTTGACAACTGCAGTTGTTTTGCTAATGCTCACAATACTGCTGCTAGCATCCACAATCAGTCCACGTTCAAAGTTCATCAACTCGCGTCGTATACATCTTATTTCATTGTTGATACACTTCATTAGTCTTTAAGCTTTGTCTTTTCGTTTTTATATAGATTCAGGCACCTTATGCCAATATTATCTGCGGAATAATATTTTTTTACATTTTCGGACCTCACCCGAGCAAATATTATGGGTGCACCATTGATCGATTGAAGTGAAATAAGAAATTACGTAAAAGGGAAATCATAAAAATGCTTACCAGTATTCTGAAGAATACGTGTTAATTTTAATGAACATAAGACACAAGTACGTACGAAACTATTACCACTTCAAAAGGAAATCTTTAATTGACGTTTATTTTGTTTTTTCTTGGGAGTTGGCATTTAACATTGCCTTTTCGATTTTTTCAAATGCATCGAAAAGATCATTGTTGACGTCAAAACGCAGTAAATACAGTATTTCTCATACTGCAAATTAGCATTCGTTTCAATTGAGTGAACTCAATTTACGTTCATTCACGTAGTCTTTCATGGCATCCATTAATATATATTATAGAGCAGCGGTTTTTCAACTGTAGTCCGCGAGACCCCCCCGTGTCTCACAAAGGTTCATAAAAATACTAAAACAAGAGCATTTGCTCTTTAATGCTAAGAATAAATTATGAGGGGACGAAAAATTCCTTCCTTAAATAGTGAAAATTAGTGATGAAACACTAGAAATAAATATGTATGATGCAAATTCCGGGCTTTAAACTTTGAGTTAATTCTTGGGGGTCCGCGAGGGTGAGTGAACTCTGAAGGGGGTCCGAGGTCGATGGAAGTTAAAAACCGCTGTTATAGAGCTTTGCGGGATATTCCGATTTCTTCTGAGGATGCTCCGCATAGCACGGAGTGAAACGTTAAGTGTTTTTAATAAACAGACGCGGTGGAATATCCCGCAAAGCTCTATAATGTATAGCAATGGAAATTGGTTTTCTAACTAAAATTCTACTTGCAGCTACAGGACAATGACGAAGAGCTATTGTTAAACCGAGGAAAGTAAACGTGAAATCGAGGAAAATATAACACTGGACTCAGTATAACTCAGTCTGGACAAATAAAAGCAATCGTTAACTCGAGGACATAGTTAAATCGGGCATTGTTAAATCGGTTAGACTGTATTACTATTATACCATAAAAATATACGTAACATTACATATTGTATAACGGCATAATAAATTTAATTATGTAACTGCAATTGTTTCATAAACTTGCATTAAAAATTATATACGTTTTTAAATTTAGAAATAATACAAACTTTTGCTTCTTTAATACAGTGTTGCCAACTCTTATTTTAACTTTATAAAGATAACATTCATCGCATATGCGTATGTAAATTAACCTTTTCACTACTTTTCATTTTCCGTCTGATTAAGCTAATTTTCGACCTTGGAAATCTAATTTTCAAGTATAATGCGTTCATTGTGGTGGCTACCTATTGAATTCAATGAGTGCTGTAAAAAACTGGTGCACGTGAAAGGCATTATCATTAGCTTGACCTCTTGTTTCTTGACCCGTGACATAGTTGACATTAGAATAGATCTTTGAATTATATTTTTTATCTTCTATCTGAGTATTTTTAGACTCTAAAACCTTGTAGATGCCACTAATCAATTATGTCATTGATAGAATTATGTCGCAATTGAAAAATGTTTTTCACTTTTATCAAATAGGTCAAAGATAAAAAGAGTAAAAATTGCATTTTATTGCGTTTAAACTTTGTATTTTATCGGGTTAAAACCAAGGTCAAAGTTTCTTTTGTTAAACTGAACATTGTGTAAGGAACCATATGTTTAGTTTTTCATTTTAAAATATTTTTTCGGGGAAAATTTTAGAATTTTTTGACATAATTGAACACTACATTTTTTTTACGTGAGAATATTTAGGATATAATCTACTGCAAGAACTAAAGCTGTTACTATAAAATTTGTACTAAAATTGTATTAACCTTAGCTAATTTTATAGCCTTTGATAAAACTTCTGCTAAAGGAAGTTGGACATATTTTAGGTGTTTTAATATTAAATAATGTGTATAATATAATGTGATAACACTGAACAATACTGGATAATGTGTTTTATAATGTTGAAGTTTTAATCATTTGTCACCCAAGCAAGATTTTCTCTGTAAGTCAAATATTTTGATGTACTGGATGTTTAGTAATATTCGAAAACAAAAAAGAAACCTGTAGCGCTCATTCTGTAGAATTTGAAGATGAATACTGAAAAAGAAACATTTTAAAATCAATATTTCTTTTTTTAATTACAATTAAAGTTCGGTTAATTAAAACATACAGTTCCCAGTACTTCGAATGCGGAGTTGAAACGGATTACTAAACACTTGTTTTCGAAAAGGAGTGAGGAGTGACAAAGCATTGCGATTCCATGTATACGTGTAGCAATTGGTGTAGAAAAGGGGAAGGCTCGGGAGGCTCAAGCTTCCCCATTAGACAACAAATAACATTATTTTGCTTAAAGCCGACTTATTTGACCTTTTTTAAAACTGCTTTGGAACATTGTAACATATAAAATATGTAGTTAAATACCGAAAACAACATACTCTCATAGACGTAGCCAGAGGGTGGTTTTGGAGTTTGTAACACCGATCATAATGAAATTTTGTATATTTAACATAGGAATATATGAGTTGTAGCTCTGTAACCCCTCCCGTTAAGCCTATAACCCTCGCCTTATAAACTTTCTGCCTACGCCTATGCATACAGTAGTGCTAATGTTTAATGGTTGTCTACGTTTGGTTTAGAATTTATGACTTTATTGACGTGAATTATTGAATTTATTATAAATTATTATTATGAATTATATGAATTATTATCATGAATTATATGAATTATTATCATGAATTATATGAATTATTATCATGAATTATATGAATTATTATTATGAATTATATGAATTATTATTATGAATTATATGAACTATTATTATGAATTTATTACGCGAAGAAATAAGCCCATTATGACTATAAGATTAAATTTTTCTCAACAATTGTTTAGTGCGGACATAAACACTTTGGGTTTAAGCAAATGTTATTGACACAAAGTTTGGACGAAAATATGTTGTTTGTAAATATTAAGGTGTTGAGGAGAAACAGATTTGGTAATAAGTTCTGTATATCGATCATAAGAACTCCTCGTAGAATCTATCCCATTTTCAATAAGTGATATGCCAATGTGAATGTAGTTTTTTTCAAGTGTTCCCTATTGAAAAGGTGCTAGGTTCTACGAGGGTTAGTGGTGGACCGTCATTAACTTGTGGCAAGAAACAGGTGTGGCCTATAAAACTCACATTCAAAGTCGTCATTGTTGCCATCGAGTTCCACTGAGTTTGTACAAAAAGTGGGAGACTAACCGTTAATAAAAAGCCGTGCTTATTAACAAGAGGTAAACCTTCTCATTCGAACCAACCTCTTTTAGGAATTTTCTGCGTACGCTACTGGATCAAGGGTAATTTTTCGATACTAACTTTTATTATCAAGCTATTTATTATTTACCTGCAGGACAGACTTTTGAATTCTTGAATGGTAAAACATGAACGAAAAGAAAAGAATCTTCGGAGCATAAAAGTTTATGATTGGCAGGTGGAGGGCATTGACGGATTCAGTAAGAATCCCAGAGGTGGGGAAGGTGTCAATTTGTATGGAAGTGCGCAAAGTAATTTTAAACCTCAGGAGAGTAGGCGCCCAGTAGCGCAGTTGGTAAGGCGTCCGTATACGGATCTTGTTAACGCATGCTGGGCGGAGGGTTTGTTCCTTTTAGTACTGGGCGCCCTTGGCCGCACCGGGTCCCTGTGCAATTCACCCTTCCCCCTATTGCCTGCCCTGCCCTTCGTAGCAAAAATTGAAACATTCCTTAGGTAAACTTCTTTAATCGGTGTTGCGAGTCTCGAGATATTTATTTTTCAAACTAAACTTCTTGCTTTAGAACCAAGA
The DNA here is from genome assembly GCA_006491805.2 of Dysdera silvatica. Classification (NCBI taxonomy): domain Eukaryota; kingdom Metazoa; phylum Arthropoda; class Arachnida; order Araneae; family Dysderidae; genus Dysdera; species Dysdera silvatica. Next base: position 141,576,384 of record QLNU02015360.1, read on the forward strand.
GGGCTCCCACGGATCTTGAGGCCTCCTATGTTCGTAGTGCACCACTGAGGGAAGTTTCCAGCCCTACATAGGAGCTCTAAAATCTTTATTTATGAAATTGCGCCAATTATAAAATCAAGTCGCCAATCTCAGCAACCACAAAAAATGCCAACACGCCTGGAATCCTGTTTGAGGATGCAATGTAGCAACCCCGCGCTGGAGTTGAAATTTTCGGGGGAGACAACTTCATGGTTTGTAAGCGCCATTGGTCATTATAGATCCCGCCTCTGCGAAATAAAAGTATGCATAACTCCGTTGATATTCATTTCCGACCCCCCATGTAGAAGTCCGATAGTATGCTCTATAGCAGCTGCAAATATCGACATCCAGTTAACGTGACCTCGTAGAACACAGATTCAATGAGTCTGTTGTTTAAAATACCGCACCACATATTAATAGACCATCGAACCTGATGTCGGACTGGTCGTCTCCATAAAGGATTTTCGAGAGCCCAATAATGTCCGTTGTGTCTATTTAACACCCCGTTGCGGGTGAATTTTAACTCGTCCGTTCAAAGGACATTCGCTAAAAAATTCGGCTGCATATCTAAGGTGTTCGTAACGAAGTTTCACCAACAAAAACGTCGCTCAGCATCCCCTGGAACTAGTGACTGCAGCAGTATTCCATAGTAGGGGTGAGCTCCCACTTGCTGCAAGATTTGCCGCACACGACGGCCTGTTAGGCCACACATCATACCAACTTCTCTTGAACTGCACCGTGGGTGGGCCAGAACATAAGCTAAAACGTCCTCTGGTTGCACACTCTGACTTACACATGCGTGGCGACCTGAACGGGGACGAGGTGTAACGCTACCCGTCTCTTTCAGCCGTCGAACCACATTAGTGATGGTCATTGCAGTCGGATGGAGTCCCGAAGTAAAACGTACGACATATTGTTGTGCACTTTCTCTTGCATTACGACCACATTCCCCATATAACAGCGCCATCTCGCAATACTCGTTGTTGGAATAATTCGCCATGTACTATGTAACTACAGACGTTTAACGCACGGTTTCACTTCTCACACTGTCTTACACTCCTTGCCTGGCCACTATTTTATGCTTACCGATAACGTATGACATAGAATACACATTTGCATATCATCCGCTTTGTGACACGATTATGTGTGCAATGAAAGTATCGCCCCTATCCGAAGCTTCCCCTATATGCATAGCTGTACGAAGGGAAAGCTGTCACGTTAAACTTCCTAAATCACGATTTTTGTTCTATTAAGGTGAGGAAAAGATCGTTTCGTACTAACTAGCTGGTGCTTAACAACTTTGTAATTGACTTTTTTCCCCGTATCTTGAATAGTTTTCGAGATAGCAGCTCTAAGTTCTGAATTTTTCCGCTAGGGACGCTGCACGCAGTCTCATCTTGTAGCGCATAGTCACTTTACTATATACATCACGTTCATACCTTTACCTCCCTTTGACAGGTATCTGTGTGTATAAGGACTTCACTAACCACTCTGTATATTACAGCATGTGTATATTAGGGTGGGTCGAATTTTCAAAAATTGCTCGAATCGAAACGTAATAGTGCGGAAAAGTTGCTGCTTGTCGAGATAAACACAGTGGCAAAAGAAGTTTTGGAATCGGATAATATCTTCAGGTCGCGCATGACCCTCAAAATTTGTGAAATTAGCCATAAATTGACCTTTTTTAGAAACTTTTGAATAGTGCCTTAAATTGGTCGGATTACCATGAAACTTCAGTTGTGACAATAATTAGAAACCAGTTAACGGGAAATAATAGTCTGACAGACGAAAATAACCCCAAAGGGAGCTGGCAGGGGGTCGCATTAGGACGAAAATTGGCCAAAATTGTGAAAAAAACAAAACACCGTAGAAGCGTTCATGACTTCAGAAAAATAGGTTAAGTAGACTGTTTGATTAACTATTGCTGTGCAGCTCTTCGCCTGTTTGCATTCCACATTCAGTGTAAAGGAAAACGACCTCGAACTCACCAGGGGAGGTGGCCGCACTTCGAGTTCCACCCACGCCCTTCCCAACCAACCAACCAACCATAGCTGGACGTGGGAAATCATTACACTTGTGATTTGGTTTGGTTCCCCATGAACTGGACTTTGTTTTCAAATATTGGCATTTGGCAGCGAGAAAGCAAAAGTTCTCTGATGAAACCATCTCTGCTGTCACCGCCACATACTTTGCTCACTGCTTCTGTGATTAGTTTTACAGTACGTTTAACTGCCTGAGTATGACATGGAAATTCGTCTAATTCGAAAGTTGATATCTGCTTGGAATAAATGAGGTCTAAGATTTCCTGTGATGTTACAGATGCTAGAAGTGGAGGACAGGTAATTTTCGTTGATGACTAGATGATCCACCTTGTCTAGTCTTTTGCATCAAAATTTAAATCAGGAATGATGAACGTACGTACGGATTTGCATTTCTCTAGTTTTTTCCTGGCTTTTAAAATGGGTCTCAAACAAACTTTCTGACATGCTTTTTTTCGTCTTTCACCATAGCCAGAAAAAATTCTCTGGATGGGCAATGAAAGCATTGTTTTGGATTACTGGATCAATGATTGTTTTGAGATGATCTGGTAAATATCGGGAATCCTGAATACACTGAAACACATGTTTTGGGCCTTGAAGTATTGCTGGTTGGGTTTTGATTGTGAACCATAGAGGTGAGTATACTTTCAGGATGAACACTGTGATATGAATAAGATTTGAAGATGGGTCTGAGGAAGCAACGTATAGTCTAAGGACTATTGTCCGGTGTCAACCATCTGGAATGGCTGAGCAATCCAGGGATACAAATGGCAAGATCTGGAGGACAAACACCTGAGTGGATGGCCAGTGAAATTTCAAGTAAACATTTTTGACCTTTGCTTTGGATATCCTTGTTCACTTTTGGAAGTATGCAATGAATTTCCAGAAATTTTGCCATTGGTAATTTTTCGCATCTTTGAAGGTGCTTTTCGATAGGTCCAGAGTACGACTACGGGGAAGTTGTTTTGCCATCTAATTTTTCAATGAAGTGCCTCAATGGCAACTCATTGAAGTGGAGCATATAGGCAGACCACTGTAAAGGAATTTTGACAGAAATTTCTATAAACCTAATGGCTCCATTTTTCCACCTAGTTTTTATGTTTGTTCCATCGCATCCAATGCCTTTTTTGCCCATCTTAAGAATCTTCTTCTGGCTATGGTAAAAGAAGAACGACAGCATGTCAGAGAGTTTGCTTTGAGATACACTTTAAAAGCCAAGGAAAAACTAGAGAAATGCAAATCCGTACACAAGTTGATTATCCCTGATTTTAATTTTAATGCAAAAGATTACAGAGGGTTGATCAGTAGGTCATCAACGAAAATTACCTGTCCTCCACTTCTAGCATCTGCAACATCCGAGGAAATCTTAAACCTCATTCATTCCAAGCAGATAACAACTTTCAACATAAACGAATTTCCATGTCACACTCAGGAGGTTAAACTTACTGTGAAACTAATCACAGAAGCAGCAAGCAAAATATGTGGCGGTGATAGCAGAGATGGTTTCATCAGAGCAACTTTGCTTTCTCGCTGACAAATGTCAATATTTAAAAACGAAGTCCAGTTTATGGGAACCAAACTAAACCACAAAAGTCGTGATTTTTCATGTCCAGTTAAGGTTGTTTGGTTGGGACGAGCGTAGGTGGAACTCGAAGTGCGGCCAGTGGCGTAGGCAGAAAGTTCATAAGGGGGGTTATAGGCTTAATGGGAGGGGTTACAGAGCTACGACTCATATATTCCTATGTTAAATATACAAAATTTCATTGCGATGGGGGTTACAACCCCCAAGAACCTCCTGGCCACGCCTCTGAGTGTGACCATCTCCCCTGGTGAGTTCTGGGTCGTTTTCCTGTTCACTGACTGTAGAATGTAAACGGGCGAAGAGCTGCACAGCAATAGTTAATCAAATAGTCTGCTTAACCCATTTTTCTGAAATCATGAACGCTTCTACAATGTTTTGGGTTTTTTTTTCCATAATTTTGGCCAATTTTCGTCTTAAAGCGACCCCCTGCCCGCTCCCTTTGGAGTGTTTTCGTCCATCAAACTATTATTTCTCGTTAACTAGTTTCTAATTACTGTCACAACTGAAGTTTCGTGATAATCCTGCCAATTTAAGGCACTTTTCAAAATTTTCTAAGAAAAAGTCAATTTATGGCTAATTTCTAAAATTTTGGAGATCAGGCCCGACCTGAAGATATTATCCGATTCCAAAACTTCTTTTTTCACTGTGTTTATCTTTACGAGTAGCAACCTTTCCACAATATTACGTTTCTATTCAAGCAACTCTTTGAAAATTCTACCCACCCTAATATATATAGTACATCTCGTTTGTAAATATACTTCTTTATTACAGGCTGTGTATTTAACAGCGTCAGGACTGGAACTTGGATGGATCATAGAATCAGATGGTGAGTTAGTTTAACGTAATATAGCGTTTATATACATAATGAATATACGGAAAAAGTAATTGATAATATCAGTTTCTGAAATATTTATTTTTATAATAAAACGAAATAAAGGTTCACCAGGGAGTTCCATAAACACAGAAGTTTTTTGTCATCGGAGTTGTTTATTAAAATAATAATAACAATGTTTCGGGAGCTGCCTGCTCCTTTTATCAAGTATAAGGAAGGCTGAAAAAAGTGAACGCGTCGTTAAATAGAAAAATGAATATGGAATATAAAACAAAACTTTTGTATTATGCTCACAGTGATACAACACAGTGACAAAAACTTCTATTTTAATATATTTTTATTGTTGTTATTTAAATATATTTATAACAGAACTACCTAACAATAAAGATCGGACTTAGGCCTAAATTGAAGAATCATGGAGTATTTGTATGATAAATTGAAAATCTGCAGTTAAAAATTTCCACAACGTTACATTGAATGGCATCACTGAATAAATGCACTACGTTACGGTAAATGATACATAATGAATTATATGTCGAGTTTTCAAATAATCACATTTAAATATCCAGTTTTACGAAAGACAATAATTTTTTATAAAGCCATAAGAAATAAGGTCAATTATGCGTAATGGAAAATTAATTTCTATCTAAGTTAATAATTTAGAAGAGAAAATACTTTTGCTTTAAAAATATTTCGATTGTAATTCAGTTGATAGCAAACGATTGCTTCAAGATGCAATTGATAGAGTTAGTTTAAACGATGTTTAATCGATTAATTTCATATACCTTTGAAGATTAACCGTTTAAAAGTTTACATATTATATTATTATGCAGAAATATTTGTAGAAGAAAGGATTTTAAATTTATGTGCAAAAGGTTAAACACTGGTAAAATAGCAATGAAAAAGATCACTCAAGCTTTCGGACGCATCAGCAGCAGTCCTTCATCAGGAGTAAGGTGAATGGAGTCATTACACCTGATGAAAGACTACTGTTGACGCGTCCAAAGGCTTGGGTGATCTTTTTCGTTTGCTATTTTACAAGGGTTTAACTTTTGTATGTAAATTTCTTCCCTGGTACTTTGTATCTTATTTCTAAGGATTTTAAAGATGAGAAATGCATTAATAATAAGCGCTTTTATATTTAACTGTTACTTGCGTTTCACATTGTACATAGTACGTATTGCAGTGATTTACATTTAACTTTTAAAGTGGGATTTTAATCATTTTGAACCGAATGGACACATATACTTCTTCTGTAGCCGCCTTGTATTGGCCTCGGACGTCTTCTACCAGTCAGTGGGAAAGAAAGAAACAGTACATTATTCGAGTGTATCATATTATACAGTGAAACCTCTTTAATGGACACTCCTGAGTAGCGGGAATTTTCTAATTCCCAGTCCCAATGCCTACTATTCCCTAACATCCTCGAGTATTTGGAATAGAAACTCAAATCCCGTGTCCGTTATTTGTAGGTTTTACTGTAGTAAATGAACGAATGAATGAATGTATGTATGTATGTATGTATGTATGTATGTATGTATGTATGTATGACGTTTTATTTAAATTCCTAATGAGATATAATTTCAACACAACATACACATCTATACATATACTCTAATAATATCGCATATATATTTTTCAAACGATTCATCTCAATGGCGTATAGAATTAATCGATTATTTAAACCGAGTCCATTCATGGTGATGATATCGCATCCCCCGCTTCAGAAGTGACACAACTCAAAAAATTTGCAAATTCCAGCTGAAAACATCGTTAAGATAAAATAGTTCCTATTTATCTTCAGAAGAAACGGCACATCTAACCTTTCAACAGTTTCCGCGAGAAACGCAGGTTGTTTCATCATAGTTTATTCGATTATGTTATTATGTAATTTAGTTATGAGTTATGTAATTTAGTATTGCTAAAAACGCAAATCGACAAATTTTGAGTTGTGTCACTTCTGAAGCGGCGGTGAGATATGCTATTTGAATTTTTTCGTATCATTCCTTCAGATACCAATCGTTAAAACACGCTAAAATGGTCTTTCAAGAAATTGCAGCAACGGAAATAATGCTAGGAATGATAGCCAATATTTGCAGTACGTCCTGCAGATAAAGATTTCAGTAATAACTCATTTATACGTATGTTTTCCGGCTTTCTTGTTTATGCAATTAAATGAATTCGGGTGCTTTTTAAGGCTCTCATCCTATGTGCCAACCACAGACTCCCTAGAACTGCAAATGCGGTAAAAGATAAATACTTTCTGTACAAAGTATCGATTTAGACTCGCTAATTCATCCTTTCGTTTCCATTTCAGATTACTTACCATCCGTAGCGTATGTTTTGACAGCTGAATACTTTTGTTCCTTATTCTTTGCATTGTTTTTGATGGTCGGCCTGCTATTGGTAAGTTTGCTGTAGTTTGTTTTGCATTACCCGAAGGTGCCACGTGTTTAACTAAGCTCGCACACGCACTAAACCCACAAGTAAAAAATACTCACGACGCCGTTTAGCACAATGTGACCTCGCATAAACAATTAATTTGTTTCGTGCCATACAACCTTGTGCCCATTACCTCGTGAAGCTTTCACCTCGTACGTAACGGTTACCTGTTACTTCCGCTCATCTGATGTAAATTTAATAATGCAGCATGTGTTCCAACAAAACGCGGAGACAGTGCAACCGTGTGTTTAATTGTTACTGTTTTATTTGCATCGCTATTATACCTAAAATGGTAACATTGGATGAATGTTAACTGGAAAAGTTGGTTCATTATACGCTTCATATAGAGCAAGTAAAAATAAAATACATGATAAATGACTTTAACAGCCTTGTCGACACGTACTGATATCGTCGACTTGAGAAATTTGTATGGTTTATGCAAATTTTCAGCATCACCTTCAGGGGCGGCTCAGTCCGCCCCTGACCACCTTAATTATCAAAGCTTCTCTGTTTTCTTCAGTGGCAGGTGTTACTGTAATCAATGAAAGCACAATGTGGATAACGGCACAAAACCATTTGAAATAAAATTCATATGAATTTTTATTTTTTATTTATATACATTTTTACAAGAAACAGATTCGGCAAGGTTAAGGTCGTTTCATGTACAGAAAAAGATAGATAATAGAAAGAATAGAATTAACGAATTGTATTATTGAAAAAAGAACGGGTGTAAAAATATATATCTTTATAGTTACATATTAGCTATCAGTGTACGCAAAAATTTCATAAACGGGGGTTACACAGATATAAATTACTTGTATATATACAAAATTGCCAGTGATTTTAACAGTATTTTGTAAATTAAGCAATATAAATTTATAACATATGATATTTAAACTTCGAAAGCAGTCAGAGTATGGAATGATAGTCATTTTGTGTTCGATGTTTGTGAACTTTTACTATTCAGCGAAATAAATTCGGTTCAATGAAACTAATAAAACATAACGTTAAAAATATTTGGTTATTGAAATAAAGCATTTAAAACATTATTAAATGAAGCTCATTTTCGAAAGCGGAAGAGATATTTGAATTATTTCTTTACACGCTTTGGCTACCAGTTTGATGAGGATGTTTATTTGAAAGGTAGGCAGAAGTTAACCAAACCAAACCGGTTGTAATCAGACTATGAGATGCTACTACCCAATGTTGGAAGTAAATGACTTTGTGTTATTCTTAATTACGAACGTTGATTTGGGATAGTTTTCGTGCCGGATTCATCAATAGCAAAGCAATTCAAAACTTATGGGGCTCAAGTGGCTGTGGGCGGCGGCACCTTTAAAGAAGATTTTGTGATGCGGACTATGAGAAAATAATGTGTTTTGATATCCAAAGGCGGGGATTCAGCCCCTCCCTTTCCTACACCACTAGAATTTACGTATAGAGTATATAGGTCCAAACCTAGGGTCTACGATATTGAGGCATAGCATGGGCCTTGAAGGGGTCTTGTGGTAATTACGTTTATGTTTTTTAATGTTAATTTTTGGTCCGAAATATTCGCATGTTTCTATATTCACATATTTGTGTTAGATTATCATTCGTCATGCCATCTCAGTGTCTTCTGCTCTATAGAAGTTATGGTTTCGATTTTTGTGGGATCCTACTTTCTTATTTAGTCCACATGAGCATAGACAATACAGTCAAACACACGCGCTTTGGAAACTTTCGGCGTCCACAGGCATAACAATTAAAAATTTTTCTATTTTCTGTCAGAGTTTGTGTTTTAAATTGATGACAATTTACGATATGGGATGACTCCATTGCAAGCTTGGGATTTTACTAGAATGGCCAAAATCCTATATATATTTAAAAATTTCTGCTGAAAGTCCCGCGGTTAGAATGGCCACCTTTTGCAGAGGCCCATTTGTCTTCTCAGTCTAGGTCCCATACAAATTTTAATCTGGTATAGGGTAATCTCTTGTTAAGTTCTTTGCTTGACGTTTGACACACACATTGATAATCTTGAAGGTTTGACACTTGTGTATCAAACGTTCGAAACTAACACATCACTGCACTGATATTTTATATTTATTTTAATATTACGTGCAACACATGCGTAAACACATTTGTTTTATAACGTCACACTTATGCTCAAAAGTTTAACAATGAATGCGAAATTTTGCATATCGCATTCAGTAAATGAAGCGAAAGTACAGATAATTGACCTAAAAACCTAGGTAAATATGTAAACACCATTTTCATAGAACATAGTTCCCACAACTGAACCTGTTTACTATGAAAGTCATATCATTTTTGCAATCCCTCTACGTCTGCGTCTTGTTTTGACAACATCCAAAATTGCTTGTTTCTTCGTTTGGATTTTTTATGGCGCAAGAGCATCTGGGCTATATTGCGCCACCAAAATTGCTGTTAAGTGCAGATAAAAATCACCATTTAAATGGAGAGAAATCTGATGGAGACCAATAGAACGATCCTATACCGAACTTAGTGAATCCGAGGTGGCTAGAAAGTTAAATATGAATGACAACGTCGTAAGTTACCTCTGGAATTGTTATCAAACAAATACTAAGGTATTTGATACTAATAGGTTCAAACAATATTGTTTCTAGAATACATATTCCTAGATGTCCAAGAGTCACGCCCGTGGGAAGACTATTTTATGTCCCTAAATACCAGGCGCCATTGTACATATACAACATGATAGATGGATTCAAATGCTTTTGTGGGCCCATTGGTAGGGCATTTGTTATTTATAACTGCATTTGAGGCCATCGGGTTGAGTTTAATTCCTAGCAATTTTGGTTGTGGGTAAATGTATCTCGGTACGGAAATCACTTCCGTACCAAGATACATTTAAACCAAACCGTCATTTTTGTCCCAGATAACCCATGTTACAAAAGAATACAACTATCGACCAGGCTTTACCATAACAAGTAAATTTTGTGTAACTGGTCTGAATGCGTAAGAAAAATGAAATAACTCATAACAGATAACCCATGTTACAAAAGAATACAACTATCGACCAGGCTTTACCATAACAAATAAATTTTGTGTAACTGGTCTGAATGCGTAAGAAAAATGAAATAACTCATAACAGATAACCCATGTTACAAAAGAATACAACTATTGACCAGGCCTTACCATAACAAGTAAATTTTTTGTCACTAGTCTGAATGTGAAAGAAAAAGTAAAGTAGAAAAGTAAAATGGGCATAAGCATAGTAAAAGTAACGAAAGGAGGAAAGAGATTAGAAAAACTTACGAAAATAAATAAAGGAAAAGAAAGCAAGCTAAATAAAAGCAAAATTATGTAGAAAGAAATGAAAACAGAATAAAAAGCAAAATTTACCACCGGCATACGAAAATTTCTCAACGTTTCGAGAACTACTCTTCTCTTTATTATTTCGCTCGATAAAGAGAAGATTAGTTCTCGAAACATTGCGAACTTTTTCTTATGCTGTTGGTAAGTTTTGCTTTCTATTCTCTTTCTATTTCTAGTTAATTTTTCTTTATTTAGCTTTCTTCCCTTTTCTTTATTTTCCTTTATTTATTTTTGTAAGTTTTTCCAACATATTTTTCTCCTTTCGTTACCTTTACTTTTCTTATTCCCATTTTACTTTTCTAATTTACTTACTTTTCTTTTTATTTCCTTTCTTTTCTTTTTCTTTCACATTGAAAATTTTTTTCTTTCACATTGACCAGTGAAACAAATGTTATCCGTTATAACCCATGTTGCAGTCTTGAAACGTAAATTATCCAAACATAAACACTTCTACATTTAATAGGAAGAGTCACGATCAGAAGAACAATGGCTCAGGAGTTTCTCATAAAAGTCGCTTTTATAAAAAACAAACAAACAAACAAACAGACCAGCTGTTGTGACTTCCTCCTTTCTTTCCCTTTCGCATTAAGATCAGGGACAAAAATTTTACTCGTTATAACCCATGTTGCAGTCTTGAGACATAAATTATCCAAACATAAATATCTTTACATTTAATGGGAAGAGTCATCGCCCGACAAACTATGTCTCAGAAGTTTCTCATGAAAGTCGCTTTTATAAAAAAAAAAAAAAAAGACCATACCAGCTGTTGCGTCTTCCTATTTCTTTCCTTTCCTTTTTCTTTCGCACTCAGACTCGTGACAAAAATTTTACGCGTTATGACCCATGTTGCAGCCTCGAGACGTAAATTCTCGAAACATAAACATCTATACATTTAATAGGAAGAGTCACCGTCCAACAAACTATGGTTCAAGAGTTTCTCATGAAAGTCGCTTTTATGGAAAAAAAAACAAAAAACAGACCAGCTGTTGCGACTTTTTATTTCCTTTCTTTCCCTCTTCTTTCGCATTCAGATCAGTGACAAAACTTTTACTCGTTGTAACCCATGTTGCAGTCTTGAGACGTAAATTATCCAAACATAAGCATCTCTACATCTAATAGGAATAGTCATCGCCTTATAAATTATGGCAAAGAAGTTTCTCAAGAAAGTCGTCTTTATGAAAAAAAAAAGGAAAGACCAGACCAGCTGTTGCGCAACTTCTGACTTCCTCACAAAATTAGTATTGATAAAGTGTGTCTTGAAATCATTTGAACTATGCTCAAACTGAGCGAATCTATGCTTTTCGCACACAAACGATTCAGTCTCCAAAGTGAATGAAAACGAATGATGATATAGAAAGATTAGAACTTAAATAACTTTTCACTAACATCCGTAAATGATATAGGACAGTTATAGTTCGGCTCAACGTTTGTGCAAATTTCTCCTCTCTCTCTGCCTCTCCTTGCCTCTCTACATCTTCCTAGTAGGTATACTAAAAGCTTTCGCAGATCGTGACTATATCTTGAATCCATATTTTCACTAGTTCCTCTCGGATACGGGCTCTGAGTTCAGCTTGCTGATCCAGAACGCAAGAGTAATTTGAACATTTGGTAACTTGATTTACAAGTACTTACAAAGCGAAATACTGATGCATGTGGAATGGCAATTTAGTTCACCTGATTTGACTTTGCTAAAGCATTTTTGAGGCTATAGAAAAAGGTTTGATTACAAGTTTCCATACGCCACCTTATAGTTTCAGGTGCTCAAATCTGTTCTTTTATAAGAATGGCTACTTATCTAGCAAAACCTTTTTCTAACTTTCGAACTCTCATTTCACTAAACTGCATTTTTTTTCCTTACTGCTAAAAAATATATAGATAATATATTTGATATTCCGCCAAAAGGAGAAATGTTTTTGGAGAAACAATTGCAAGCAATCAATTATATAATTCAATTTCGATAGTGTGTGCCAGTTTATTTTCCTTTATGCTTATACTATCTTATTTGCAACATAAATTTTTGGCGTTGAACTTCTATTTTAGCCTGAGGACTTCAAACAGCATACTGTATTTGGAAAGTACCACTTGGGTCTATTTTAGATATTAGTGAAGTCTGCGTATTTCGTAAAATTTTCAATGAAATAATTCCTCCACCATTCATTGCTGTGCTCCGTTATTCCGAATTCTTGCGTAGTATTGAAATTTACATTCAAAGAATTTTAGTACATTCAGGACCGTCCAGATTGCGCTCCAATCACGGGCGTATTTCAGCCGATTTTACCCCCCTGGCGTGGGCCTTCCTGCCCCCCCCCAACCACGGTGCTGATTATATTCGCTATTATTTTGTTCGTCACTTAATATTTGAACAATAGTGTACAAAATTCAGAATATGCACAGAATGTATTCAGAATATACGCAATTCTCTACTTAAATATCAGAAAGTGGGCAATGCAAACTGAGAGCAAAACTAATTCTTAAGGCCGGGTTTTTACAAGTTATGCAGTTTTAATTATTTTGAAGAAAATAAAAAAACGAGTTACATTATTACCATTTACTCAAGGTTTTTGCAATTTTTAAAATTGCAAAAAACAAAAACAAAGAAAGAAAGCTAAAAAACAAAACGATGGTTAAGTGAAAGTGAATTTTTGAAAGGTGAGTTCCAAATTGTTCAAAATCTTGCATTTTATAAATATGTATGTTCGATTTAATTTGTTTTCATTACACAATTCACGTATATCTTCAATTGTATATTGTTTTTGTGTATTTGAAATTTTGCAAACTGAAGCGCACATTCGTGTTTTTAAATGGTTTTATCGTTTTGTTAAGGATTTTACTATTGTCTTTAAGTTTTAGCTTAGTATAAGTAACCATATTTTGTTACTTTTCAGAGAAATACAAAATATTTGGTAGTATGGCTAGTTCTTATGATGGCGTTCTTTTTTCTGGAGTGTGGTCTCGTATTGTATATGAGCCTTTATCACTGGGTGAGTACATGATTAATAATTCTTATTGCTTGAAATGTATCTGGGTTTTACTCGTTCTATTAATTTGGAAAGAAATGCGCCCTCGATTCCAAATATTTTTTTTTTTTTTTGAAAATTTCTTAAAATGGAATATAAAGAATTTGAATACAAGGCAGGGCAATTTTCTTTTATTCTAATTTGGAGTACATGTCACTATATCATATGTAGATAAAATACGAAAGTTGTTATGATCGCTGCAGTGATCACATAATCTCTCTCAGTACTAATTTCTTTGAGGCATACCGATCCTCCGTAGAAGTTATGTGCGTGTCTTCTTGGATCCATCTCGGTGCTGCCAATGTCGTCTTGCTACCGCATCGCTCCAACTAAGATGGCGCCTGACAAGTCTACAGGAACACAGCGTACTTATGATACGAACTCTGTCAAACTTGCTCGGTTGCTCATACTGCAAAGGCATGCGCTGTACAGCCATCTTCACAGATTATTCAACGAACCAGCAAAGTTACTCAGATCTGTCCGCATAAAAAGCGCTCCCTACATTGACCCCAGGATGCGCTTTTCTCATACTTTCTGGAAACGTTCGGTATGCTTACCCGCAGTTAATTTTTTATGATTGTGAAATCTCGTTAAATGCGGCTTCGCTTAAGACGGACTTCTAGTTAGTCCGTACAAATGCTTTTCCCCTCTGAGGCATATATACATTCAATGTTGAAGAATTCTCTTAATGCGTACGGCGCATCGGATAATGCGGAAAAAAGTCTTTTGTGCAAAGGAAAAAAAATAAAAATAAATGCTCTTTTCAGGGAAAACTTCAGCACGTACGTTAGACATCATGATTTTTTCTCTCAGGCGTGGTCACCTGTTTTTCAAAAGCAATTTGCCAAATTCTTTCGGATTTTTACATTACAATATTAATCTATTTAGGTGGAATCGTGTTACATTATGGAGTTTATACATGATTTATAACTATATTATGGAGTCTATACATGGTTTATAACTATATTATGGAGTTCATACATGGTTTATAACTACATTATGGAGTTTATACATGGTTTATAACACAGATATAAGTTATATAAATTGAAGATTGACACATCCGCCAGGGCAGCATTGAGTATCGAGTATAACGGAGTCCATGTTGCTCGAGGCAAATAAAGATTATTGCAATATTCAGATGAAACAGTAGAATAATATCTTATAACATCTTACTATTATCGTAACGAAAATACAATATATATGAAAGTAAAGGCTATTATAATTCTAATAGATATTTGAGGATGTATTTTTTAATAGCATTTTACGATTTTTTATACCGTATTAAGTAAAAATAAACGAGTTTCCACTGTATGTAAGTATGAATTTTTTTGTTTCGTTGTAAATTCTTCCGGAGTATTCATTCATAATGAACTATTTTGTTTTAGTAATTTCTTCATTTACGTTGTATACTGCATTACTGGGTAAATTATTACTGAATAGCCTGACGTTTTAACTACTGAAATTTGTTCTCCGCTTGATGCGGACTTCCGTTTGTACGGATAAAAATCGGCGGCCCGTGACTGTCTGTATTAACGAAATTTTACTGTATTTGCATATACAGGCGAAATACACTTGCACGCTCTCTTTCCCGCTTTTTGCGGCTTTCGTTCTATTTTATAGAGTAGTTCTATAATTTTTTAAATAAAGTGCAATTCAACAAATTTAATACGCTACTTGTTATGCTGATGCCAGTATGTGGGAGTGAAGTCAGGAATGTAGGTAGGTAGGTTCGTTGGTTGTATTTTTATGGCGCAAGGACAACACTAGTCATTCTGCGCCAAGCAAGGTGAGACCGTACATACGGTTGTATGTGAAAAGGACTAGGGAGTAGTAGATATCACTGATGCTTTGTGTAATGTCGAAATCTTAAAATTTAAATTCCTTGCCGTTTATTATTGATACGTTTACAACCACTGCATTACACACCTTAAAATAAAAATAAATTGGTAATTATTACAATTTCAGTCTCTAGTTCATGGCATATTATTTCTTTTGTTAAGTGATAAATAATATAATGATTGAAACTGCCAAGGGTCATAACATATGCTTTGAGTTATATAAAATTTTAAAGTAAATTTTTTGAAATATTATCATAGAGTGACGTCAATGTATTATTATTGCTAGAAAATATGGGTAAAACAACACTAATCACACCCTGTAGTACAGTTTTGTAGCTGAAAATTATTTTGTAATTGAAAAAATATTTGTCTAGTTATTTCCGTATATAATTAAGATAAATATGATTTAAAATACAAAATATCTTTTCTGTGCACACACGCACATCAAAACATATTATAAATTAAAGTCATCCTTAAAGTTAAGACCAACGTATATTAACCTAACAATGATTTTAGATACTATATAAGTGGGGGGCTTAGCACGTTTCAGAGAAAGCTACATTTTAGGAATAGACGAGAATGTAATTGAAACTATCTTGCGTATCGAATTTGATACGAGGTTTGGCTCATGAATGGGCACTTACGACCTGCCCATAATAAATTCATATTATTTATGTTTTTCATAATTCTGGAGGAGAATCTCGCAACAAGTTTCTGTTTTTTTTTCTTCTCCATTTCTAACCTAATTTATTACACTAGATAATCATTTAACATCATTATCGCACTTAACTCACATATATTCACTGTATGCATTACTCAATATGTACCTTAAGTTGAATAAATTATTTACTATTATCATTATTTCTCTATAAATATGCCATAGTTCGGAAGTCACATTTAACCATCTTCTGAGTTCCGATTTATTCTATGATAAGTGTTAAAAAAGTACAATTTTCAAGGGTATTCTTCGAGTATGTAATATTTTTGCGACTTGTTTGGTGTTGTAATCCTAGCCTGGAAACTTAATTTAAAAGATTATCATAAAAGGATATCTGAAATAAAAGTAGACTTAAATAGAGCAAAGAAAGTATGCATACTTTGAATTTTTGATGGTTGCTTGTTTCGAAACTTTATAAAAAGAACCCCATCAAAAATACAACATAAACGCGCTTTATTTATTCAATGTAATTCTATTTCAAATATCTTTCTATTAGAATCTTTTAAATTGAGGTTCCAGATTAGGATTTTAATATTCGAAAAGATCGTAAAAGTACTATGTACTCGGAAATCTCTGAAAATGAAGTTGTTTAACTATTGACTATATTACGCTATTAACGACGCCTTTGCTTTCAATGTGATATCTTATACCAGGGGTCTTCGACCCTTTTCATTCAAAAGGCCAATTTTGTTTATTTTTGTTGGCTCGTGGGACATATTATTATAACAGTAATATTAAGACTGAACAAAGGTGTATCCGGGGGTGGGGATTGCAAGAGGCGTCCCCCGCCCCGAATTCCTCGGTTGCTGTTTTTTCTTAGTTTCTACATTGGTTGTGCACGCCCAACCAAAAATATTTTCTGGGTCCATCCCTGGGCCTGAATGTATATATTACAATGTAAAATACGTATTGAGTATCATAAAACAATTGCAATGCTCTTAATTATTAATACATAAAGCGAAATCCGATCTTTTAATAAGATTTTTGACACGACTTATTTTAAGAAGCCTGTCAATATCAGGTTTTACTTTTGATGTTGCAACACTAAGAGTGTTCTCAAAGTGTGAACTCTAGTTATTCTGTCCCTAACTTTTAATTTTACTAACTTAATTCTTGAATACAGCTGTTCGCAGACGCAAGTGTTCCCGAATAGTGACGTCATTTCTAGAGAATGTAGTCGGATGGTTGGAAAGATATTCTTATCGACATATTTGGAACAGAATTCGATGAGACCTAAGTTAATTTTTTTAAATCACCGTTGCACCCTAAATCAATAAAATTGCCTCTAATGTCCATATACGCTAGAAAACTAAAGTGAAACCATATTAATGGAAGCCTGTATATTACTTTAGTTCTCTAGCATTTTAAGTATTTATTAAGAAATATAAGCGGGATCAAATACATAAATTTAAGATTTAAGGGGAGCAAAGACCGTCATTTTTGTGTGAAACAATTTGTATTTTTTCATGAGCCGGCGGGCCCCAAGTGGCCCAAGGGACGCGGGCCCAAGACCCCCGTCTTATACTTATCAAGTTTGTTGTACAGGGGCAACCGTCAATATTGAATCGGAATGCTAATGCAACATATACTTATAAAATACGTAAACACATAAGTAAAACCATTCTTCTTTATTCCATTGCAGGGACTGAGCAGCCCACGGGGATTGGCGGAGTTCATCTTTTACGTCTGTCGTGCTGTTTTAAATGTAAGTATTTTAGAATTTGAATTTTACTTTTAGTGGAAAAAAAAATATCTTAATTATTATTGCTCTTCCATACAGATACTAAGTATTGTTTGTATACACTGGCTTCAAGCAGCTTGGCAAAGAGAAGCTCATGTTCTACAAAGACTGCGAACGCTGCATGTGGTACGAATTTCGTATTATCATTACAGAAATTATTATAGTTAAACTGCGCTACTATATGAACTATCTTTATCTCAGGATTTTGTAAACTATTTTTATTTTCAAGATCATGTAAACTATTTTTATTTTCAAGATCATGTAAACTATTTTTATTTCTAAGATGATGTAAACTATATTTATCCGTAATTCTATGTAAACTATACTTATCCGTCAAATCACGTAAACTATATTTATCCGTAAAGCTGAGTAAACTACCTTTATCAATAGGAATGCTTTTATTTGTAGGATTATGCAAACCATCATCATCTGTAAGATTCTGCAAACATGTAAAACCTTTATCTATAGGATTGTATGAACTGCCTTTATCTGTAGGGTTATGTAAACAAAATCTGTAAAAGAAACGACTTTTTCTTTCATTCTAACTATGAATGTATAGAAATTATGGTATAACGACTCGCAGAAAGAAAGGGAATTTTCGGAAACCTGGAGGGATACCATCGCACATCTCCTGATTGCCGGTAAACATCTTTAAATATATTCATAGGAAGAGAAATGATACGTCACTTATAGTTAATGGTTAGAGCATTTGACTGGCAATCAAGACATGTAGGATCGTACTCGAGCAGGTTTTCGAAAATTTCTTTTCTTTTTGCGAGTCGCTGTACCAAAATATCTGTAAAGTTATGTAAACAATTTTTAATGATTTTTATCGTATTATTGTATTTCTTATTTTATAAAGAAATATTTTATTTAAAATCTACTTTAACTCAGCTTAGTCGTCATAAAATTAGGATAGAAACACAAAGGCCGCCACGTTACGACTAGCCTATAGTTGTTTCTGACTCTTTTGAATTTAGTAGCAAATGCTTTAGTTTGATCTGTAACTCGTACGTTCCTGAAATGAATTGATTTGAGTAATTATAATGGATGGAATATTTTAAAAATCTATAGAGTGAAAGATGCAACTCATTAGAATAATATACAATATTAAGGTATTATTTATTATGTATAATTCATATATTGATAATATTATTAATATTATGTTTAAGTTAATTATTATTATAATTAACAGTATTATTAATATTAAGGTATTGTTATTATTATTAAGGCATAACTCATAATTCTATTTATCAAATGCAGTGGTAAAATGTAATAAAAATAAAAATAGTTTTTCAAACTTTGCAAAATCCTTTTTTCAAATATGTTTCTTAAGAATTCTTTTCCTGTTTTTTGTGCCCACTTTAATTACTCTTTCCTACTTCCTTTTCTAATTTTCTTTATTTTTTTTTTTAAATTCCCTTTAATTTAACTTATACTCCCTTCCAATTTTTCGTACTTTTTTCCTACTGACATTTTCATACATTCTTTGGCTTTCTTCATTTCTCTTTTGCAATCCAATTACTGTCGAATTTGATTAATTATGATAAGTCAGGCCGACATTTGTATCATTTTGTTATGCACAAATAAAGATACTCCCTTCTTCCGCGAAAGTTCTTAGATATTTACTAATAAACAAAAATAATGGAGGTTATAATTAAAATGGCATTACTTAACGAACTCTGAGGTAAGTTTTAATGTACACATTCAAGCAAAATTTGCTAAATAGAACATGCAAAGGAGATTTATGACAAAGGATATATAGTTTACGCTTTCACCACCAGGTGAAGCTAAGACACATCATATATGCGTCAAATTTGGCGTAAACGCGTGTATTAATACTCGCCTTAGAGCTTGCTAAGTGCAGTCATTTTAATTATAGCTGCCCAGTACTTTTCGTTTAATTTGTAAGACTTTCAATGTTTTTGGTTGAAAACATAGGTTCCAGTCTTGTTATTCACCGTAACTCTCATGCGTTTTTAATATGTACTTGCAGGGGTCTTTGTTTTCTGAAGTTGATACTGCATCTACGAAAGCGGACTCTGAATCCGGAAATGTACACTTCAGCCACGAGATCTTTTATACGTCATCTAGGTGTCAAGAATCTGAACTGTTGTACATGACTAAGACTAGTAATCCACCAACGTTAGTTCGTAGTCAACCAACAACCAGTACTCCTCCAAGCAAGAACAATGCTCGAAAGGGAACTACAGAAGATTGTTTTTGCCGAAAGCCTGGAAGCAGTGAATTTGATGCTTCTTCCTTCAACGAGTTCTTAGCTTGGAAGCTCAATCATAATAAATTTCCACCTCATCATCATCGGAACTACATTGGAAGTTCGTCTCAATCGGACATCATTCCAGTGTCCAAAAATAAACTGAAATCAGGAATTAAGGGTTTCCACAATCCAGCATTTAGTGATACTCAGTCTTTATATTCAACCCATAGCCTCCAGAGACACATGTCTACGAGATCAGAACCTATAAGACGAGTTCAGTCCATGGGAGATATAACTGGAAGGGAATCAAACATTTTTGTGCTACAGAAGCTTCCACAGGGATCTCTAGAATATCTGCAGAAGCAAGGAAGCATTGTTATTGATGAAGCGGATTCCAATTCCTCTCATAGCATCAGAGACGTTGCCCTATAGATGTACAAACATTAATCAGTACTTTCCATTCTTGTCTATGCAGACGATATGTTTTGCATAATTGGTAGCTGTTTTTGTTTCATTTATGATGTGTCATTGATCTTTGGTTTAACCCACGTACCAAAGTACTTGCAAATTAAATATTTCCATTTTTAAGAGCTCAATTGATTATTGTCCTTCATCTATGATGTAATTTAAAATTTAAAAAAAAAAAATGTTTCAGCCTTTCTCATTGCGCGTTTTTATGCTGTGTTACAGTAGTTCCAAATACCTAGAGTACACGCTAAAAGCATGCAAGAAGTTCGATATAGTTTGATGTGTAGCAAAAATTATGAATTCAGATCTCACTCATTTAAAACAGAGGTTTGTAAAGGGGGAGGGGGTGGTTACTTAAAGAAAGAGCAATAGTTTGAGCTACAAACCGTGGATACTCAATTCTTGACAATTCTATGCTCGCTGTGAATTGTCTTTTAGCTTTATTTTGCTGTGAAAATTCACTATTTGTCGGAGAAAATACCACACTGTGAAGATTTTGTCGCAGAGCTATGTAGATTTCAGGGTACATGTAGAGAGACGAGTTATATAAGTTATTATAGTTTTTAATCAATCTCATGATAGGGGAACGAAATCAAAAGAAGAAAAGCAGTCTGTTAAGCTAATTTCTGCGACTTTCCCTTAGTTGCAAAGATAAATTCTTTGCACTGTTTTCTGTATCAACGAAATCTGCCAGATCGAAGTTTAGGTGCGGAAAGTTCCCTTAAGATGCTGAGGAGAATCTTCTAGTTAATAAATTAAATGAATTAATAAATTCGTTTTAGTGAACTAAGAGGGGAAATAAGTGCGTTACGAACAAAATACCACATAAAATGCACCATGACTGAAACGTAGGCGTACAGATCGACCGAATCTTTCAGTAGTCGACTGTGTCACGAACGAATTGTGTGTGTCCGTCCTTCGGTAGTCGATTATACCACGACTGAAATATTAAGGACGCGACCCGTTCACTGACTGCTTATGCAAACAAATTTAAGCAGCCGTATGGCTTTTTAATGAACGACGGCGACTGAGCCACTGAACGAACGTTCATTTTAAAAGACTGAGTTGTGTTTCATTCACTTGAAAAGCTTGATAATAATGTTTTCTTCTTTCACGAAAGCCATATGACTTTTCAATGTGCAAGCACATCAGTAGCAGTTAAAGGGTTAAAAGTAGAAGGTAGGAGATTTACCATACCTCTTCCTTAATTACACAAGGAGACTTCTTGTCGGAAATAGATCTTTTTGAAATCAGAGATAATAAAGTAATATTTTGATATTTTATATTTTGGATTTTTTCATCGATGAAGCATGTATTATTTTCAGGCAGAGGTGTAGTCAAGGCTTAGCGCAGCCAAGCGGCTAGGGCACTTCTTTTGGAGGTCTGATGGCGCTAGGGCAAAATTTTAGGAAATCGTATATTTTACCGAAATCCGCCACTGCTGTATATATATATATCAATGTGTGTATGTTGTAAGATATTATTACTCTTCTCAGGGCTAACACAATTGCCAAATAATGGTCAACACACAAAGCCAGCGGAGAGAGTTTTTGTAATTTTTCGTGGGGGAATTTAATTATAGGTAATAATTTTCGTCACCCACTCTTTAGCTGAAACCAGAGTTTCGTAAGTAGTGGGGGACAAGAGACGTCCCCGGCTTCCATAAGAGTCGAACAAGGGTCCACTAGTTCGATTGGCGGCATTACAGATTTGTATTCTGAAATTTCCAGGCTATAATGAATTACCATAACCAACATTTGGCCTTTAATACTCTTCGAAAATTAATTTTAATTTTGAAAATACTTTTGCCAGTAGATGGCGCCACTAATAGGGAACAAATTGAGTAAATACTATTATTTGCAAACTGAATTTTGATCATTTTAATAAATATATAAATAAAAATAATTAATTTAATTTTTTATATATAGTAGATGAGAAGTTGGAACATGAAAAGTAGTCCGATGGTACCGTTAGGTTAACGTTGTCAACACAAACGGCCTACCGATTATTGGGAGACGCCATTTCAGAATTGGTTTTAGCGCCACAAACTGCTAAAACCCAGTTCTGAAATGACGTCCCCTCTGCTGTAATTGGTTGGCCGTTTGCGAGACGTCAGCCCTATTAGTTCTAATACTATCGGACTACTTTTCGTGAACGAACTATATGTATACACACAATATCTCTAAGCTGAGACTTACGTCAAGGACTAACCGTTATTAGATGTATATATCAAAGGCCGTTAGTCGAAGTATCGAGTACCGATACTCCGACGTTTGTTTCAATACTGAAAATTATCGAATTACCGATCTCGATACCTCCAATAACGAATGAAAAGTATCGAAACCTACCCACGTTGGAAGTATCGTAACGTCCCTAGTGATGAAATTACAATAGGCACTCAGTCGGGATAAAAATTATAATAAGAAAAAATTGATAAGCAGTGCCATCTGTGACACATATTGTAAAATATGTTAGCTATATTGAATATAGATCATTATATTTATGAAAAATAAATTCTGCTTATGGTCACTAATTACCTTCGAAATTACTTTTTTTCACTGGCCACCATTTATAGATAAAGTGATCGAAAAGTTTATATCCTTCAGTGATTAAATAAATAAATAAATAAATAAATAAATAAATAAATAAATAAATAAATAAATAATAATAAATAAGTAAATAAATAATAATAAATAAGTAAATAAATAAATAAGTAATAAATAATAATAAATAAGTAAATAAATAAATAAGTAAATAAATAATAATAAATAAGTAAATAAATAATAATAAATTATTAATAATAAAATATTATCAATTAATATTATCAATGATAAATTAAATAAATTATCAATGATAAATCATTAATAAATTAGCAATGATAAATTATTAATAAATTATTAATAATAAATTATTAATTAATAATGTAAATTATTATTAATGTATTAATTATAATTAATAATTAATTATTAATAATAAATTATTATTAAATAAATAAATAAATTTGGTTCATAGCTCTGAATGATGATTTACTAATATTCTAGATTTTAATATAAGTGGTGTTCGGTGACTAGACGTAAAGACTAAAGGCTCCCTTCAGTGGGAAATGAAGTCCTTAAAGGCCCCAAGCACACTTTTGAGCTCCCCCTTACTTTCTTAAAATTTTATGATATATATTACATACAGTAGAACCTGGCGAAAGTGACTATCTTTGGGACTGGGCTGTAATGGTCAGCACAGGCAGGTAATTAATTTATCGAGGTGGTTACTTTGCCACGTTTCACTGAATATATATATTAATTGAAAAACCCATTATGAGAATCATTTAATATAAGCCAATTAAGATAATTGTGCAGATTCTGGCGCACGAAGTCTGACAAAAATCAGCATGACACATATTATAAAATTGATTTTAATACATTGATCGTAAATAAATATGAAAAAGTGAACTTTTTTTCAAACTGCAACCAACCATCGTTAATAAAAATATGCACGATAATTCAATATTTTAACGCATTTTACACAGTTTTTAGCAATACGGACATGATTCTTCATCAGGGAACCCGGTGCCGGATTTTGGATACGAGGCGTCCTGGGCACAACGATTTTTGGCGCCCCCTCCATTGGCGTAACTAGGAAGCTAACAGCCCCTAGAAAATTTCTGCGAAGCATTGAGATATGCGGTTTAGCCCCCCCCCATTAGAAAATGGGTTAGCCCCCTGGAAAAAAATTAGACTTTGAAGCTAGTTATGCCATGTCTCCCTATAGCCGTACTAGCAGAAACGAATAAAATTTTGTCGTTCCGCCTCCTCAAATGCAACAAAAAATCGCGGAGGATAGGGAAGGGGCGGCATTTATGAGCAGCCTGCTTTATGTGCATTATTATAAGATATAATAACGATATTTTTATAAATAAATTTAGTTTATTTCACGACGATTTTTTGGATATTGGGAGAAGAGGAGGAAGGGCAGGTGCAGAACAAAATTTCAGAGTGGCCGCAAAGCTTGAAAATTTCACTTGTAAGTTTAGTTTTATTTTCTACTTGAAAATAATTATTTTTAATGTAAATTTATTATACTCAAGTGGGGCGCAAGCCTCCTGCGTGGATCCGGCTTTGTAGGTCGGGGTTGTTTCACACAATTTTTCAGAATTTCAGATTTAGAAAAAAAGGTAGAGGGCGCCTTCTCTCGAAGAGCTGATCGACAGAATTCTACGGTAAATAAATTGCAATTAAAGAAAAAAAGCCGCTGCTTTTTGCGCCCCTCGAAATTTGGCACCCTGTGCAAGTGCCCATTTATAAATCTGGTACCGAGGGAACCGTATTATATCCGCATTGCCAAGTTAAAGGCCGTTTTTTTCTGAGATGCCCAGAACAGCAGCGCATTTTCCCCTCTTCCTTTTAACATTGGCACCTCCTTGGTGCACCAATAAAGTTCGGTTTTTCATATTTAATAATGATCAATATATACTCTGTTGCAAAAAAATATATGCATCCAGAAAGAACTGAACCACAACTACGAAACTCGGCATGTGTATAGTGTTCGAGGAGATCAATGGTTCACAACTGGTGGTCCTCGAAGGAGTCCCAAATGGTCAGCGAGACGGGTCACTATTTAAAAGATACTTATAAAAATTATTATTATTAAATATTAAAATTAAATATAAAAATGAAAGTCATGCTATAATTTTAGTATTTTGAACCCTCCCACCCAGTGCCGTATTTCCCAATAGGCTATGCCAGGCTATAGACTAGTGCGGCAAAATTATATGTATTGAGTCTGATATAAAAAATTTAATACCATATGATATAATCAGAGGTTCTGCCGAGAAAAAAGCTAGGCATCATGCTTTCCATTTAAATACCAGCGTTATATGGGCTTTTACTTTCTTGCTAAAATTAAAATTTGTTTCAATAAAATTAAATTTGTTTTTTGGTTTTACGGCTCAAAGACTACAGTGGTCATGCTGCGCCGGGACCTACTGTTTTCCGAGGAATCCGAACCTCTTAAGGCCTAGGGAACCAAACCCCGGACTACAGTGAGCAGTGCGATCTTTATGAGATCTCTGAGTAAGCGTTCTTTTTGCACTGCTGGGAGTCGAACCCGGATTAGCCGCGCAATAGGAGAACGCGTTACCACACTGCGCCACCGCAGGGCTAAAATTGAATTTGATTTATTATATACCAAGAAGAAATAATACTTAAATATAAATTAATATTGTTTAATGTTTATGTTTCAATTTATGAGTTTGTTTTTCAATATTTTTACTGTCAATACAAAATTTTTTGGCGTATATTGAATATAATAATTTTAACTAGGCGCTAACGGGTGAGCGCATGTGCCGCATCTGCCCCAAGAGGCAATTCTTCTGCGCATGTTCTTGGA
This sequence comes from Dysdera silvatica, assembly GCA_006491805.2. NCBI lineage: Eukaryota > Metazoa > Arthropoda > Arachnida > Araneae > Dysderidae > Dysdera > Dysdera silvatica. Next base: position 141,602,018 of record QLNU02015360.1, read on the forward strand.
TGTTTCCATCGATAATGTTTATTTGGCTAGAAAAATAGGAGAAAACAGCTTTTCCTGTCGCATTTCTGTGCATGCGTGTGGATTTCACGTACGTTTGTTGACAAAAAGGATGTGGTGTGGAATTAGATTTTGTGTGTGTTTACATAACAATAAGGAGTGTATAAATCCCTGGGCAAGGGGATAAAATTATAATTTATACTTATAAACATATACTGATTCAGGCAGCGCACATCGAATGTGATCGAAACGGCACGAGTCGCGAAGCGACGAGCGGAGGAAGTCTGGGGGGTCTCCTCCCCAGTTCGGTCTCTGTGATTCAGGTAAGTACTGATTTATTTAAAACAAATGCTAATTCATAATCAAAATACTATATTAGCGGGGATATCAATAGGGAGCTATATAAGCGCCAGTATATCTAGCCACATGCTAGTATATTTAGCTACTTTATAGCGTGTTTTGGCATTACTAGTACCTGCGAGGCGAAGTGCTTGCATTTCGGAGTCCACGCACATGCGCAGAAGGATTTCCCCTTGTAGCAGATGGGGCGGATGCGGCACATGCGCTCACCCGCTAGCGTCTTGTGCAATTTTATGTCCTGACCACTAATTGGAGAGGAGGCGGATGGGTAGGAAGGGGCGCAAAATGGTAAATGCCCCCGCCCCACCTCTAGAAGAAAAGCTGGTTACGCTCTTAAACGTAGGGACGTTCTGGTGAAATGTAGAGACTTTCCATTGCTGCCACTAGGGATTTCACTTTGACAGCACTGCTTTGTTTGGCTTTACTGTTGCCAACACTGCTTTGTTCACTTCTATACATCTACGTCTCCCCCCCCCCAAAAAAAACCCTTGGCGCCCTTTTTTTATTAAGGTCTTGCAGTCAACTCGTGTAGGGACGGATTTAAAGGTCATTCGGGGGGCGATTAATGACTTGATTTTTGAAAATGATACCTAAATGGACCTTTACCTTGCATCTTTTCAATGTTAAATTTTCCGTCCGAGGGGGCTATCTTCCCACGTCCCTGAACTCGTGGAAATTTTTCGAAGTGGTCCTCAGGTAAAATTGAAGTGGAAAAGTGATCCACGGCTTAAATTGAGTTGGGAACAACTGGAGTAGATGAACAAATGATCAAAACATTGAGACAAAACACCGTTTTATTGACGTGTAGCAGTACAAAGAATGTGCTTTTCAATAGGTGGTGAAACCACCCCTGGCAGTCATGCAAGCCGATACTCGGTGGGACATGGAGTCAATTAAGTGGCCGATGTTCCACTGCGATAGATCCTACCATAAACGCAGCAACTGCTGAACGAATTCGGAGGTATTCTGAGACGACTGAAGTTGCCTACATAACATGTCCCAAACAAGTTCGATAGGCGAAAGGTCTGGAAACCTGGCAGGTCTCTCGAGGACATTAACACCTCAAAGACGTTGTTGCGACAGTCGATCAGTATGTGGTCGAGCGTTGTCCTACTGGTAAACAGTACCTGGGCGGCCAGATACAATAGGCAGTACCACCGGCTGCAAAATATCGTTGACGTATCTGCTAGCGGTGAGAGTACTTCGTAGCACGAATAAAGGTGACCGGCTATCTAAGGAGATCGCTCCCCAGACTGTCACACCAGGTGTAATGGCTGTGTACCGCTTAGTAACGAATATTGGATTCTACCGTTGACCTCCTTGTCTCCACACACGTGTACGACGGCCATCAGCATCGAGGTCAAAGCGGAATTCGTCACTAAAGATGGCATTCCACTAATCGGACACTGTGCAGCTTGATCGTGAGCAGCACCGTTCCAGGCGACACGGCCTATGGCGGGGTGTCAGAGGCAAGCGCCATAATGGTCGTCGAGATCTGAATCTAGCGTCAGCTAGTCGTCGCCGAATGGTATCCCTTGATATCAATGGACCCCTACGAGTTGGCAAATGGAGTCGAATTATTGATAGCGTCAGTGTTGGTGCTGACATGGCTGCTCTCCTGATTGCGTGATCCTCTCGCGCATTGGTGGCCCGAGAACGTCCAAAGCCACTGCGACGGCTGACTGTACCTTTCTGAACCATTGGTTCCAACACCGGGCAACTACCATATCGCTTCATCCAATATGCCGGACAATTTATCTGTTCGACCAACCGGTCTCTCTGAGGCCTATAATCCTTGCCGCCTCTCAAAGTCGGACACGTCTGTAAGGCATATTTCGTGCCAATGTCGTATATCTGAGCTGCCAATCCGGTTGTAAATGCCCGTCGCTGAACGCACCGGCCTTTTTAAAGTCTACTCGCGTCACAGTTCATACACGCGTTACATACCTCCACAATGCTCATTGGTGCTGTACGTTTGATTATTTGCATAACTCGCCAAACCACATTTGCATGCTGAGTTTTATAGTTGTGGCTCAATTCTTTCTGGGTGCACATATTTTATTGCAACAGCGTGTGTATTATATATATATATATATACATACATACATACAGGGTTTTTAAAGTTAAACGCTCCCTGTTTAAAGGGGTGTATAGGAAGAAATAATGGACGGATTTATATGCAATTTTACACAGAAATGTTTCTCGATATGCGCTCGCGAGTTATATAAAAAAAAGTAATATACGTTTCACGGTTACGGTTATAGTTACTGAATTTTGAAATTTTCAAATGGCAACACCCTGATTTTTCAACGGCATAATGATAGGCACCATCAGAAACCGTAAATACCGTTGGAATTTTATTTTTAGACCTAAGACTGACAAAGTTATGTAACGTTATGTAAAAGATAAATAAAAAAAAGTACAGGAAACGTTTTTCAAAAACCTCGAGAAATCGCTATAACAGTAAACTTTTCGTAATTAGCTGCATAAATTATATGCATGCAATTATTATATGCTGCAATAATATATGCAATTATTATATAAGATGCTGCAATAATTATCGCTGTCATGGTTCATAAGACAAGGACACAGAGGATTCTCAACGAAAGGTAGAGTGTACACAATTAATTTCGTATACAAAACACTCATTACTTACAACATTTGTCATTATCGTAGAAAATCAGTACCCCCCCATTTCTCTTTGTGGCGTTGTTGAATTTCATTCTTAGTCCTTCAATTTGATTGATTGTTTGTGTTTTATGGCGCAAGGACAGCCAAGGTCATGTTGTGCCTCTCCATCTCGCTTTTTGTTGTTCTTGAATTCCATGCCTAGTCAAAAAATTTTATTGATTGATTGCTTGATTTGTGTTTTATGGCACAAGGATAGTTAAGGTCATGCTGATCCTCCACGTCTTGTTTTTTGTCGCTGTTGAATTTCATTCCTAGTCAATGGATTTGATTGATTTGTTTCCGTTTTGTGGCGCAAGGACAAGTAAAATCATGCTGATCCTCCTCATCTTGCTTTGTGGAATAGCTGAATTCCATTTCCAGTCAAAGAATTTGATTGATCGATTTATTTGTGTTTTTATGGCGCAAGCACAGTTAAATTCATGCTAATCATCCACATCTCGCTTTTTGTCGTTGTCGAATTTCATCCCTAGTCAATGAATTTGATTGATTTGTTTCTGTTTTAGGGCGCAAGGACAACCAAGGTCATGCTGATCCTCCTCATCTCGCTTTGTGGTATTGCTGAATTCCATTCGTAGTCAAAGAATTTGATTAATCGAGTGCTGTGTGTTTTTATGGTACAAGAACAGTTAAGGTCATATGGTGACATGACTGCGCCATATATTTGTTTTTTGATTATTTTTGATTAATGTACTGAATAACGTATTATATTTCCTATACGAAAGTTCTGAAATTTGGTATTATTGTTTATTACATCTTACGATATGGGCCGCACAAAGAAAAGTCCCAGACGTTTTTTATTACCCACTGGCGTCTCTAGAAATTCAAAAACGCAAGAGGAAACCCATATACCTGTTGTCACTTTATGACATTATATTTCGTCCTCTAGGTATAAATCCGGGGAGGAGTCATGAGTTTGACATCAAAAACCGCAGAAGTACGGTAACGTTTTGGCCAACCACGGAAAGCATTCGAGGATGACCATGTTAGGTTGAGCACTCCGCATTGGGTAAAATAATGTTGCTTCACTTTAATTGGTTAATGGAGGAGTGATTGGCAGCTATGCTGGACCTGAAGGAACTACCAAGAGATTAAAAGAAGATTGAGACGGGCCCCAGCTCGCGCAGAGGAAAAGTCGTCTTCACCTCCTCTCCAATCTACGAACTTTTGACTTCAAAAATAGGAGTCCATATTTAAGGGCTTTAAGCAAATTACAAAGTGATTGAGCCTGCAATTATAGGTCGTAATATTATCGTTTGCAAATACACCGTCAAAGAGTAGTTTCGTCGAATACTGATTAGCGAGTTGCAGGACCCAAAATTCGCAGTCAGCATTGCGTTAATTCGCACAGAGACCGTTTTTATCTCTGAAGCATTCAACGTAAGAGGCTCCTCCGCCTGATTCAACCGACTGAAGGCCATACGCATTGCATCATATAGATCTTCGTTCAGAGACGTACGTCCACTACTTACTCCTTCGTCCAGCAGCGTGACTACACACATTACCTCCGAGACGATCATTCCGTCGAGCACGCCAGTTACGTCCGACAAGCCTTTTCCTATCATCCGACGACGTTCGCGGAAGAGCAATCGACCGACTACACAGGCAGCGGACCGAAAGAAAACACCGTCGCTCGATACAAACTTGGTGGAGAAACGACATCTGACTTATTTCTATCGAAGCTTCAAGAGCCCACCGGACCACTTAAATCACGCAGTACTATCGCCGCAAAGGTCCCTGATGAGTAACAGAAGCGCCAGTTACTACAACAAGGTAGAATGTGAGTCATTTCCTCCATTAATTTTAATAGTAATCGCGGGGTGTACCATCTTAATCAAATTGCGCTGCCCATATCAGGATAATTGCCCTGCCCATATCAGGATAATTGCCCGCATGTACATGATTTTTTTTTCATTCATGCATGTATTGCTTATGTTATTAGCCTAATTGTAGGGCTTACCACTACCGCGAATAGTTCGAATTGCCTCAGGAATGCTTAATTCAGCTTCGAAAAATATTGTTTAATTGCTAGGCTGACCAGCATAGATTATTAGAGTATTAACTGTCAAATTATCCAGTATCGGCTTTCACCTTCATTTAATACTGCTAACACAGCGGTATAGTTCCGCTATAATCAAGAAGTGTATTTATTGTTTATTAGCTTAGTTCAATTAAATATTTAATTGTTTAATTTGGTTTACCTTATTTATTTATTCGCATTACGATCATGGCCAAATCAAACGACCAGGTTATAGTTATTCATAACAAAGACATTAGCCATTCACGTTTAGAATAACTATCTAGTCTCTTAGATAAATAGGTAGTTACGTAACCAAGGTATATAATTCGTTATTTCAAATAATAACTAAATATGGTTAAGAGCCTATAAACTGTCCACCTTAGTTATGCTGATCCCCCACGTCTCGTTTTTTGTCTTTGTTGAATTTCATTCCTAGTCAATGAATTTGATTGGTTTCCGTTTTATGGCGCAAGGACAACTAAGGTCACGCTGATCCTCTTTATGTCGCTTTGAGGCGTCGCTGAATTCCATTCGTAGTCAAAGAATTTGATTAATCGATTGATGTGTGCTTTTATGGCACAAGGACAGTTAAGGTCATGCTGATCCTCCACATCTCGTTTTTTGTTGTTGTTGAATTTCATTCCTAGTCAATGAATTTGATTGATTTATTTACGTTTTCTGGCGCAAGGACAGCTAAGGCCATGCTGATCCTCCTCATCACGCTTTGTGGCATTTCTGAGTCCCATTCCAAGTCAATGAATTTGACTGAGCCATTGCTTTATGTTTATATGGCGCAAGGACAACTGCGTTGAGACCCACAGTTTTCCGCGAAATCCGAACCACTGCTGTCTAGGAAACGTAATCGCAGACTACGGTGGCACTACTACGGCACGCGTTCTACTCATGGGCGGATTTACCATTTTGCCGCCCCTAGGCTATTTTTGCCACTCTAAGGCTATTTTTTTTTTGCCGTCTCTTCCTCCCCTCCCCCCCAATCAATGGTAGGAACATAAAAATTGTTACATTCAATATACGCTACAAAAGTTTATATTGACAATAAATATGTTGAAAAACAAACTCATAAATTGAAACATAAACATTAAACAATATTAACTTATATTGAAGTATTATCTCTTCTTGGTATATAATAAATCAAATTCAATTTTATTGAAATAAATTTTAATTTTAGCAAAAAATAAAAGCCCATCGAACACTGGTATTTAAATGGAAAGCATGACGTCTAGCTTTCTTCTAAGCATCTGATTATATCATCGTCTGGTATTGATTTTGTTCTATCAGACTCAATACACAAAATTTTGTCGCCCTAGTCTATAGCCTAGTATAACCTATTGAGAAATACGGCACTGGTTCTACTGTATCATCGGAAGTGAACCCGGGTTAACGGCATGGTAGACGAATACGTTACTTTTACGCCACTATATAGAGTTTTCCCTAGATATTTCAAATAAGGTTTCCGCGAGGTTTGTTTGAGTATTATGGCGCAAGGACAGCAAGTCACGCTGCGCAGTGACTTAGATTTCCGAGGATTTCGAACCTAGGGACCGGAGAATTAACCCCTAGATTACGGTGACCCAGATAAAAAAAACAAACAAAAAAAAAACCTCTGCAGATAATTTGAAAAAGAAAAAAAAAAAACAAAAACATCGGAAGGTATTTGGCCCATTTTTTTCTGCAGATTATCTACAGATAAATACAAATTCTTTATTGTGTTAAAACAAACTGCAGATTTTCTACAGAACGATCTCAAGAAAAACTGCAGAAAAATAACACTAGAGGGATATCTGAAGAAAACCTGCAGAAACAAGTTTTATTTTCAGAAAAGGTGAATTTTTTTTAGCTGGGGAGCAATTAATCGGTGAGCATTCTTCTTTCTTTTTTTTTTGCCCAGTGGGAAGTCGAACCCGGGATAGGCGTACGCGTTACGATTGCAAGGCCCATTACAAATAAGGTTGTTTTTAAGACGTTTTTAAGCAAACGAGGTTGTTAATATGTAAATATAAAGGAAAATCAAAATTGTAATTGGCTCACACTACCGCAGTTGAAACTTTAATTGACCGTTTGCAATGGTTTCTACAGAAACATGTCTGGCTTTTTCCCTTTCGAATATTAAAGTATACTGGCGCAGTATAGCCCAGATGCTCTTGCGCCATAAAAAATCCAAACAAACAAACAAACATTAAAGCATACGAAAGGTTTTTTTAAGACGTAATTTTATTTTATAGGTTTTTTACGCGTTGAAATCAAGCTGGTGACTACTTCCATCAAATAAGAAATGTAGTCGACTTCCCTAAAAAAAAAATCATGCATTTAGGCTGTGTCTACAAAATCCAGTTTATGCTGTCATTTTAATTACTAAATCTCATCTCGCTTGTTAAACAAAATTATGGAGGTGTGTGAGCTTATCTTTATTAAGCTATTGCCCCCCACATCATTTCGTGACCACCCGCATGGCTTGAATATATCGTGTCGGAGTTCGATTTACAGAAAGCTTGGTCACGTATATTCGGAGGTCATGCACATACATCGATCACGTCCAAGATGATCAGCTGTGCAGTCTGGGAATGTAAAATCTCGATAAGTTATAACTTAAAATTATTAGTTACTTACATTAAGCGCATCAGTCATCTCCAGTAGGTTGTCACTCAAAGACGTTGCATCGATTTAATATTTCTCTACATTGATTATTTGAGGTAAGTCACTTGCTTTTGATTACAGGGCTATAACAATTTCCAATTTCTCCAACGTCTTTTAACTGGAGATGTCCGATAATTTTGAAATCTGCATATGTCAGTTACCATACCATGCAGAATAGACAAGGATTACTTTCCAGATATCCTGTTGTCATGGCAACATCGATGAAAACAGTCACGCACACTGACAGGAAGACAAATAGCTATCATTCTGTTCCACCTGATCGTTTATCATTCGTTTTCATTGGAATATTTAGTGATCAATTTCTATTTTCTACAGATTTCTTTCGAAAGTGGTTCAGCGAGCTTTTTCTGTCAATCTCATTTTGATTTGCTTGAAATTGGCTTTCTATTTGGTTAGTGGAATAATACAAACACAGGTGAATGTGGCCTATGTGATTTGAAAGTTTAAAAATATAATAAGTTAAAAAACTTAACCAAAATAAGAATATCTACTTAAAAAAAAATCAGAAATAATTAATTTGAGAAATATTTATGTACATGTTTATAAACATTTAATATAATTATAA
>QLNU02015360.1:141610423-141620740 GCA_006491805.2 Dysdera silvatica
CTCCATATGACCACCATTTCCACGAAAAACAACGATAACGCTTAACACAAAAAGTTCACACGCCAATCTTTTCTTTCAGTTTTAAAATCTCACAATAATAAGCCTATCAACGTAAAATTAACAGCTTTAAAGTAACTGCCATACAAGTTTACTATAACATTTACTTTCCTTGCGCACTAGAGATGGGTCACTTGTGACCGAACGGGTCTTTTTGAACTATTCACAAAAATGACCCGTTCGTTCCGATTTCTTTTTTTTTCTTTTTTGTGAACTACTGTTCCTCGTGATAGTTCCAGATCTTAGTTCATCGTTCACAATTGCGGACCTTAGTTCGTCATAGGCGGCCGCAGATTCTTAGACGTGGCTAAAGTAATTTTGGCGCCAGTTATATCATGACTTGGCTCCCATACACCTAATGTTAATTTTTCGTGGGGGGTGGGTGTCGGGACCTACACTTGCGTACGCCAATGAGTGGAACTCAAAATTGTGGTGAATTATCACTGTTGATGTCAAAAATGTCGAATTATTTAATCCTTCCACATTCCACACACTCTCCGTATTTAGAATTTTTTCAACTATTTATACGGAAAGAAGAACACAGCCCCCATCATGGCCTTCTCAATACCTACAAGGCCCGCAACTGCTAAAACGAGTTTTACGATAGTGGTGACGTTTTTACCAGGGAACCGTGTGCGTATTTATCAGCGGTTCGAAACTTTTTAATATATTTTCGTCTACATATTTAATTTTCACAAATTGATAAATGTTTGACTGAATTTGTATTAATTAATTAATACAAATAAAGTAATTTTTATTTTATAAACCGTACATGTTTTAGCACCATAAACCGCCGAGTAATAACATCGAGTAAATTAGGAACTTCTTGGGGAAAAAAAATGTAAACTAATTTCATTGAAAATAAATCTCATTTTATTCCTGCATGTTATTTTGATATTTTTGTACAAGTTTTAAAATATTCAATTGAACATCTTCATACTGTTAGATTGTAAATAAACAACATACAATAAAACTTTTTATTGATCAAATAAACAATTATGCTTTTAGGAATAAGAGCATAGAATGACCACAAAACAAATTCATACGGTAATAATTTAAACCATTTGTTCAGTAAAGAAATATATAAACAAAAATTTATAATCTTGGTGGAAGTGAGATTAAACGCACATTATATTAGCTTGTTTTTATTGAAGGAACTTTTAGACACATTTTCAAATCTCTAAATAGTAAAATTAGTAAAGAAAAATTTAATGAATAAACTAAAAATCATGATTTTATGGAAACCAAATTTCTGTTTATTTCTATTCATTTATTTCAGCATGAATAGCAGCTATAAGTAAATGTTGAGAGCTTTCTTTTTTTACTATATTTTGCAGGTACAGAGTCATTTTTTACTTTACCATAATTATTTAAAAATATAGTAAGAATTTTTTTTCCTGCTAGTTTACGCATGTACATTTTGTAACTACACAAGTTCTTCCAATACAGTGATTCATTTTCCCATTTATGCAAACGTAATTCTTTTAATGAATTTCTTTCATACTCGTTATAAATCAATTTCTGAAATATATTGTAAATAATTATTCAGAGTTCTACAATAAAATCTGTTGGCCACTTAAGTCCACCTAAAGTACTTTCAGCTAAAAGTTTGTATGCCTGTAATTTCTCAAAATCAATTTCCAAAGATTTGTCTAGTGACAAACAAAGCCGCCATTCTTGGCAGCTCAAAAATTTGGACACAGAGAAAGCTGCATAACCACTTATAAAAATTAAAACCATTTTGACATTGTTGGGAATGTTTTCTCTCTCATTACAATCATCGAAAACACTTTTAAATGTTTCACAAATATCCAAATCTACTCTTTCGTCAGATGTGCTTTCAGCACAAGACAAAAGAAAAATTTTCGAAGTAAATGCACCTGAACTGGATAAATGCAATTTTATCAAAGATAATAGTTTCAACTTCTTTTCTGGTTCAAGTAACTGTGTAACAGACACATCATAATTCCCCTCTGACATCTGCCTATATTTTCCAAATCTTCCTTCCTAAATTGTCAGTTTGGAATTTTCCCAGAAGAATATATTTAACATTTAATTTTTCAAACAGGTAATTACATAATTTTAACATTGAACTTGAACGTACAGGCCTGCACAAAAGTTTAGACACAGAGGCAAATTATAAATAAAAGCGAGAATTTGCATTGAACTTCGCCGATATTGTATCTAAATAATCCTAGAACCAATAATAAATTGTGCAACTTAAAAGATTACCAAAAGTACTGAAACAAAATATCCCAACACCGTAATATTGGAATCTGCATGCCACAAATGTTTAGGCACATATGTCAGATTTATGCAAATTAACGGCGCGAAGTTCCCAAGTGATCGAAGGGGCGTTTCCCAGAGTTGTTATATAAGGCCTGAAATAATTTAGAATGCTTAGAACGATGCCGAAGTCAAAGCAATTTACGAATGACGAGATTTTGAAGATTTGGAGGCTGAAAACTAAAGGTAAATCTGTTACTCAAATTTCTGTTGCATTGAACCGTTCAAAGCGAGGCATTTATCGAGTGTTATCCCGGGGTGATCAGTATCAACCAAAATCACGATCTGGGAGGCCTCGAGTGACCAGCATTCGGGATGATAGACAAATACGAAGATTGGCTTCAAATGAAAGCCTGTCTGCAAATCAAATAAAAAACACGTTAGCAATGCGAGTGTCAAGAGAAACCATACGTAGAAGGATTGTAGAATGCAGGCATTTGAGATATGCAAAAATGCGCCGCAAGCCCTGCTTGCAATTACATCATAAACAAGCACGACTACAATGGGCAAGGCAGCACATATCATACAGTGACGAATGGCTGCAGGTGTTATTTAGTGATGAAAAAAAGTGGAACTTAGATGGTCCCGATGGCCTTTCGCACTACTGGCACGATCTTCGAAAACGCCCCTTAAGTCGGTTCAGCAGACGTCAAGGAGGAGGTTCAGTCATGGTTTGGGGAGCCTTTAGCTTCAATGGACAGACTTCTTTGGCGTTTTTGAATGGAAAACAAGATTCCAAGGCATACCAGGCAACTCTTGAAAGTCACCTATTACCTTTTGGCGAACTTTTATGTGGACGAAACTGGGTTTTCCAACAAGATAATGCGTCCATCCACACATTCAGGTCAACAAAAGAATGGATGAGCGCTAAAAATATTACAGTTCTCGATTAGCCTGCTCTTAGTCCTGACTGTAATCCCATCGAAAATGTATGGGGCATACTGACGAATGTTGTGTATGCCAATGGAAAGCAATATCCGTCCGTTTTAGAACTTAAAAAGGCTATAGAAGAAACGTGGTTTAATTTTGAACCAGAAACCTTTCAAAATCTTGTGCTTTCAATGAACAACCGCGTATTTAATCTAATGCAAAGTAATGGTGGCTACATTGATTATTAAAATTGTTCATTTCCTTATGCAAGTGCTAAAATTTATGTTTGTGCCTAAATTTTTGTGCCACATATTTTACTTATTTTTAGTTATATATTGCAGCAAGTTCGCTACTGATGTGATTTCTGTTCTCAAATTTTTAATTTGCATATTACATGTGTTCATACTTCGTAATATTAAATTTCCTACTTCTTCAGTTTTAATAGTATTTTGTTATACTCAAATTTTATTGTTGTCATCTAAACTTTTGACACGGAGCCTGTATATGAATTAAAGCTTGACTAGTTTCTCTAGACAATTTCCCAAAACGTTGCATAGAGTTTGAAGAATTAGGCAGCATAATTCCAGTTTTCTAACTAAGTAACAAATTTATCCAAGAACGTTAAACTATCATGATTAGAATTTACTATAGGATCACAAAAAGGGTCTCGCAAATTTCTCCCCTTGTACGGATGTTTCACATTTACTATTTTCCACCAGTGTATAATTATATCCAGAAATTCATTGTTCCTTCGAAGGATCTCCCATCAGTTGGTGTCGAAACATAAAAAGCAATTTTGTTTTTATCATTAAATAATTTGGACACCAATGAAACTTTCTGTCTATCTACAGAACTCTGAAAAAAAATTTTTTAGATAATGTAGGGGCAATTTGATTAACTTCATTTAAATATATTTGCTTAAGATCATTAACACTGGCCCATAAAGTTTGGTATTATCATTAAATGATGATGGAAAATAGAATGATTTGACATTTGAATTGACAGGTATCCTGTTGGTTAAACCAATTATTACGTATGTTTTAAAAAGGTGGACAGAATCAAATATTAGAAACACTTCTTTTCCGCATCAAATGGATTTGGAATACTACATTTTAATGATCTATTTCCTAACATTTCAAACATTTTGACATTGACTCGATTATTAACAGATATTATAGCGAGTACAACAAATCCTGGGGACATTAACACCTTCAAAATTTCTAACGTCATGTTGTGTAACTCATTACCAGTTAAAGTTTCTATTGGATATAATGTAACAACATCTCTAGATTTTGAAAGCACAGAGTTAATCATATATGCCTGTAGAGTTGTTGCTTCTATTTTCGAATTATAGGATAAACATTCTATAACCAAAGACTTATACGAAAACCATGAATTTATATAAATTCCATCAATAAGTAAAATAATAGTTTTTTCATGCTCTTTTAGAAGAGATACTTTGCGATTTAAACACGTAACATGTGAGGGTCGTAATCCAGATCTTTCTGTTTCTAAATTTGCAGACAACTGTTTTAAATAGCCTAGATAAGGCAAACATAAAATATTTAAACTTCTCAATTTGGAATATGCTCCTGAATGAGATAAAAACAATGAATAAGCTAATACGATTGTGTCTGGAGAATATCGGGGCTTATTTTTTACACCTGTTAATTTAATTTGTTCAACTAAAAATCTTAAACATTTAGCTTGTTTACTATCTTCAGAACGATCATATAGACAAGTAAGCAATAAATTTTCATAAATACTAAATTTTTGTAAAACAGTTGCAGGAAGCATGGAATTTTCATGCCAGATTTAAATTGACAAATCATTGTAAACTTTAAATGCAACTACTATTTTATGACAGTCTGTATGATTTAACAAAAATAGCAAAACATATTTACCTGTTATACATATGTTAAAATCAAAACTTAATTTTCGCTTAGAAACGTTTCCAATAAAAGAAGAAAAATGGGCAATTCTGTCATTTGCCATCCACTTGTTATATTGTTTATTATCAAATTCTTCAATTTTTTTTCAATCGTTCTGAAGGATCTTTGCGATGTAGAGGAGGACTACTACTTCGATATGATGGCTGATTCTGAAATGTAGGCGGAATTGCATCATCAGCAAGTTTGGGTATTTTTCTATTCGCAGAAAGTGTGGAACCATCGTCTTTGGTTATATAATCCACTTTAATAACCAATTCTTCGGAAAAATGTTTACAACAAACCGCCGAAGATTCACTAGGCACAAAGTCTTTTCTGGAAATGGCACGTAGCCATTTATTATTTACATCGTCATCTTTAGGAAATTTGAACGTCGAGACTGTATTTGATTTTTCAGATCTGTAGTTTGACTTGCACCCAGGTACGCAACATATCCGAGGCATACTGAAATAAAATAAAAACGTCATTTAAATTTTTTAATATTAATGAAACTTCATGCAAATTTGGCTTAGTTACTGTATATTTAAAAATTAAAAATTGTTGACACTTCACTTCTTTTTTCTTTTTTTTTAATTTGGTAATCTAAAACTTTTTGCCACACTATTTTTTTAGATACCCCAACGCAACAAATCAACGATGAAGATGCCAAATACACCAATGCGGAACAAATTAGGTACAGTTAACAACATCTGAAGTAGTGCCTAGGAATGTGAGTGTTCTATTTATAAATGTTTGCATTTCGGCTTTTCTTCCTCAAGCGTGGCAAAAGGAGCCAAGGCACAATCGTACACCAAACTGGGAACCCGACTACCATTAGGAAAACATCCTACAAAGAAGGCGGAGCTAAGATCCGATGAAGAAGACGGGACACAATTCCCTGTGTTAAAAAATATCAATAGTCAGGGCTGGGTGGTTTAAGCAGCGTATTTGGCGTCACTGCATATTAGATCCACCTTAGCGATTTCGTATCGCATGTGGTTGCCTGGTGATCTAGTGTTCGGTAGAACTTCAGAACATGTAACCCACTTTTTCGTCTATCCTCTTCAAATCGTAGGAAATTACACTAGAACGTATTGTGACATGACATACATCTGTATGATGCAGTGAAAACTGGTGTGAGACGCCATTTTATTTTTTCTTCACGCTTGTAGTGAGCGTCTAAATGTTTTCATTTTTTATGGATGACACTTTTTTTTTATGAATTGAGTGGGCCATGGAAGAGGATTTAATTGCGTGTGAGCATGAGTGTTCGAAGGGGAAGAAACTGGTGATTCCGTGTGCGAGACGTTGTATAGAAGATGAATTTCAGTGACGTTGTAGGGAACGTGCTAGTTTTTTAGGTTTGGAGGGGGGGGGAGAAAGAATAACGGAAAAGGGAGAGGAGCAAGAGGATGCACGAAAAGAATGGGAGGGAAGGAAGAGGAGGAAGAAAATTAACGAAAAGTAGAGAGGGAGGAGGAGAAGGATTCACGAACAATTTTGCCAGTGCCAGTTGCCAGTTTTGGAAACACAGACTAGAATCTAGTGAGTTGCGTGTTCTGCAGTAGCGCCCAGTGTTTCTGGCAATGTGGTGAATTTATAACTGGTGCAATAGTACATTTCCTGAATCAGTATCAAACTTGTGGGGGGGGTTGCCAGAAACACTTGACTAGATGTGGAAACCACATTTGAAAAGGAATCGCCGTCTGTGTCGATTATGCAGTAAGTCCCTAACACTACTAGTTGTAATAATAGTTTTGATGGTTTCTTTTTATATTCATGTCATTCTGTTTAGATGAATTTCATTGTATTTAAGTACCGCATTTGTAGTAGTAAAATAAATTATAGAAAATAATATTTCTAATAGATATTTATGTTTGCTGAACATATTTGTAATCTCACTGTTTATATAAACTGTATATAAAATGCATAGTCCATATATTGAGTGATTTTAAAAATCTAACCAAATTAAAATGGAATAAAATCCCTAAGATGGAACAAAATCTATCTTTGTTATGCATATAACGCTTAAAAAGCAACAGTATTAAAAAAACTACTGAAAAACAAAAAGTATATTACATTATGTTTAACAAAATAGCTTACCTTCAAATCTACAGGAATTGCTTTGATGTCTTACTCTGTGATAAATTTTCTTCAAATTGTGATCCAAAATGCAAAAAAAAAACCGTTGGTTTTTTAATATTTCCCACAAAATTCGATTTGCTATGTTACAAATTCAAGAAATATGGCACGAAGGTACTATGTCTTCAAACACATCACGTTATATACTACATATTTTAATCTTGTTTATTCCCAATTGCGCGAAATTCTTTTAAAAATAAGTTGCAGGAAACGTCAATTTTTAAACGTTAAGCATTAAATTCGATCTTTTATGTACAAATCGCAGAAATATTTTGAAAAAATAACTTGCAAATTAAGCTACTTTCCAATCTAAAGAACGTTACTTTGACACAAAACCCCACCACGATCGATCTCCACAATATTAAAATCGTTGCCAGTTGTTGGCCACGAAACGGTCGGGACAGACGCGAATCCCCTATCTGATTGGTTAACTGGCGTGACGTCATGATACAAGTTAGGGACACTAAATTTTGCCTGTATTGGGGAATATGAACTAAATCTAAGGATTAAAAGGCACTAAAGTAAATTAATTTGTTAGGGTTACCAGATCATTTGAAGTATCCTGCTTTTGGCGAATATTAATTTGCTTTTATTCTGTTGCCACTTCTAGGATAGCAATATAAAATTGTCGGTTATGTTTCCCGGGTCATAGTTTCTAACTTCAAACGTGAAACGAAAAAGGGAAATTTGGGAACTGAGAGAGTGAGGTTTATGATCACGTGGCAAAATTACCTACTATGACAAACTTCACCTAGTAAGTCAATTATTCCTCTATCCAGTTTACTTTACAGGGTTTTTCTCCTCTGGGGGTACAGCCAGCATATGACAGTGACAATTAAAAAGTGAGTTGGCACAAAGCGATCCTATTTCAGATAACCTATAGAGTGGACTTTTTTTAACGAAACATTACTAGATATGTGGGGGATAAAAATAATTGCATTGCGATTAGGTCACATACCAAAATGTAACTAAAAGACTTAAGAACAGTGAAGGCTTTAGACACCTTCACAGTGACAAGGCTCTGGCTATATCATGTTTAATCATCATGCAGATTGTACGGTACTTACGTATTAACGTACCTATTATACTTTCCAGCAGCCATGCAAATAACGATTCAAATCTTACTGGTCCATCAAAAAAAAACTGCTTATCACACGTTTCAAAATCCCTTATTTTAAATAATCGAAAGGTGTAGCGAATAAACCATCAGTTCAGTCACAATATAAAGACACCACACTGCTCTAAACAAATTAACTATGAGGTGAACTTCTCACATTACGCCTTATACAACTTAGTCTCATATGAAATGATAGTAAAAATACTGTTTACAGAGGCTATTGTGAGTCTAAACCTGATTTCGTAAATGCACAAGGAAAATTCATCAAAGAAATCCCGGAACAGGCAACTTTAAATTTTCAGAATACAATCACACATGATTAATTGATAACTATTAGAAACGTGTAACAGATAGAGCAGTTACATTTATATAAACTTTAATTAACATAATATATATCATCATCATCATCATCATATTCAACCATTATCTATCCACTGCTGGATGAAGGTCTCTCCAAATGCTTTCCACACAAGTCTATCCTGGGCCATTCGTTTCCACGTCACCCCAACCTGTTTTCTTATTTCATCCACCCATCTAGTTTGAGGACGTTTTCTAGGTCTTCGGTGGTCTCTTGGAATCCAGTTCAGAATTTCTGTTGTCCATCGTTGATCAGTTCTTCTTGCAATATGCCCAGCCCATCGCCATTTCAGCCCTTTTACTTTAACAATGATGTCCTCTACTCTAGTTTGCTCTCTCACCCAAGTGTTTCTTTTTCGATCTCTCCTAGTTATTCCAAGCATGCACCTCTCCATGCTCCTTTGCGTTGTCTGTAACTTTCGTATTGCTCCAACTGTTAGACTCCATGTCTCTGATCCATAAGAGAGGACTGGCAATACACACTGGTTGAAGACCTTTCTTTTTAGACACAAAGGCAATTTCCCCTTCAGGATAAAACTGTTTCTTCCAAATGCACTCCAGCCAAGTTTAATACGTCTGTTGAGTTCTTTCATAATGTTGCCATCCATTGAAATCAGCTGGCCAAGGTAAATATATGAATCAGCAATTTCTAGCTCAATGTTGTCAACTTGTATTTTTGTTTCCTCTACAAAATTATTGAACATGATCTTAGTTTTTTGTAGGTTCATCTTGAGTCCAACTTCTTTACTTCTAGTTGAGAGCTCCTGTACCATGTCTTGGAGTTCTGATGGGTTCGTTGAAAAAATAACAATGTCATCAGCAAACCGCAAATGATTTAAATATTCACCATTTATTTTTATTCCCTTGTTATTCCAATTTATCAGCTGAAAAATCATCTGTAAAGCTGAAGTAAAAAGTTTTGGAGAAATGGTATCTCCCTGCCTCACCCCTTTGCCAAGTTTGATAGTTTTGGTATCTTTATGTAACCGAAATTTTGCACTTGCATTTTTATACACACGTTTCACCATGTCAATGTACACATCCTCAATGTCTGTTGATCTTAAAGAGTTGATGACTGCTGATGTTTTTATAGAGTCAAAGGCCTTCTCATAGTCAATAAATGCAACACACAATGGAAGTTCATATTCATGTGTTCTTTCAATTAATTCTCTTAATACTTGAATATGGTCCACTGTACTGAATCCACTTCGAAATCCAGCTTGTTCTCTTGGTTGAGCTGCATCTAATTTTTTCTGCAGGCGATGTGTTAGCACTTTTGTGAAGATTTTATAAATAGCAGGTAACAAGCTAATTGGTCGGTAATTTTTCAAATCCTCTTTATCACCTTTTTTATGCAAAAGAATTACTGTTGCAGAATCCCATTGGTTTGGTATGTTACCGCTGTTAAGACATTTGGTAAAGAATTTTGCAAGTATGTCTTCTACATATTCTCCAGCTTCTTTTAGGATATCTAATGTAATACCATCATCACCAGGGGCTCTTCCTTTCTTCATACTTTTTATTGCAAATGAAACTTCTTCTTTTAAGATTTTAGGAGCT
>QLNU02015360.1:141620839-141631413 GCA_006491805.2 Dysdera silvatica
CACAATTGCCAAATATGGTCAACACAAGAAAGCCTCCGGGGCGAGAATTTTGTGAGTTTTCGTGGGGGAATTTATTATACTATAATTTTTGCCACCCACGTTTTAATTACAGCTCAAACTAGAGCTTATGTAATTTTGGAGAAAAAGAGACGCTTTCCCCATCCTGGATTCGAACCAGGGTCCCTCCGTTTAGCCCGGAGTGTCTTGGACCGCTAGACGAATGAGGACAGGAAACAACGCTCTCTTTCTCCGTATATGAGGATGTATGATATTATTATGTACGATATTATTGATATTGATATTGATTATATGATTGTAAATAAATAAACAACATACAATAAAACTTTTATTAATCAAATAAACAATTATGTAATTAATAATATCGTACATAATACTACTGTGTACTGTCTGCCTCGAGGAAATGCAGGAAAGTGGTCGGGAAATAAGGGGTAGGGGACTGTTAGACGGAGAGGAGGGATAAATAAGGTAACCCGCATCCATTTCATGTTCAGACGGGGAAAAGAACAAAGATACCGACCAGACATTGGGCGTCAACAAGGAAAACACGCTGGGAACCCTATGATGGTAGCGTCCCTTAGAAAATATTTGGTACAACGAGATTAATTAAACCAAAAATATGCAGCGCTCCTAGGACAAAAACATCTGTAGCGCCCCTGGGGGAGATGCATTGCCATCAGATAGGCATATAGCGCCCCCTATAACACTCAATAGAAATGCTCCTCGAAACAGCAAAAATCGGAAAAAGTTCCAAACTCCGCCGCTAGTGGATCTAGAATCTTTCAAATAGGGAAAACATGACCATCAGATAGGTATATAGAACGAGCAAAAGAAATGTCCCTGAAAACAAGATATTTACAAAAAGTACCGAAGTCCTCCGCGAGGGGAACTAGGGTCACTAAAAAAGAGGTGTGTGACCATCAGATTGGTATATACAACAAGCAGGAGAAATGTCTCTGAAAACAAGATATTTACAAAAAGTACCAACATACTCCGTTAGAGAGAGCTGGGATCGCTAAAAAGGGGGGACATATGACCATCAGATAGGTATATACAACGATCAAGAGAGAGATATCCCTGAAAACAAAATATTTACAAAAGGAACTAAAGCCCATGGCTAGGGTGAGCTGCGAATACTGAAAAGGGGCCATGTGACCATCATATACATATATACAACAACCAAGAGAAATATCCCTTGAAACAAAAAATTACGTGCAATTCCAAAATTCACCGCCAGGGTGCTAGGATCTCTTAGAAAGGGGACACGTGACAACCATCAGATACATCTATACAACAACCAAGAGAAATATTCCTTGAAACAAAAAAAATTACAAAAGTTCCAAAACTCACTGCAAGAAGAGCTGGGATCTCTAAGAAAGGATCGGTGACTCATCCCTTTCACGCTTGTGGGTCTCACCCTCTCCGTGTCTCCTGGCCCAGAAACGGTGTTACCTCGTGTCTCCCAGTACCGTAGAACCGTAAGGTTTAGTAGATAAAAGTGTTAAAAAAATTTAGAAAAAGGAAAAAGTTCAGAAAATAATAAAAATTAAAAGAAGGAAATTTCGCGTTTAATTAAAAAATATTAAATTTAAAGAAAAAAAGTTGGAAATTTATAATTAATGAAGGGCTGTGACGCCAGGTTAAAATCCTGTCTGGAACGACTTTTGACGAAGCTATATGACTCATCTGTGATAGAGATTGAAAATAGCGATTTGAATAGGACGGAAATTATTTAATTAGGATATTAAGTACAAACTTAATTATGAAAATATAATAAATTGATGACTAGTATAAATTAATCGATAAATATAATAAATCGGTGATTACCCTTCACGGACTTTGAAAAATAAAGCATAAACCTTTGTGCAAAACATGATTAAAAACCAACAATCGATATTTTCCTTCCATGTCTCAATAGCATTAAAACTTCGCGAAATACGTTTTTGAATAACAAATATCAGGAATAATCCATTTAGGAGAAAACGTTGCCAATAGTTAGCGAAAAACGTGGATTCAGCTACGAGGAAAATAGCTAGATAGCAATTTTTCCGGTATGAGAATAAAAGCAGTCATCCCGTGATGTGATATTTTAGCTAGAAAAGAGCTAATTAGGTAATTGTAACACAGCGCGGGAACCGGAAGCATGAACGGGGTCTACCCGAGTGGGAGAGGAGACGCGCTGGCGTCGCACTGTCTGGTGGAAAGAAACATGTCTCTGACACGTTTGGAACCGTCCATAATTGAAATCGATGATAATAAACGGAGTATAAATTAAAATACTGATTTGAATATGATTGAAATTAGCTCATTAGGCTCCTAATTACAAGCTTATTACAAAATTGCAATAGATGTGTGATTTTTTTTTGCAAACTTCAAGGGAAATTAAAGAATAAACTTCTGTGTAAAACTTATTTTAAAAGACCGCATACAATTCAAACTAGGGGATTAAAATTATCTAATTACAATTATTTAAAACAATTTAGACATAAATTTTAGCTTTTCACTAACCTTAAGGAACAATTTAAATATTAAACATTTGTATAATACTTAATTTAAAACGGGAAATCATTCTTCTTCATCTCAAAAATAGAAATAAGACGTTTTCTAAAAAGTGACTAACAATTTGTTTGATAAGAAAAAGAAAATGAAAAGTTTAAAAAAGATAAAAAAATGAAAAGTAAAAAAAGTTTAGAAAAAGAAAATCACAAAAGTTGCAAAAATCATAAAAGTTGAAAAATTATAAAAGTAAAAAGGAAAAGTTAAAAAATTACAAAAGTTTAAAAGAGCGAAATTTTAAAACTTGAATTTCTTTATTCACATTTAGAAGAAAAAAAATGCGTCAACTATTCGAGGATGCAGAAGGGCGCCAAATAAAAAATGCACCAACTCTTCATGCAACCCTGAGGACCGCCCCGTAACCCCACCCTGGAGGGACCAGGCGCTAGGCGCACCAGTGGGGCAGAACCGGTAGTTCCCCCTACTTTTACATAAATGGGAAATGAATCATTGTATTGAAATGACTTGTGTAGTTGCAAAATGTCCATGCCTAAACTAGCAGAAAAAATTCTTACTGTATTTTCAAACATATTTTTAAATAATTATAGTAAAGTAAAAAATGACTCTGTACCTGCAAAATATAGTAAAAAAAGAAAGCTCTCAACGTTTACAGCCGCTGCTCATGCTGAAAGCACTGAATAGAAATAAACAGAAATTTGGTTTCCACAAAATCATGATTTTTAGTTTATTCATTAAAATTCTCTTTACTAATTTTACTATTTAGATACTTGAAAATATGTGTCTAAAAGTTCCTTCAATAAAAACAAGCTAATAATGTGTGTTTATTCCTATTTCCACCTGGATTAAAAATTTGTTTATATATTTTTTTACGGAACCATTTGTTTAAATTATTACTATATGAATTTGTTTTGTGATCATTCTATGCTCTTATTCCTAAAAGCATAATTGTACAATATTTTTTTTGCCACCAAAGCTCAAACTAGAGCTTTTTTGTTTTTGGAGAAAAAGAGACGCTTTCCCCGTCCTGCATACGAACCAGAGTCCCTCCATTTAGCCCGGAGTGTCTTAGACCGCTAGACGAATGAGGACAGGAAACAACGCTCTCTTTCTCCGTATGTAAAGATGTAAGATATTATTACCCTTCACAGGGATAACACAATTGCCAAATAATGGTCAACACAGAAAAGCCTCCGGGGCGAGATTTTTGTGAGTTTATCGTGGGGGAATTTATTATACAATAATTTTTGCCACCCACGTATTTATATTATAGCTCACTCTAGCGCTTCTTTGGTTTTAGAGAAACAGAGGCGCTTTCCCCATCCTGGATTCGAACCAGGGTCCCCCCGTCTTGTCCGGAGTGTCTTAGACCGTAGACGAACGAGGATAGGAAACAACGCTCTGTTTCTCCATATATAAGGATGTAAGATATTATTATGCACGATATTATTAATTAAGCATAATTGTTTATTTGATTAATAAAAAAGTTTTATTGTATGTTGTTTATTTATTTACAATCTAACAGTATGGAGATGTTCAAATGAATATTTTAAAACCTGTACAAAAATATCAAAACAATATGCAGGAATAAAATGAGATTTATTTTCAATGAAATTAGTTTACAATTTTTTTTTTTTTCAAAAAGTTCGTAATTTACTTGATATTATTACTTGCTTTTTCCTAATGCGGTTTTTTGTGCTAAAAACATGTACTGTTTTTAAAATAAAAATTACTTTATTTGTATTAATACAAATGGAGTCAAACATTTATCAATTTGTGAAAATTAAATATGTAGACAAAAATATATTCAAAAGTTTCGATCGAACCGCTGATAAATACGGTTCCGTCGTAAAAACAGCACCACGATCGTAAAACTCGTTTCAGCAGTTGCGGGCCTGGTAGGTATTGACAAGGCCCATGCACAGGGCTGGATTATTACATAAACCAGGGGTAGTAAGCCTGGTCTCCACCGCCCACTAGTGGGCTATTCAAGCTTTCAAGGTGGGCGTTAGGGGTTTTGTCGGATACTGAAGCTAATGAACAAACTTTACGAAAACTGAACCAGATGTCAAATATTTAGATTCGCTGTATCAACCCCAAGAATCGCATTAATTATTAATTAAAGGTAATTTCAATAGCCTTTATAGTTTTTATATTTAATTTCATTTTTCTTCAATTAAGCAGCTTCCGCACTAGTAGGCACTGTATCGATCGAGATGCAGAAATGCAGCATCAAATTTTCTGTGTATTTTTGCTACAAGGGGCCTGGAAAAAAATAGACTAGGGGCCCACCTAATCCGACCCTGTGAGTACGTAACTACAAATTCCTCAAAAGTGTAATTAAATTTTTACCTCTTAGAAATAGAATGTAAATGGTGCGTTCAGAATTATTTTTTTTTTCAGTTTCCAAAAACGTCATATTTATTAAAACAAAAACAAAACAGAATCTGTAATACTGTAGAGTAAATAAACATATTTCATCATATTGCATGGAAATCAGAAGAGATATCCTTAAAACTGAGAAGAAATATAAATAGTAGCGCATTTTACAATAAGCTCAGAAGGCTGAAGCCTACGTAGGTAAATATTTGACGGCGGAAAATTTTCGATAACCAAAAATTTGCGAAGGTGGGGAGACGTGGTTATATTTATTGGCCAATTAAATTGCTAATTTTTTAGAAACGTTTTCCACCTATCGAAATACGACACGACTTGTTCATCCGCTGCACCGCCTATTTAAATGAAAATAAGCAGGCCCGTCCTCCTCCCCCCTCAAAAAAAAAAAAAAATCAACCTCTGTAGAAGCCATTGGCAAAGGGAGAATTTTCAATGTGCGCCACGTCGAGAAAGGTTCAAAAGGCGTCGAATTTGAAATAATCGCACACAGAAGGGCGTCAGATTAAAAATTCTAATAGGGCGCCAAAATCTTAGTTACGCCTCTGGTTATATTTAGTGAGATTAGGCGGCAAAATCGCCAATCTGCCTCTGGATATAAATTACCACAAGAAATGTAAGAAAGTGCAGAAAAGAGTTATGGGCAAATGTAATAGTCTAGTCCCCAACTCCAGAGTGCTGGATTTACGTATAGGCCAGGGTTTCTGTAGTCGCATTTTTCGCAAAATGCGACGAGTTGCTCGAAAATGCGAAAAAAAAATTAGTGCCCATCGCGAAAATGCGACAGGCATTTTTAACCACAGTTTATTCTCTGAAAACAGGATTCCCCGATTCCAGAATATCCGTTTTGCACTTCAGCGATCTTTTCTTGTTCCTTTTTGTTTCCTCTTCAAAATTCTTAACAGCACCTGTTAAGCATCGTTGATATAAATAATTTCATGGATAGGATTTTTCGAGCAACGAAAGCAACTAATATTTTTTAGCATTTTGCTACAACTTTTTTGCCCCATTTTAGCATTTTTGCGACAGCATGTTTTGAGCCAGCTTAAACCCTGGTATAGGCCAAACAGGTGCGGGCCTTAGGGCCCCTCAGAGGCCTCGAAGGGACCTCGTGCTATTGGAGTTTAAATTTTATTTTAATCTTATTTATTTACAAATGTCCGAGAATTTATCGTTATTGATAAATCTGGATAGTGAAAATATACTAGATACTAATAAACCTGGATAGTGAAAATAAACTAGATACTGATAAATCTGGATAGTGAAAATAAACTAGATACTGGTAAACCTGGATAGTGAAAATAAACTAGATATTGATATATGTATTTATTTTATATAAATCGAACACTACGCAGATTAAATCAAACAACAATGTCAATCAATCAACGTTGATTGATTGACATTGTTGTTTGGGATATTGATATGCCTGGATAGTGAAAATAAAGTAGATATTGATGAACTTCAAAGAAAAAATTAGGATTTATTGACTAAATATTGCAAGGGCCACATTCTTTAGGGGGTCCATTCTATCCTTCCAGCCTAGCACCCATAAAAACCTGAATCCGGCATTGCTCCCGTATAGGGCAAATATGGTATTAATATCCATACAGTGTATGAATTAGTAGTAGAACCTATATACAGAGCAGATATGGGTCAAGTCTGTAAGATAGGGGAGTGCCTTGCCTTCATATAAAAGATAACTTGAAAGAATCAAATCATACTACAATTATTTCTTAAACTTTATAAAGCCGCATATTTGCTCTGATGAATGGTTGGTTTGAGTTTTATGGCGCAACGACAGCAAGGGTTATTTTGCGATAAACAAGGGGAGCAGGGATGGGGACAGAGAGAGGCAAATGTCCAGGAACCGGGATCGACTAAACTGCTTAGAGGCCCGTAAATTCTGTCCCCAATCCTAGAAGGTAATGCCTCGTAAGTACGTTTTAAAATAAAAGGTGATTTAGACTCCTTACACCAAGGTAGAAAGTGTGCTAAATACGTATACTAAAAACGAACGAGTCGTGGCAAAATCAGATGTGATTGAAATAAACGTTATCAGAAAATTTAAAAGGTATCTGAAATTTAAAAATGATTTCATGGTTTTTGAATTACGTGAAATGCCATTGAGGTTCAAACTAGTGCGGTTAAAAATTAGTGATCGCTATTGGTTGAAATTTTTACAAATAGATCAAATATATAAAATATTTAAGAATTGGTTAAATATGACCTACATCGGAGCTTCTTCTTCCTTTAAGGAATATGGATGGGAGATGCGCGTATGGCCGATGTGTCCAGCGAGAATGACTTCTTTTCTATTGTCGTTTCTGTCAGGACTTCCGAGAGTGGAGCCAAAGGGGCTATTTGGCCTGGGCCTCACTTTATCGGAGGGCCTCAAAATTCGCCTTTAAAAAAAAATAAAATAAATAAATAAATAAAAAATATCGTTCTCCAATATAACTCTTGCATTGCGGATTATTCTGACCTTTCCACTGTTAATGGCTTCAGGTGAAAGAACATTTAACGCGTTCAAACAAAAAAATTTAACGTGTTCAAATAAAAAATTTCACTGCTAAATGATGGATCGAATGGACAGGCTATGTTCAACATAAATTATGATATAGCACGAAAGCTCAACTTTTCTTAACGCACTCGCAGAAAAAAACAAAAAAACAAAACTAGAAAAGCTTTTAATTAAAAAATTGAGAACCGTCAATAGCGTTTTGTGTTACAAATTATATTTTCTTCATCTCTTTTATTTTCATCATACACATTTTTAGCAATTAACCTATATGTTCAAGTTACAATATTTGTACACTGAAGTGCCAGAAAAATTGGTACACCTACCTAATATCGTGCAGCCCCCCTCCGTGCGCATGCACACAGAAGTGCCGCAACACGACGTGGCATGGACTCGACTAATGTCTGAAGGTATCCTGGAGACAATTCACACCAGGAATCCTGCAGGGTAGTCCACAAATCCATAGGAGTGCAAGGTGGTAGAGATCTCTTCTGAACAGCACGTTGCAAGGCATCCCAGATATGCTCGATAATGTTCATGTCTGGCGATTTAGGTGGCCAATGGAAGTGTCTAAAGTCAGAAGAGTGTTCCTGGAGCCACTCGGTAGCAACTCTCGATGTGTGGGGTGTCGCATTATCATGCTGAAATTGTCCAAGTCCGTCGGAATGCACAATGGACATGAATGGGTGTAGGTGATCGGACATGATGCTTACGTACCTGTCAGAGTTGTCTCTAGACGTATCAGGGGTCCCATATCACGCCAACTGCACACGCCCCATACCATCACAGAAGCTCCACCAGCTTGAACAGTCCCCTGTTGACATGTAGGGTCCATGGATTCATGAGGTTGTCTCCATACCCGTACACGTCCATCCGCCTGATGCAATTGGAAACGAGACTCGTCAGACCAGGCAACGTGTTTCCAGTCATCAACAGTCCAATGGCGGTGTTGGCGGACCCAGACGAGGCGTAAAGCTTTGTGCCGTGCAGTCAACAATGGTACACGAGTGGGCCTTCGGCTCCGAAAGCCCATATCAATGATGGTTCGTTGAACAGTTCGCACGCTGACACTTGTTGATGCCCCAGCATTGAAATCCGCGGCAATTTGAGGAAGTGTTGCACGTCTATCTCGTTTAACGATTCTCGTCAGTCGTCGAAGGTCCCGTTCTTTCAAGGTCTTTTTCCGGCCGCACCGCTGTCGGAGATTTGATGTTTTACCGGATTCCTGATATTCACGGTATACCCGTGAAATGGTCGTACGCGAAAATCCAAATTTTGTCGCTATCTCGGAGATGCTATGTCCCATCTCTCTTGTGCCGACTATAACGCCACGTTCAAAATCACTTAAATCTTGATAACCTGCCATTGTAGCGGCAAGAACCGATCTAACAGCTTTGCCAGACATCTCTTGTCTTATATAGGCGCTGCCGACAGCATCGCGTTACGCTGATTGGTTGCAAAGCTCCGTTATTTGCATACGCACGCCTGTACCGGTTTTTCTGGCACTTCAGTGTATATTGTTGAAATTTTGTCATTAGTAATTTTTTTCTAATTTTTGGTTCAAAGGGCAGGCCCATGGAAAGGGGGATGCCAAGGGGCCCAGCACAAAACTTTTCAGTTTTCCTTTTTTAAAATTATTATTATATTAAATACACCTAAACGCAGCACGAAAAATTATCCTGGGGGAAAATGGACATGGTTTGGGGAGTGTCCGATCTGCTAACCCGTCCAGGCATTCCCATATCCAGAGAATGGGATCTTAAGGACCGGCCATCCCTCGAAATTAAATTTTTAATGGGACTTGGCTACGGACTTGCATGCTGTGATTGTATCGATACATGCTGTAAAAATTTATGAACCCCCGAAAATATATTCTGCCTACGGTCTTGCATCCAGTGGTCTATAACTTTTGTCCCCTTCCCTGTCGAAGGTAGGGGCCTCTCCAATCCTCTCAGGGGGGAACTGGCTTCTGTATTCAGATTTCTAAATTTGAATTTATAAAGTAATAAGGTGAAGTTTATTAAAAACATGCTCGGCTCACTCCAACTTTTATTTTTTATACAAATACAAAGGGGATATTAGTTTTAAAATCTTGGAACGGGCACGGATTATTCATATCATCAAATTCTGCAGTTGCCCTTTTTGCATCACTATTCGTCTGTTCATTGCCCAAAATGTCAACATGGTCTGGAATCCAACAGAATTTGACAACGCATTGTATGATTCAATGAAATTGCAAAGCCAATAACTTAAAAGTTATGAAGGATGTAAATAATAAATCTTGCATTAAACTAAAACTCGTTTACATAATTTTGAAAAGGCTGCAAATGCAATGGCAAATCCTATATGAGAGTTTTTTAACTTTAACCAATATTTACGCTGGAGCCTCAATTTTTTTCTCACATATATCGTTATCCATCAAGTGATTATTATGGTGAACTATAGAAAAACATTTATATGACAGCTACATCCGTATTTCGATATTTCATTATATATTGGATATTTAAAAAAATGGTAACATTAACTAGAAATGAGTGAACAGTACCCACGTAAATATTTTTAAGTAAAATTAATTGATATTTTACTGCAGATTTAAACTTCCCCCTTGACCAATTTACATTTACTTCAGCATATAATAATGAATTGCCTGCATTAAGAAACAGCAATAAACATTACCACATTTAATTTAAGGAAAAGTTTTAAAAACTTTTTGTTTATCACACACCATAATATCTTTAAAACTTTCAGCTAATACGATTTAAAATTTTGAAATTTGGTTTTTGCACATTTATACTTTTTTATGGAACTAAAATGTGGACGCTATTTGTCGGACGCAAATAGTGTACTGACAACTGACAAAATTGGTCAGCAGTACAGAAAACAATTCGTACCGATGAATGTCTTTACCCAGTCTGCTTTTTGCAGCGCTTCATTCACATTTGGATTTTGCAGTATTTCATCTACATTTGCCCTCTATAATTGTCATAAACATTGCATATCCCTATGTCGAATTGGATAAATTATGTGAATCATTTCAAGCAGATTGATAATTTACCTCTGAAAGTATATGTTTTTCTTCAGAAAATTCTATTTTAATATTCGAGGGATTATTATTTTTATTTAATTAGTT
>QLNU02015360.1:141631513-141664578 GCA_006491805.2 Dysdera silvatica
TGCAAGAATCTTCCATACCACAAACAGGGAAAAAAGGCAGACCGTCAAAAGACTTTTCTAAAGCAGGTTCCAAGTCAAAAAGGCAAAAGGTTGCGCTTTGATTAGAAAGGTATTCTAAAAAAGTGCTATCATTTTCAGAAAGTAGCAGCTTACATACATCTGGCATGAGAGACGCTGCTCACATACATCTGGCATGAGAGACGCTGCTCACATTGTAAAAACCGTAACTGAAAATTCTCCCAGAAGAGCAACCAAAATAAGAAGAATTATAAATTCTCCACAAGTCCCAATTAAATACACCCCTGAAGAAGCCTTAGCATTTTACACTGATGGACGTTTCACCAAACATTCATACATTTTAATGAAATCTGGTGCAAAAACTCGAAATGCAAATATTTATCCTGCCTACAACGTTTTACAAAAGGCCAAAATGGAATGTTATCCAGATAAAGAGTATATATCAATAACTGACATATCGGCTGAAGTAATTTTGCAGCTCTTGTAGATCATGGAACTACAAGGCTTGCTATTGCTTAAAAAGAAGTCTTGGAACAAAATATATCCGAAATAATTAAGGGCATTACTATTATATATAAGTAGGGTTGTGATGGAAGTTCAGGTCACTCAACTTATAAACAAAAGTTTACAGGTGGAAGCAGTGAAGGTAGAAATGATGCATACTTATTTGCCGTATGCCTTGTCTCTCTACAACTGAAGACGTGAGATAATAAAATTTTATGGAACAATCCTCGCCCTTCATCAACCAGATTCTGCCGTCCTATTAAAATTATTTTTGAAAAGGAAACTACAGAATTATCAAAAAGATATAGATGCTATATAAAGCCAAATCAAAAATCTCTTACCAACGCAAATTACAATCTCCAACCAAGAAATAAGTGTACTTCATTCTCTGCAATTAACAATGGTTGATGGAAAAATGTTTGGTGTTGTAACAGAGTCGTCTGCGCAAACATGTGGAATTTGTGGTGCAACACCAAAATTCATGAACAATTTAGTTGAAGTTGGAAAACTTACTTCAAACATAAAACATTTCGATTTGGGGGTGTCCACTTTACATGCGTGGATAAGGTGCTTTGAAGCAATATTGCACATAGCATATCGCCTCGGTGTTAAGAAATGACAAATTCGTGACGAGAATGACAAGATCAGTGTAGAAGAAAGGAAAAAGAGAAAGGTTAAGAGAGAACTTAAGAGCCGAAATGGGTCTTCTAGTGGACATTCCTAAACCTGGTTTTGGTACGACAAATGACGGAAATACTGAAAGGCGATTTTTACAGCAACCACAACTTGCAGCTTCCATCAATGGAATCGATGAAAACTTAATTGAGCGTTTTGCACTTGTTTTAAAAACTATGGCTTCTGGATATGCTATAAATGTTGATGCATTTCGGCAGTATAAAATAGAGACTGCTGCAAAATATATTGATCTGTATTCGTGGTACTATACAGGCCTGCACAAAAGTTTAGACACAACACAAATTTGAGTATAACAAAATACTATTAAAACTGAAGAAGTAGGAACTTTAATATTACGAAGTATGAACACATGTAATATGCAAATTAAAAATTTGAGAACAGAAATCACATCAGTAGCGAACTTGCTGCAATATATAACTTAAAATAAGTAAAATATGTGGCACAAAAGTTTAGGCACAAACATAAATTTTAGCACTTGCATAAGGAAATGAACAATTTTAATAATCAATGTAGCCACCATTACTTCGTATTAGATTAAATACGCGGTCGTTCATTGAAAGCACAAGATTTTGAAAGGTTTCTGGTTCAAAATTAAACCACGCTTCTTCTATAGCCTTTTTAAGTTCTAAAACGGACGGATATTGCTTTCCATTGGCATACACAACATTCGTTAGTATGCCCCATACATTTTCGATGGGATTACAGTCAGGACTAAGAGCAGGCCAATCGAGAACTGTAATATTTTTAGCGCTCATCCATTCTTTTGTTGACCTGGATGTGTGGATGGACGCATTATCTTGTTGGAAAACCCAGTTTCGTCCACATAAAAGTTCGCCAAAAGGTAATAGGTGACTTTCAAGAGTTGCCTGGTATGCCTTGGAATCTTGTTTTCCATTCAAAAACGCCAAAGAAGTCTGTCCATTGAAGCTAAAGGCTCCCCAAACCATGACTGAACCTCCTCCTTGACGTCTGCTGAACCGACTTAAGGGGCGTTTTCGAAGATCGTGCCAGTAGTGCGAAAGGCCATCGGGACCATCTAAGTTCCACTTTTTTTCATCACTAAATAACACCAGGAGCCATTCGTCACTTTTTGACATGTCCTGCCTTGCCCATTGTAGTTGTGCTTGTTTATGATGTAATTGCAAGCAGGGTTTGCGGCGCATTTTTGCATATCTCAAATGCCTGCATTCTACAATCCTTCTACGCATGGTTTCTCTTGACACTCGTATTGCTAACGTGTTTTTTATTTGATTTGCAGACAGGCTTTCATTTGAAGCCAATCTTCGTATTTGTTTATCATCCCGAATGCCGGTCACTCGAGGCCTCCCAGATCGTGATTTTGGTTGATACTGATCACCCCGCGATAACACTCGATAAATGCCTCGCTTTGAACGGTTCGATGCAACAGAAACTTGAGTAACAGATTTACCTTTAGTTTTCAGCCTCCAAATCTTCAAAATCTCGTCATTCGTAAATTGCTTTGACTTCGGCATCGTTCTAAGCATTCTAAATTATTTCAGGCCTTATATAACAACTCTGGGAAACGCCCCTTCGATCACTTGGGAACTTCGCGCCGTTAATTTGCATAAATCTGACATATATGCCCAAACATTTGTGGCATGCAGATTCCAATATTACGGTGTTGGGATATTTTGTTTCAGTACTTTTGGTAATCTTTTAAGTTGCACAATTTATTATTGATTCTAGGATTATTTAGATACAATATCGGCGAAGTTCAATGCAAATTCTCGCTTTTATTTATAATTTGCCTCTGTGTCTAAAGTTTTGTGCAGGCCTGTATGCCATCCAGTATTCATAAAATATTGATTCATGGCGCAGACATTATAAAAAATGCTGTTCTTCCAATAGAATATGTTTCAGAGGAGGCTCTCGAAGAAAGAAACAAAGATTTTAAGAGATATCGGGAATTTCATACAAGAAAATTTTCTCGACAAAATACCATGTAAGATTTATTTAATTCTTGTTCTTTTCCGCAGATCCTATTATTTCATCGTTATCGAAATCATCTTCAAACACTCATTCAAATAAGTGGCCCCTTGAAAAAACCGTAATCAATTTATTGTCTGACCCATCACTACCAGAATCATTAAAGTTTGTTGAAGCTGATGATGAGTACAACGATGACTCGTCTGCAGTTCATTCCGATATTTACTAACCTCGAAACGTTCGCACCAAGAAAAAAGAGATTGTTTTATGCCTAGAAATAGTGAAAATTATGACAACAATTTTATAAAGGTATGATATTATTATTATTCGAATTATTATTTTATGAATTATTATGCTTATTAATACATTACGAATTGTAATTAATGGAAATTATTTTATTAAACCATTTATTGATTAATGGACAAGAAATGTGGATGTAATTTTGAAATTAATGCGTATAAATAATGACTAAGCCATTATTTATTATCACATTTTGCGTAGAAATAGAGTTTTAAGTATAAAGCGCGTTATTGTTTTAGTCTTGATTTTTTCCCCGCTGGAAAGAGCGTTTTGCCCACTGTGCGGCATGCCGTGCGGCATGGTGCGTTCAACGACGAACATGGACGCAGGAGTGGCGTCACGTCGTCTTTTCAGATGAATCCCTGTTCTGCGTACAGAATCATGATAGCCGTATTCGAGTGTGGAAACACCGAGGGGAACGAACATTGCCAACTTGCACTCATCATCGTCATACGGGGCCCAGCACCCGAAGTGATGGCATGGGGTGCCATTGAGTACATATTCCGATTACCTCTTGTTCACATAGTCGCTATTTGGACAGCCGTCGTTACATTTCTGATGTGTTAAAGTCCGTCGCTGTGCTTTACCTTCGAGGCCTCCGCCACGCTACCTTTCAACAAGACAATGCACGAACGCATGTTGCGTATGTTGTTCTGAACTTCCTCGATACAGACGGTGTTCAATTGTTGCTCTGGCTGCAGGTTTTCCAGATATCTCACTAATTGAAAACATCTGGCCAATGATTGCCGAGAGACTGACATGCCACCACTGGCCAGTCAGTACGATATATGAACTCTGGCATGGAGTTGAAGCCTCATGGACTACTACTGTACCTGCAATCCAAACTCTCTTCGACTCAATGCATAGCCGGATTAGAGCCGTTATTGCTGCCAGAGGCGGCTTCTCTGGGTACTGAATTCTGCATGCTATATACCTCAAAATTACTCGCAACTTAAATCATTTCTCCCTTTTATTATACGGTATGTGTTCGATAAACATGATTCTGCTATTTGCTTTCCTTCTTGGTGTAGCAATTATAATGTTCAGAAGTGTAAAAAAGTAAAATGGGAATAAGAGTAGTAAAAGTAACGAAAGGTGGAAAATAGATTACCAAAACTTACGAAAATAAAGGAAAAGAAAGAAAGCTAAATAAAAGGAGAATTAAGCAAAAAGAAATAGAAAGAGGATAAAAATAAGCAAAACTTATCAACAGCATAAGAAAAATTTTCATAAAGTTTCGAGAACTACTGTTCTGTTTATCAAGTGAAGTTAAATTACTTACAGAAACCGCAACGAAAAATAAATACAGTCTAACTTTGATTTAACGATATCCTCGATTTAATGACTGTTTTTATTGGTCCGCACGGAGTTACATTGAGTCCAGTGTTATACTTTCCTCGATGGCTTTCCTCGTTTTAACGATAAATTTTCGCCATTATCCTAAAGCTGCAAGTAAATTAAAAAGTCAACTGCTGTCAGAAAATCAACTTCATTTCAGTTTATACAATTGAAACGAATGCTTGTTTACGGTGTGTAAAGCAGTATTTCTCAAACTTTGGTCGCTCACGGACCACTTTAAGCTTTCCTTTGTTTACCGGGGACCGCTGGGGGAATTTCACGTACCCCATTCAAAATATATTGCCTGAAATTAAGGTTGCCAACTATGGTTAATAATATTAAGCCCTACTTAGCTACTATCATAATGCCCCCCGCATCTCACAACGAAATGCACAACTTAAGGAATCCTAATTTATGTGACTTATTGGCAGGCTTATATATATCATCATCATCATATTCAACCATTATCTATCCACTGCTGGATGAAGGTCTCTCCAAATGCTTTCCACACAAGTCTATCCTGAGCAATTCGCTTCCACGTCACCCCAACCTGTTTTCTTATTTCATCCACCCATCTAGTTTGAGGACGTTTTCTATATATATATAAGAGCTCCCAGCAGGAGAGTAGAGTTATTCATCCTTTGGAAATACAATTTGTAGTTAATTTAACTCTTTTTGGTAAATTTAAGCCATTGCTTTTTTTTTTTAATAGCACTGGATTTTGACAGAAAATTTCTAAAATTTCCGACCATGTCCTTAAAATATGGGTTGGTTGCCAAACCAATCTGAAACAAAATAATTTTTAGAGTAACACTATTTGATAAAGAGAGTGTGAGTTGCGATCTTATTTTTTTTCAAATTTATAAAGAAAATGACATCATTAATTTATTTAAATAATAATGAGCAATGTAGGCAGTATGGGTGTATTCAGAGGATTAAAACTTTTCATGAACACTGAACGGTAAGGTTTATAACAAGTAATATTTATGAGAAATTCTTAAATCTCACCCGAACTTAAATTGTATTGACGCCGGCAATTTCTAGTTCACTTTTTTCCCCAAAGTTTAGTGATAATCCTGCGGACCACACTTTGAGAAACACTCGATGATGGATTTTGACGTCAACGATGAACCTTTTGATGCATTTGAAAAAAATTGAGTCAATGTTAAATGCCAAATCCCAACAAAAACCAAAACAAACGTCAATCGAAGATCCTTTTTCGAAGTAGTAATTACGTACTTGTCTCTTACGTTTACGTACTTGTTTCTTAAAGTTACGTATTTTTCTCCTATGTTTATGTATTTATCTCTTACGTTCATTAGAATTAACACGTATTCTTTAGAAAGCTGGTAATAATTTTTATGATTTTCCTTTTCCATAATTTCCTATTTTAATTCCGATCAATAGAACACCCACGATCATTGCTAGGGAGGCTGAAAATGTAAAAAATATTATTATTTTTAATGTAAGTATTATTTTTAACGTATTTGCATGTAAATTTTCAGCCCAAGGAAAAGTTTACAAAATGCGAAAGAAATTAAAAACTCAAAGTTGCAAAGAAATGTATAAATGCAAAAAATCAAAATGTAAAACCATAAAACATTGTAAAACTGTAAAAAAAAAAGAAATATTCAACATCGACTTTCGATCACGTCACCATCATTATGTTTATTTTTGTTCTTCCTCCTGGCATATATATTTAAGATTAGAATGGGCAATAAAATAAATTGCCTGGTCTACAATAAATCCCAAATTCTTTTATTATCATAGACGAAGAGTTTTCATAATTATTGGGTAGATATTATATACACTTATGTATATATTACGATATATGTAAAATTGCAACTTACTTAAAATTATTGGGGAGCGGGGGCGGGCCCCACGGACCCATATAATTCTACGCTTATGGTTATTAGCTTATAGTATTTCGAAATGGTATTTAAGTCAGAGATAAATAATGTCTCATTTCAATTTATGCCACCAGAGGGTGCTGCGTATTCGAGGAATGCCAAATAACAGAGAAAATACGAATTCACACATGTTCGCCTCTCTGAGCAGTGACGAAAAAGAGAGTATGCGTTGTTTTTTCGGGAACATAGACTTCATGGTTGTGCATATAAACGCATCTCTCACTAAATACATCAAATAAATTCTTTTTCGCTCCTATTTGAAATTTATGTACCCGCAGATGGCACTCATAATTACCTGCGACTCGTTTATAAAACTTTGTAAAATGTACTGACTTTATTATATACCAGGCCCGTGTACAGGATTACGAAAAGTTTTTTTTTATGTATAAAAAGGAAGGATGGATTTTTATGGAAACAAAATTGTCACCCCATAAGAAATTATCTTTTACAGCTTATAGAATTATTCAAACTGGAGGTGCTCAACACCAAACCCACTCCATGTGTACGGCCTCATTATATATGATATATAGAGGTGTTGTAATCTATATGTTTAAAATATAAAGGAACAGGGAGGGGGAGAGAGAGAGAAAGAGAGAGAAGCAGACTTTTTCTAGTAATTCCGTCGCTATATGCAACTGAGCGCTATAACTGGTGTCGTTATAAACGATTTCCACTGTGATTAACTAATATGCAAATGTATCAACCGTCTCAAGAATTGATTAACAACTTTGCAAACAGCATGAGGCATCGCCTTGCGAATTGTATAGCTGCTAGGGAAGATCACAAGCCGTATTAAAGTTTCATAATTCTGTTGAAACACTTTGCTTTGCGCTCTTCCTCTTTTA
The DNA here is from genome assembly GCA_006491805.2 of Dysdera silvatica. Lineage (NCBI taxonomy): Eukaryota > Metazoa > Arthropoda > Arachnida > Araneae > Dysderidae > Dysdera > Dysdera silvatica. The sequence goes on from QLNU02015360.1 coordinate 141,639,072, forward strand.
CCCATTCGTATAATTTCTATATAGTCCTTAAAATTTCTAAAACTTTTTATTCTCTTTACTTCACAATAGTGGGGTTTCTTCGCAGAGCTGTGAGTTATATTCGCTTTGTAGATTATCTATAAATTTTGAGAACCAGTGTCGTAGTCAAATATTATCTAATCACGACTAGATGAAAGGCTCCCCAAATGTTTTCCGCACAAGTCTATCCTGAGTAAATCGTTTTCATATCACTCCAATCTGTTTTCATACTTCAATTATCAATTCAGTATGAGGACGTTGCTTAGGTATTTTAAGGTCTTTTGTTTGTTTGTTTGGCTTTTTTATGGCGCAAGAGCATCTGGGCTATACTGCGCCAATAAGGTCTTTTTCAATTCAGTTGAGAATTTTAGTTGTTCATCGATGGTCAGTTTACTTTGAGATATGCCCAGGCCATTGCTATTTCAGCTATTTCATTTTAACAATGATGATGAGAATATATAGGGCTGGGGAAGGAGAAGGGTAAAGGGGGAAACCTTCTGGGTCCCGGGGTATAAGGAGCTCGGCGCACAAATTATGTTTGTCACGTTATTAAAAGTAACATAATTTGTTATTAAACATAATTGATGCATCAAACGTAATTGAAGAAGGGAGGCGATCTGCTAAACAGGCTAGGGGTCTGCAAATCCCCCACCTGCCTTGATGATGCATACACACATAATAGTATTATATTATATATTGTGTAAACTGTGTTTCTGGTGTAAATATAAGGATACAGCTGTTTAGCGGTATTGTAGATATAACACTCACAAAGAACGTACAAACCACATACACAACAAAAAATCACCAAATATCAAGATATTAAATTTGAAACTAAAGACATGTGGCACATGGAAAGAGTTGACATTGTACTTGTCATTTTGTCTGCCACATGTCTAAAACCATAGGTCTCCAACTACACTGCACAGAAGCTTGGAAACACTTCAAATCGACCCCAACACCTACATTGAGGTATAAAAGGCCACAGTTTTAAACACATACCGAACAGTTAGGAAGTTCCTCAACATAACACCCGAATAACCTACAGTGGGAAGTCTCGACTATTTGTCGCTGACCGTTTCAAGTCTGTACCGCAAAATCCGAGAACACGTACAAAATAATAATAATAATAACCATAATTATATTTAAAGGCATGTGGCGTATGGAAAGAGTTAACATTTTACCTGTCATTTTGTTAGTTACAGGTTCACACACAATCACACTACACAGAAGCTTAGAAACGCTTAAAATCGACCCCAACACCTACATTGAGCTACAAAAGGCCAACATTTTAAACACATGCCGAGCAGTCAGGAAGTTCTTAGACACAACATCTGAATAACCTATATTAGGAAGTTCTGATTACCTGGCACTGCCTGTCTCAAGTCTATACCGCCAAAAGTGAGAGCATGTATAAAATAATAATAATAATGTTTTCAAAAATCTAGAGCACAACGTCAACACATGGAAAATTAATAACAACTACTGCCACCAAATCCAAAAACCGCACTTATAGGGGCAGCTTTTATCATATGCACTAACATCTAGTTATATCTAAGGTTTTAGGTAAAGATTTGATAACTAAACAGAGATGAAACCAACCAAATAACAACATGGACTGTGAATTTGCACGTAATAATAAAGTGATAGCTCCTACTATACATAGATAACTCTTATTATCTAAGGTTCTTGGAAAGGATTTGATAAATAAATAGAGATGAAACCAGCCAAATAACAACATGCACTGTGAATTTGCACATAATAATAAAGGGATAACCCATATTATACATAGATAGCTCTTGGAAAGGACTTGATAACTAAATCGATGAAACTAGCTAAATATAAAACGGGCTGTGAATTTGCAAATAATAATCACTTTAAATTAGAAACAATTTTTATCAACGTTTTTTAGGCGTAGTAATAGTAACGCCGATGTTATGGCATGGTTAGATGGTGAAACGTTCGTAAAGAAAAGAAATGTTTTTCGCATAACGCGAAAAACGTTTCTTTACTTTGCAAACGTTTCATCCACGTCATCATCACATTCAAACATCACCACGCCATAACATCGGCGTTAATATTACTACGCCTAAAAAACGTTGATAAAAATTGTTGCTTAATTTAATCTGCGTAGTGTTTGACTTGTATAAATAATCAATTTATTTTAGGAGAGAGAGAGTTGTTAAACAATAATACAAAAATATAAAACAATGCGCTCAATAAACAATTATTACCAAAAATCAAAGACATAAATAAACAATTATTACACGAGACGATAATAAACATGAATCCTATTAAACCTAGTTTTCCATTCCAAATATGAAATCTATGAACTAAATTAAAACTTCAATAAAATTAACTCAATTACTTTAATATAATTTAATAATATATAATATAAACTATAATAATAATATGTAATATAAACTATAATAATAATATATAATATAAACTATAATAATATATAATATAAACTATAATAATAATATATAATATGAAACTATAATAATAATATATAATATAAACTATAATAATAATATAAAATATAACAATAATTGCTAAAACAAATTAAAAGTGTTTTGAAATATATATTTGATATACATATTATATAAGATATTTTCCACATATACTGAGCATTTGATTTAGTTAACTTCTGATAAAGGATTAAGCTCTCTTAGAGTTGACATCTATTTGAAATATTTATTGAATAATTTGACAGTAATAAACAGTGTTTTAATAGTCTTTAAATATATAAACAGAGATTCATTTTCAATCGAGCAATATTTAGAGTTAATAGTCAATGTATTTTGAGGAGAAACGATTGCGATCAAGTGTCGAAGTGAAACCTAACTTACATTCGAATTTTTGGACCCTATTCTCGTAATGGGGCCTTTGTCGGACGCTGTAGTTATCTGATCAAAGGGGATGGGGTAACTTCCCCCCTCGTTATCCAGAGATTCCCACTCTGGAAGGGGTCTGATGCGAAAATAAAGCAATAACAGCGATACAAATAACTCCTAATGCAATCAACCGCTTCAGCACCCCCTTTTCCCCTCCAAACAGTGCGCAAGCGCCCCATCTTGTGTGTGTGGTATTCCCTGTCCTTTTTTCCCACCCGCACTTCAAGAAGATAGATTTCGGAGCGCGCATTTGCCCCGCCTCACGAGTATAATAATTGGATGTGGTAAACGGAGGGGCGGGGCCGGCAACCAAATATTCTTCCATCCACTAGGGGGCGCCGTTAACTAGAAAAAAAGTCACGAAGAGGATGGCAGTCTTTATACTATAAGTACAGGTTTGACGGAGTAAAAGGCACTTAAATTTGATTTGCACATTTTCTTTCGGACGCTGTAGTTTGAATATGTTTTGAGCATTAAATAAATAAAAACTAAATAAAAACTGAAAAGTCGGTGGAAAAAGTAGCGTGATGTTTATCTTGAGCAAATGCAGTTTGATAAAAGATATAATGAAGCAATTATCAAATATTAGAGTTTAGGCGCGTTACAGAGTCTCAATTGTAACGTTTATTTCTATTGCTTTTTAATAATATCGCGGTAATAACCAAAGTGTCACTAATAATATTTTTAATGACATTTTAATTACAGCAATTATTTTTAATTACATTTGGCTAAAAGCAAATTTTGTTAAGTAACTGTGATCTTTTAAAGTAAAGGTGAATGGCATACATAAGACCCTTGAGCGCGTGGTGAAGAAGAAAACCCATAAACTCTACCGGGATGAAGCAATAAGAGCAGACAAGATGATATCACACAATCGATCAGGCATATCCATCAGCGCATTTTCAAAATTATTGGGGGTCCCAAGCACATATTTTGTGCGTTTCTACATTACGTTGTTGTTGTTGTTGTTTGTGTGCATGTGTAAATTTTGGAAAAGTTGGCCGAGCTGGCGGCACTGTATTTCCAGAAGAGGAGATGATTACCGTAGAAGAGCAATAGATGATGTACTGATGATAAACAATCAAACATAAAACTGGTGGAGACCCAACAAATGCTTAAAGTAAGGCCCCTCTACATCAGATATGTATGAGATCATACATTAAAAACAGAGAATGAACTGTTTCACAGACGACTGTGGTTAAGTACACGTAGGTATGAAACCTCCACATTTATCAAGCGCAAATACATACAATATATACAGAGAAACATTGGAATTAAAGGCCACAGAAAGTGACATGAGAATAACGTGTAATACAGAATCATTAGTTTGCAGACACACACATATGTAACATCTAACTCAGTTGCTAGAAGTGCTAAAGTTCAAAACGTGGTAAAGAACAGTGAATGAAGAAAGTTAAAGGAGGAGCTAGATAAAGTGTCCAGTTTTTTGAGAGAGTTAGCAACAAATAGCAAGAACCACCCTTAGCAAACTGGAGCAGATCGATGAGTAGAGAGGAGGTCTTGTATGGTTGGAGGCGTTTTAAATCCAAGTTTTTGAAGCTCTTGGAAGAATTCCTTTCTTAACAGCGGATAGCATCACAATGAAGTAGTAAGTGATCAGCTGTATCCAATTCTCCATTCATGCACTACTGGCAAAGAGGAGAAGACGCTTTTTCCACGCGATGAACAAATTGGTTTGTGAAGAACATACCTAATCTAGATCGATGGAAGCGAACACTTAATGTGGCGTGGTATTTTATCGGGCAGGAAATCAGGCCTATTCTTCACTGAAAACAGGGCAGGACGATGTCCTGCGATGCCATTAGTAAGTGAAGTTACTTTATTTTGAGCTGAAGTTGCTTTAACACGACTAATTAAACTGGAAAGGCAAAGTCCATGTTGAATTGGCTTTCTGCAATCATCTTGTGAGTGAAGAGCACTACGGGCGAGAAGGTCAGCGGTGTCATTGCCCGAGTGCCTTCCATGTCCAGGTATCCAGCAGAAAGGTATCTGTCGGCCATTGCGTTTACATTTGGTGGCTAGAAAAAAGATGTTCTGTACAACTGAGGTGCAGATCCATTTAAGGGGATGTGTGTGAAGGCTGAAAAGAGCTGATTTGGAATCGCAGAAGGTGACAGACGGTCTATCGCTGCTCTTCGAAACCCAAGAGACAGCTTCATAAAGTCCAATTAATTCGACGTCGGTGGAAGAGAAACACTCTTGAAGATGGAATTTCATAGAGCTATTTTTTGACGGAATATAAATTGCAGCTCCACCCTTTTTTCGTAAGATATTATTACCCTTCACAGGGATAACACAATTGCCAAATATTGGTCAACACACAAAGCCACCGGGGCGAGATTTTTGTGAGTTTTTCGTGGAGGATTTTTTATTACAAATAAATTTGACACCCACGTATTAGTAGCTCAAACTAGAGCTATTTTTGTTTAGGATATTTTTCTCCTAAACAAAAATAGCTCTAGTTTGAGCTACTAATACGTGGATGTCAAATTTATCTGTAAAACCCTTTTTTTGCTGTGCATCGAAAGAGCCATCAGTGTAAATCTGAAGATCCGGAAGTTGCATTGCTTGAATTGCATCAAAGATGCTCATTCGCATCATGTTTGAACTTGCAGAATCGCGAGAAGTATTCCATGAATTGTGGTAATGACTTTGGGAAGTTCTAATAGCCAGTATGAAAGAGCGACAAAGGAAGTTTGGCAAGGAATATTAGTTAGTAGTGAAGAATTTCTGAAGAATGTTGGGTAATCTGAAGTGTCAAGTCTGGAGTGCAGGCGAGAATGAATCTTATGAAAAGGCGCGAAGTTTAATATCTTGGTGAAAAGAAGTATGAGCCTGGAACGCTGCTGTTCTTCAATAGTGGTGATGGCTGCCTCGGCATTTATACATTACAGTATATGTAAAATTGCAATTTATTTCAAATTATTGGGGGGGAGGGCGCCACCGGCCCATATAAGTATGCCTATGGGAATAACCATATTTAGTTAAATTCTAGATATAATTTATAACCGCATATAAATAAATGTACAGCATACACTATAGATATAGAAATTAGTGACATAGGAAAAGGGACCCAGGGGCTCGTGCCCCATTGGATAGCAAAACACACTATTTACTCTAAGGCCACATCGCATAACCTTCTTTAAAGTCACTTGAGCCCCGTGAGTTTTGAATTTCTACGCAACTGATAGTAATACTTGACATAAACAACATACATACTAGGTGTAAGTAGTATACAACAAAAATAACCAAACACCAAGACCTTAGACACGAAATCCAAGACATGTAATATGTAGAAAGATTTGACATTGTATTTACAATCCAACCAGCCACAGGTCGAATACCAACCGCACTGCATAGGAATCTAGCAATACTTGGATTTGGCCCCAACACTTACATTGAGATATAGGATGTGACAATCCTAAATACCTCGAGCAGTTAGGATGTTTCTTGTTTCTAGATACAGTATCTGAATGAGCCATAAACACCGGATGGAGATTTAGGCACTTTTTAAGTATGCATCCGTAAGTTCAAGAGCACACACACAAAATGATAATATCATCTTCCACTAAGTTTTAGATTGCCACGCACAGCGGGACTTATGAGGCTATCAATATGCACAAAAAATTTCGTTGTCTTTGATTTATCAAGTTCAACAGAAACGACTTTGCACTTTTCAAGCAACACTTTGGTATAGTTAGCCAAGGTTCACAATTGGAGTGCAGACATTAAATTTCGATAATTGGAAATGGTGTTTGTGTGCTCGATAAGTGAATTATGAAGACCTCCACTTACCATGTCATCATAATAACTGTAAACCTAGCTGAAGTGATATAAAATTTGCTATTATGCTATTAGATGCCCATATTAATATTCATGGAAGGGTTTTGATCGCTTGTAAAATTCCAAACATCCGAAACTGATGATATTTAGCTCGGTAACGCTTAAGAATAGATGAAGAAGCAGTTACTAATTCGAATAATAAAATTTGATTTTAGTTGTGGTTTGTTCCCCAACGAGTTATTATTTCTTCAATAACATATTCCACTATTTATAAATTGCGTAAATTAAGCCATGGAAAAATAAAAGTAGCGCGAAAAGTGTTAAAATATATTTAATATTTAGAATGATACAATTAAATTTTCTCCGCATTTTGAACTGCGCATAATTTGCTTGCAGTTGGATGACTCGTATAAGAGAAATTATAATAATCGCTCCGATTATGGAAGAACCAGTCAGCAGGCAAAGTAAACAAACTGCTTATTCGGATCACATACGCGGTTTGTAGGATAAGAACCTTAATTTGCACATAAATCTTTTATTACTAAATCACAGGGAAAGCAACCCTCTACAAATATAATGAATGAAACATGCATTCCGCAAGTTAACGAGCATTAGAATTAGAAATGTTTTTAGAGAAAATGTCTAAAAAATGAATAGGAGTGCTTCCGTTTTGCGGTAAATCCTCTTAGCTATGCATACAAAAGGATACAAAATAACGTTAAACCATTATTTGTATACGAAGTCGCGCACCTCTCGGAGAGCTAGTAGGTAAACAGTATAAACACCGAATACTTATGTATTTATAAATACTTCATCAAAAGCGACGCAACAGCACGTGTCTCGGTCATGGAGGTCCCTGTAGTGCTGTGTCCACTGCGATTCAGGAGCAATTGTATGGAAGAGGAAAGGCCGGGCGCCCTGTTTTTCTTTATTTCATTAAAAAGAGCAAAGAAATGCCACCGTTTTGCGGCAAAGAGCGGAGCATGACCTGCAGAGTGAAGAGGCATAGGAGGCAACAGCTGGCAAAAAAAAAAAGGAAAAACAGAAAACTAGATGAAAAATTCACATCCTGCCATTGTACACACACACGCACAGTCAGCGGACTAGCAGCGTTAAATATAGATACGACCATGGAGGCAACCATGCACTTACACGAAATGGGAAGAGTAGGCGAGAGAAGGTTTTATTTTGCCTTTCTCCTTGTCTCACTACTTCTCGCCGTAAATCAGGACCAAATCTTAGAAATATGTCCTCTTGAGGAGGCAATGATATCATCCACTGTTTTAAATCGAACTGCAAAACTGATTGAGATGTGTGAGTTATGTGTACGTTGTAGATGACATTATAGGATCCATTACCAAAGTACAACAATTCCAGAGTAACAGAAATTTTGTTTTATAATCATTGATATAATGGGTAATATGTGCATTAGAAACAGAGTAGGATGATGGTTAATCTAATTTGTGTAGACTTTGAAGGGTCAGCTACGATTGATTTGTCTTTGCATATGTAGATTCGTATCTTAGTATGATCGTACAATTTTACCCACATGCGTTTAAACGGGAGGTGAGGGAATTTGTGGAAGATGTCCCTACTTCTTGAGAAGCGATTTAAAATGCGTACTACCAAGTCACGACTTTTGAAAATAAGTTTATTTGAGGGCCGGATCCGGCCCTTCAACTTTTTTTAACAGACCAGCTTTTTGATCAACGGAAAATTCAATTGTGTTAAGTGAAGAATGGGAGATAGATTGCCCAAGATACTTAATTATGCTAACGAGATTTGATAATCCTTAATTTTTGTTCACGTTTCATAGCCACCATTACCAAAAGAATTTTGCACAATTCCATAGAATGATATTTAACGACTCTTACATGAGAGAAAAATTCAGTTTTTATGTCGCAATGCCAGTGCAGTCTTAATGCCACAGATGTGTAGATTTAGATGGCAAGGGATAGAGCGTCGAAAGGTTCAAAAGCGGTCTTGTCCGAGGAATTGAATTCGTGTTTAAAAGTTTCCCGGGTTAAAAAGGGGGTATAGTAGATTATTAACGGCCACAATAATCATACATAATCATCTAAGGTGGTTTAATGAGAATAATTTTGTTTTCTGAAAGCACAAACTTAATTAGAAAAGTTTATCATTCACAGTTTGTGTTCATACAGGTGGCTTATTTTTATTCCAGGGTAGCAACGCTCTACAGCTACCCAAGTCGCTAATAATCAACCATATTATTAATTTTTGAGTTATTACTTTAAGAAAAATTTCAGAAATTAATACAATAAAGGAAGCACTAAATGCTTTTTGAATATTTGTATAATTTAAAATCCCTTCTGCGTATCTTACTTCATGAGTTTAGACAGGGGTAAATGTATTTATTAGTTCTTCCGATTGTTTTCTTCTTTTCCTTCTTTTAACAAACAAGAAAAGAAAACTTATAATAATGTCTATTCTATTGCTGTTATGTAGGTTTTTGCTGTTTTAAACAGCATCCTTTGCAGTTTATTTCTTAACCTATCTCTGAGTGTGTTAGTGTACAACTCGCTATTACTTATAAACGTTTAAACTACATAAAACGATGCGATTATATAATTTGTATTACGTAGCTTATTATTGTGTGTATGTGTACGATGTCTTCGTTACCCATTAAATTATTGATCTGCCGTTGCTCAAATAGTTTTAAATTTGATTGCCGTCGTAGAAGCGTCTAGACACTATCGGATCATTAATTATCTTCGGTGATACAGATTATCGTATGTATCGTATAACTTTATCATCTAAGGAAGTGTTAATATCTGTAAATATCGTTAAAATGAATTTAGTAAGTTCATTTCAAATGATACAAAGTTTCATACAATCACGATTTTTATTTTTATGTGTTATAAAATCTTTAGGTTTCACGATTTAATGATGTCGTCCTTAAACTTATAAATTAGCCTCTATCCAATCTGATATTCATCAATAGTCGGTTGCGTTACGGTGCCCTCACCTCGTTGTCAATAAATAGTAAGGAGGAAACTTTGGGAGCGGAATATCGCCAAAATTTGGCGACTTAACGTCGCTAAAATGGAGAGCAACTCTCATTTCTGTTATCGCTGCGCGGTTAGTTTGGCGTTCTTTTATTGCTTGAATTAACGTAGACAGCGAAAAATGCAATAAATCTCTTCGGCTGAAGAGTCGCTTGATTAATATTTAAAGGACATGCGTGCCTTTTTTTCTCAATAACAGCATGAGAAATTTTAAAGTTATTGTATTTATTAACGTTCCAGGTATTTAGTGTCATTTCGGCGCAATATTAATATTTAAGGGCGGCTTCTGTTTAAAGAAGCGAAATTGTTTTTACCGTCGTTGTTTTTAAATTCAGTGTTTTCATTGATTTTGTTTCTTTTTCTTGTGTTTCATAAGGACAAATATTTATTCATTAAAAATATGTACATATTAATAGTTTGCAGCGACATCCGGTTTCACGTTGCTCAGTTTATCAGGATTAAAGTTGAAACTATTTTAACTCAAGAAGGTTCTTCGGAAATTACATGTAATTATTAACTTTTTACTTGCATGTTTCTTTTTTTCCGATACGCTGTTTTTTATACTACAATATCCTTATTTATTAAAGACAGTTCTTAATTTATATAATTAATAAAAATTAAAATTTTCATAAAATATGGGGTTTAATTGTAAGTATCTATCCTTGTGTGCTCAAAAGAAAATTTCAGTTAAAAATATTCTATCGTAGTTAGGTGGAACGTTTTTACTGTTTGAAAATGGTATTTCTTTTTCTGTATGGAAGTAAACTAGTCTTAAGTCAACTTTGTAATAACAAACGGAGTAAGAAAATTGGCGAGGAAAACGACATTAGATTTAAAGGGTAGAGAATAAGTTTATATCGAACTAGATGAAATTCTTCCAAACTAAAATTACGGTGAAACCTTAAAGAGCAAAATCAAGAAGTGTGGATTAATAAGAGATGTAATAAACCAAAGTCACAGCAGTGTTGTTTCCCGTAAACTAAACTTGATTCGTCAATTTCTCGTTTCTTCAGCAGTTAATACGCAATATTTGGTTTCCATATTCATGAAGCTATTAGCTGATATGAAATCATGATCATTTTTTCCCTTTATGTATTTTTACAGTTCGTTCAGAGACGCGACGAGTTAAAAGACTTGAGTGTAAAACCTTCTCTACGTTTATATACGTGCGTTAATTTTGAAGGCAAATAAATTTTAAAACAACTCTTTTATTTTTCTTGGGCAGAAGCTATACGAAAACTGGATAATAATTATTTACGGAGCGTTTAAAAACTAGTTTACGAAATTTTTATATTTAGCATCTGCTTTGTTTTTTAAAACTTTAAAAAGAGTTCCCAAAAGTACATCACTTTTGTGGCTTGGTCACAGTTTCAAAGCAAGTGTTCTGCCTCAGAAAGTTGCAATAAATTATTTAAAAATTGAAGGAATTTGTTTCATTAAACATAACAAATTAAAGCACGAAAGCAGGCCTTTATTGACGTTGTTGATTTTTTGCATTTTTAAAGAATTATGATTTAAGAAAAAAGAGGGGGTCTTTCGTTCAATCGCATTCTTGAAACAACTCCATTGCCGTCACAAATCAAATCATCGGCGTTTCCGTGTGAGACAAGGACATTCCGACCCAGAGAGAGTTTACGAGGTAATAAGAGGTACAGATTGACTGTTAATTGTAGCATTAACCCATGTTAATAGGATGATTTCCGAGTCCACTAATTGCGAGAAGGGTTCCCCAGTATATTGATCGGGTGTCGCGCAAGCCCTTTGCTTCACTCTGTATTGGCTAAGGTGGCCGTAAGGGATCTTTTCTCCCACTTTCATTGGAGTTCCGATTTCTGATTGGATTTCTTCCCCGATCAAATCTCTTTGGGGGATTAGGATGAGATCTAGACTCGTTGGACGAGATTTAGAGAGTGGACAACCGCAAAGCTCCTTACTTTCAAAGATGTTTATCTTCAACGTCAATATTTGGAGATATTTTTTAGAAATTTTGTGTTAGAGCAAGTGTTGGAAAACAAAGATGATTTTTTGTATGTCTCTCGAGCCAAAGAGATCGAATACAAGGAATCTATCGATGCATTGGTTGTCTCGTTTAGGCGTGATAGTCATAGGTTCTGCATATCAACTTGTAGGATAAGTTGTGAGATTATGAAAAAGAAAAACTCATGATTTTAATGCGATACGCGAATCACAACACATTGAAAAATAGTCGCAAATTGATGAAATACCTACCGTAATAATATGGGATGTCAATTTTAGAACAACAAGTTGTATTTTCGTAAACCAGACTTAGAAAGTTAGCAAATAGCAGTTAAAGGTCTTTAATTATAAGATGAAGATTTCATCAGCAATGCCTCATACCTAATTATCACCCAGATATATTCAGCAAATACGCATGCGTAGCGTGACTTTGCGCATGTTTTCCTTTTGATTCAATGAGTTAAAAGACACAGCATTAGAAGATATTTATAATGGATTACACATTTAAATAGATATTTAAATGGATTAGAAGAGATTTAAAAAATTACAAGTGCATGCTAAAATTTCATTCATGTAACTAAGTTTTTTATAAACGATTTATGCTATGAGTATTAGCAAAGAATTCTTTTGTTTTTCTGAGTGAAAAGGGAATAATTGCAAGTTTGTTTACTAGGAAAATAGATGAGACACATACAGCGTCGTCTTTGCGCATTTGGGCGTCTTCCACTTGCAGCAATTGAACAGGAAATTGCGAGAAATGCCGAAAGAGGATAATGCTTAAATCGGAGACCTGTAGCTTCCACTGAATTTCGCATGACGGCTATGAGGTGCGGCGTTTTGGCGCATCGGTTGCTTTCGGACCAGCGTGAAAAAAAGGCCAAATCAGATAGGAAAAACTGAAGCTCAAAGAGCAACTAAAGAAAGACAACAAAGCAGATCAATCGTCGACGAAATAAAAGCCAGGCACGCCGCAGACGTATATTGTTATGTATCGCTGTATTTCGACGCCTAGAAGCGGTAGGCGTCGGGTCTCGGGGGTTCCCGAAGAGCCCCTACGAGAAGACGCGGTCTCCCCCCCCACCTTCCACGCTGTCATTACCACGTGGTGCTGTGAGAGGGCAGGAGAGCGACAAGCAGGGGCGGCGGCAGCAAAGAGAAGAGGGAGAGAGAGAGAAAGAGCCCGAACCCACGGGAGGATGCCACGCAGAACGTAATTTCCCCATTGTGCTAGCCGTCTCGGGCGCCGTCCATTACCGTAGTCTGACAACGGTCCCGCTACGAGGGGCCCAGGTAATGACTGCAGAAATATAACTTCGCCCGCCCAGTAACAATCTTATCAAAAATTTAAGTCGCCGGCGTCAGGCGCTCCGCCGCTCGGCCAACGCAGTCACGTACCGGCAGCACGCCATCAGCTCTCTAATAGTGTTCGTGGCAGTGCCTTTTCGCCCGCCCGTTCTCCAGGCCGACTCCCTCCCCATTTCCAGTGCGCCGAACAGGCTTAACTTCATTATTCCAGAATCGTAGGATATTCCGCGGCACTCTTTTCCAGGGGAGGAGTATTCTCTGGAGTCAAGATTCGCCCGGAGTTTTACTACCCTGCTTGCCTCCACCTACCCTACCCTCGACCCTTCCTTTTCCTTTTCTCTCTCTCTCTCTCTCTCTTGAGCCATACCAAGAGATGGAAGTGGAAGAAGCCTCAGAGAAGGAATGGGTCGGGGGGGAGAAAAAGAGAGGGTCGACCGACTTCGATGCTGGCACAAGCACTTGTCCGCTTTGACTTAGTATTCCTGGAGGTTTTTCCCCTTCCCCTGAAAGACGTCCCTTGGAATTGGGCCTGCTCTTCGCTTTTTAAGCAAACGCCTGATTGTGAGGATTCGCTTTTGCCGATTTGACTTTTTCCCGTAAGGATGCCGCTTCCCCCCCCCTTCCCTCACCTGCTAGGGATTTCCGATATCTTAACTAGACCTGAAAACGGATTTTAAAGGGAAAAGTCAAACGTGACTTCCTCGCGGAAATACAGTTTGCAAACACCGTCGGAATTAAACATTCGCTGTTTGGTTCAAGATTCAAAGTTTGAAAGGCTATAGATTCATCATTGCCGTCCTTAAATTTGTAAGGACGTGCGCTATTTTTGCAAAATTCCCAATAGTGCGTGCTTGTAATTTTTTTTTTTTTTTGGCAATAAATGTATGATTCCTATTAGATTTAAGTGACCATTTAAAAAAAAAAATAACAACAGTACAGTTCAAAAGCAGTTGAATATTAGAAGCCACATATGTAAGAAAGCTTTCTGTCCTTCAAGACCATTTGAAGCATTTATAGCAGTAATGGCTTAAATGCCAAATAGCTTAGCAAACTGCGACAATATTACTACGTTACATGCGGCACCAAATATTTAATAACGTTTACAATTTAAAAGTTGCTTCTTTTATAAAAACAAACTCAGATTGTTATCTTTGTCCACAACTTAATAGGATTTAAAGAAAGGCTGATTTTAGTTTATGAATTTTGATCAGTAAAATGCTGCCTGAAGGGGACTTAGAGGTTTCAAAACATGAAAAACGATCAATATATAAAACTTTCCAGAATGCAAAGATAGAATTAAAACAATATCAAAGATAACAACTTCATTTTCAATATGAAGATAATAATATTTAAGTCTATGTTAAGACCATTAGCATCTGTTGTTTGTTTTTGAGTAAACAACTTCATACACCATTTTGTAGTTCATACAGAAAGCATATATGTTCTTTGCGTGCATGATATTATGGTTACTTTTGATTGTAACATAATAATATTGGTAAAATTCTACAGAGAAGGACTTGTACTTTAATATGAACCTCAAACAAGTATGTCGTAAAGTAAAATATTTTTTCATTAATTATTTTAAAACCAACGAATGGAAGAAAGAGAAAATTTTTCAAGACATATATAGACAAAACTAATTAAATTTTCATTTAATTAACACAATTCTACTTCATTTTATGCTAAGTAGTAGTTCGAATGTTCCTGTCAAATTTTATCAGAATATATTAGATGGTTTCAAAATTATCATACGCGAAACATGGAAATTTCAAGTTTTGAGGAAAAACGCTTCGAAGATTGCGGAACGAAAGATTTAGAGAGATATTGCCTACACTTTCCTTTCCCTACCGTTAGAGTTTTCGGAGTATCTTGCGTTCTGTTTCACGGAAACCAATAATTTTGGTATAGAAATTTCCAGGAAAAACTGAGCTTTCCGATAAAATAATAATAATAAAAAAAATCAATTTTTGGAAAATTTGAAACATGTAAGTCCCCTTAAAAATTACCTATGGTCGTTAAGGGCATAATTCCATTTTTAATAAAGTAAGTAAGAACATTTCTTTTCAATTGATTGCGAGTAGCCATCACGACTGTGGGATAGTTTAGCAATGCTTCAAATTCAACCAGGGCCGGATTTATAAATGGGCAAGTTGGGCACTTGCCCAGGGCGTAAGAGGCTGCGGATTTTTTTTTTAATTGCAAATTATTTACCGTAGAAATCTGTCGATCAGCTGTCCCTAAGAAACCGCCCTCCACTCTTTGCCGTTTTTATAAATCTGAAATTCTGAAAAATTGCGTGAAATAACTCCTACTCGCAAGGCCAGATTCAGACAGAGGGCGTGCGTCCTCCTGAAAATAATAAGTTTACATTAAAAATTATTATTTTCAAGTAAAAAATACTTTAAACTAAACTTACAAGTGAAATTTTCAAGCTTTGCGCCCTCCCTGAAATTTTGTTCTGCATCTGCCCTTGCTTCTCCTCCAATATTCAAAAAACAAAAAACAAAAATCCAAAAAATCGTCGTGAAATAAACTAAATTTATTTATAAAAATATCGTTATTATATCTTATAATAATGCACATAAGGTAGGCTAATCATAAATGTCGTCCCTTCCCTGTCCTCGCAATTTTTCGTCGCATTTGGTGGGGCGCGACGACAGAATTTTATTTTTTCTGCTAGTACGGAGGGAGCGGGCCACGGGCGTAATTAGCTTCTAAGTCTAGGGACTAACTTTTTTCTAGGGGGCTAATCCGTATACATCGATTCTTAGAAGAAATTTTCTTGGGGGTTAGCCCCCTAGTTACGCCAATGGAGGGGGGGCGACAAAAATCGTTGTGCCCAGGGCGAATCGTACCCTAAATCCGGCCCTGAATTCAATGAAAGTTGTGTTTGGTTGTTGGAAAATAATTGGTGATAACGATTAGTATAGATTCATTAATTGTTTCTTTCCAAAACGAAAATTTAAAGGCAACTGACGAAAAGATTATACGTTTATCGTATTTGAAATTGACTGCTTTTTTATTCTTGAAATGCGATATATGATTGAATGAGGAAGACATTGAATTTTAATAAAGTGAATGCATATCATAATATAAAACGTAAAAGACGTGAAAAAATATAAAAAAAATGATAATCTAAAGAGCAGAATTCAGTAAGAATGGGGCAAATGTCAAGCTATATTGGGAACTCTCTGTCAAAGATCAAATTTTTCAAAAGGTATAAAAGAAAAATTTACAGACGAGAAACTAGATCATGCGTGATGTGAATAGGACTATTAGGGCGTTTATAATAGAAGAAGAAATGACACACAAGAATCATTAAAAAAGTGCTATAGAAGAATGCTAAAAATGAAAGAAACAAAATCACAAGGAATGCTGTAGAAAAAAGAAACAAAATCACAAGGAATGCTATAAAAGAAAGAATATCACAAAATAATGCTAATAAAAAAAGAATGTCACAAAATAATGCTAATAAAAAAAAGAATGTCACAAAAAAGTGCTAAAGGAGAAACAATGTTACAAAAGTATGCTAAAGAAGAAAGAATATTACAGTAAAAAAGCATAAATGTACAGCTTAAGAATAGCTCATGGCATTCTAAAGTCCCAACTAGATTGAAAAATTAACGATAAGACACAATACTGGAATTAAGAATAATGAATGTGTTGGAGAATATCAGGAAAAGAAGAATTGGAGAGCGGGAATATATCTTGCGCGGAGAAGACTATTTACTTTAAAGAGTTTGAAGGCGGGAGCTAAGTTTGTTTGTGGTTTTATGGCTCAAGGACTACAATGATCATGCTGCGCCTACTCTTTTCAGTCTTTAATCTTTTCGCGTTCGAAAAACCAGTTACGGAAAGACGCCCTTCCCTCTACTGCAATGGAACAACCCGTCTACTAGTTCAGTTGACGGAACCTGGACACTAACTTCTCGCGAATGAACAGTAGGTATTATTATATATAGTAAAATGACTATGCACTATCAGATGAGATGAACAGCAGCGCCCCTGGTGGCGAATTGAGGAAGTTAAAAATTTTATTTCGAAAAATAATAAAGATAGAGAAATATTTTCAATTAGAAAGTTGTAGAGCATCCTACAGTTAGTAAGCAAAATATACGGCTTACATGCACTATGTACACGTACTGCCACAAAGTAAGGTGTTCCGGAGCTTCAATGCATCTTTCAGCTAATGCTTTCTGGTGATTTAAAAGTTGAGTTCAAATTCTCATAGAAGAGATACCATTGTTTCTTTCCTGTAAGAACTTCAACTCAACTTTTAAAACCAGAAAGTATTAACTGAAAGTGATGCATCGAAATTTCCAGAACACCTAACTTTTTGGCAGTACGTGTACATATTGCATGTGATTTTTATTATTTCTTGAGATAAAAATTTTAATTTCCACAATGCGCCACCAGGGGCGTTAATGTTCATCTTATCTGATAGTCCAGGTCATTTTAGTGCACTAATACCTAACTTTTGTTGCCAGCTCTGTCTTGGTTCAAAAGTTATTGGCCGCATCCGGTCTTTCCTAGGAACCCTGTATAAAAGAATATATGAGAGTACAATATTATTATTAATATTTTTTCTATCCTACATGCGAAAGAAATAAAATGATGGAAAACAAGCAGTACAGCCAGAAGAAAGTAATGAAAAAAAGAAATGGAAAAAAGAAGGAATAAACAAAAAAACTGAGAAATGTAAAAGAAGAAGAAACAGGAGAGAACAAATAACATTTGAAAAGTTAAACTTGAAAATATAACAACAACATTTTATTTTTTATGCGAAAAAACTATAATAACAAGAATAACATTTAACAGGATAACATGATGACAAATTGAGTTTGGCAGTGTTTCGAGAATTATTTTACCCTTCGTCAAGTGCGAAACCTGGAATTCAGCGTCATTAAATTTAGGATCGTCTCAATATGGCAATGGAAACTCGCATAGTGTTTTACAAAAGGTTAACAATTGGACTTATTAAGAGAATTGAAAAGGGCAGTTTTTCTTCTTTCCAAATTTTTATAACAGAAAGCAAATATTATATTCATGATCGTGTAAAAAGTCGCACTACAACCGTATTTTTCGATACGCTGTTCTCTTCCTGTTTTAAAAATTATAAGCACTGTTGAATATTTATTTTACTAAAAGTGGTTGGGCAATTTTTTATATTAATATCGACAATCGTACTCAAAAGGAAGGAGTATCGGAAGAAAGAAAGAAACACGTGGAACGTTCACCGAAACAGAAAAGGAAACACAGCTGTCGTTTTAGCGAATACTGAAAAAATCTAAAGGTTGAAAATTGCAGGTGCGTGCGAGGGAACAAAAATATATAAAAACTTTTATAAAAAGCTGTATTAGTAAAGGCCTATGAGCAAGAAACTATTTTTATTTTTATGTTTTCTGAACGTACACTGGAAACGTAGGAAGATTTTCATAGTAGTGTAGGGACTCACGAATCAACGGTCATTGATACATGAACCCACATTTCCAAAAGGTTTAATCATGATTTAATGTTCACCATTTTGTTTCCCCGCACATACGCTTTTCCCATCCAGAATCCAGATGGACCGACTCATCAGCGGTTCGCTCTGTTCCCGGCGACGGAAAAGATATTAGCTGCAGGCGACGATTGAGTTTAGTGTACAACACGGTACGACGCAAGGATAACTTAATTGTATTTCTTCAAACTCCTTGACAGACATTTCCTGATTATAAGTATACTGGATGCTGGACATCCTATGCACTTCGTTGATTTACGCAATGGAGATTTAACGTTTTTAATTAGCTATTATAAATTACTGCTGAAGATAAAATTTATTTCGCAGTTTCTCTTAAAAATGTTGTCATATTTTGTCTTTTTGGCGTGATTAGATGGTGAAACGTTCGAAAGAAAATAAATATTTCTGCGTTCGGTGGGACCTGAACCCACGACCTTCCACTTGCCGGGCGGAGGCTCTACCCACTGAGCTACGAAGGACAATATCTAATCTCTTTACGAACGTATATAAAGACTTTACTGAATTCAAATTTACTTCGATTTATTTAAATAAATAAATTAAAAGATTTGTTAATCAAATTAATTTACAAATTAACTTAAGTTGTCAAGGTTCATTTGTGTCTTTTACCTCATTATACTCGTTGCGTAAATGAGATTTAAAATGCGAGATAATTTAATAAATATTATTCAATTTAAGATGTAAATTGAAAAGAATTGTCATCTTTGAGGAATTTATTTAAGAGGATTGTAATATTTGTTAGATTAATTAGAATATATTTTTCTAATTCTAATTATGTTTATCCAACACTGATTTAATTTTATGAGAAACGAGAATAAGAATAAAAATAACATGTTATAAATATTTTTAGCTCTTGCGTATGAAGTGTAATCTGGCATTAGGCGAAATCTAATTAAAATGTTGAAAAATAAACAATGATATAACTATTTTATTGCTAATTTACTAATTTATTCCTTAACTAACATTATTAAACGAATAATTTTATATGAACGTGCTAGTGGTTAAAAGATTTTCTACATTTTTCGGAAATATACTGCTTAATTTTTCTCACTTTAAGTTTGGCAATTGTCTTGTGGCATAAAACGATTCTCTGAAACTAAATGTATCGTCTATAATTTCTGAATATATAAAGAATAATTATATAGTGGTATTTTATAAAAGAATAATTATATAGTAATTTCTGAATATATAAAGAATAATTATATAGCAGTTTCTGAATATATAAAGAATAATTACATAGTAATTTCTGAATATATACAGAGCATGGACGTATAAAATTTCTGAATAGATACAGAGCATAGATGTATAAAATTTCTTAAGGTAAGAAGTATGAATACGTTAAATTTTTAAATACAGATCTGTATACAGTAATTGCTGAAGGATGTTGCCCACGCTGCCGCCAATTAATGGTGTAGTTAAATGCCTTTAAATCTAAAGAATGGGGATCAAGGAGGGATTGTATATATTAATTACATTAAAAAGAGCGATGTTAGGTTAAACTTCGGCAAATCTTGTGCTATTTCACCGTTGAGGCAACAGGAGAATATTTTGCAAAAATCATGAAACAGTTTTCATTATCTTCTAAAGATATCTTAGTGAGTTTTTATGTGATTTCATTATTTACTAATATTCCTATTCCGGACACCATCATAATTCTTAAAAACTTATTCAATGATGATATATAGTTAAATTATTTGACATTTGCCTCGAGGGAGTAGCTATTTCACCTGGAACAACAAATTCTTGGAAAAAAAACACGCGTCAGCAACAGTTCTTTATAAGAAGTGTCCACTCCTGATGAAGGACTGCTGCTGATGCGTCCGAAAGCTTGAGTGATCTTTTTCATTGCTATTTTACGTTACATATGGTTATTTTTCTCCATTTCGCTACTGTATGGTGAAATTTTATTTTGCCGCTCTTGTAAAATTAAACTTTCCGAGTTGTAACTTGTGTGAAACGTGTACGATATGTGTTCTGCTATTTTGAATGTTTATATTAGCAGAAAATATAAAACTTTGAGTAATTATGTACGTTATTATAGAGTGTAATGTAATTTTGATGTGAAAGCAATTTCTATAGAAATCATCAGTTTTCGAGATAGTAAAAATACCGTGGTTATAATTTTGCTAATTTCCGAAATAAAATTCACTATTGAAAATAAGCACTTCTGCAAAGGGAAAGATTGATAGAATGAAGAAAAAAATGAGGCGTGGACCATGAATACAGACATACCAATTTACGTTTCATTATTGATACCTGTTTAAATCAATATTATTGCTGAGGAGAATTTACTTGTTTTTAAAATATTTTGAGTTGCTTCACCTGAATTCAGTGTACGTAAAGGTACAAGAAAGTCCTGTTTATTAAGAATTCAATAAAGTTTTAACTTTTTAATGTGCAAAACTTTTAACCATATTTTTAAGTAGAAAATATACGCCTTAAAACATAACGTTTAACAGTTTCCTAAAAAGGAATGGAAACTGAAAAGACAGACAAAAATGCCAAAAGGGAGAAAGAGCTGGAAAGGAGAAAGAAACAGAAAAATAATCCTGGGTTTCTTCTTGTCACTAGAAGAAAAACAATCCCGAACGAGCTAGTGGAGAGGGCAGAAAAACAGAAAAAGGTATGTATTTGATATCACGGTGTATACATGGAAAGGGGAAAAAAAAAAACCATTGCCTTTGGCGCTATCCAACGATATTCGACAACAGGAAATCCCTACGGAGCTCCTGGATGGATGTTGACCGTCGAGAAGTCTCTTTTCTCATCGGTGTTCTTTTTTTTTCACGTGGTTTTGGTTCCTCCCCTTTAGGCAACCCAAACCGTCCGTCGTCATAGCAACCGATCAACATCACGACGGAAGTCCAACAGCACAAGTCCATCTGTGGATAAAAGTTTCAGAAATTTGTTCTTGGGCGATATGGCTCGGAGAGGTGATGACCCCAGAGACACATAGCGGGATGATCGTCAATTGTCTCATTAGCCCGATCATGGACCCGGGATGGACGGTGAGGGGCGGTCCGAAAAGGGGTGGTCGCGGTGGTGGTGGGTGGTGTGGTCTTGAAAAATGTTCAATTACCGATGTAACTACTATGTTTACTTCGATGCGTGGCAGGAGTGGGTGGTTTGGACAAGGCAGCTGCGAGGCGGGACGCCGACTATGATCCATTTCACCCGAGGGTCAGATTAACGTCTGGGATGGATGACGCTAGACCTGTTGTCGGTTTCAACCTCTCTTCCCCGCTCTCCATCTTCCATAGAAAAGGACTAGATAATGTCCCCGTCTCCCGTTCAGATCTGAGGCTGGTAGTCCCCAAGGCGTGAGTCCCTGCTGCTCGTCCTTGCTACAAATCGAAATGAATTAAAAATAGAGCAAAAAGGAGAAGAAGGGAAGCGGGAAATCAGTAGGGAATTATAACAGCATAAAAAAAAAAGGAGGATCAGACCGAAATTCAAACCCTGTTGATGATATCGAGTGACAAGGAATTTATTTTTGGTGTATGGTATAATAGAATATACATAGAAATTTTAATTAAATTAACTCCTAAACTATATTTTGCTCAATAAATCCCGATAGTTAACAATTTATCTTAACGTTCACAAAGTAAGTAGGTAGGTATAGAAAATTCTACTCATAAGGCAAGCCTTCCCATATTAAATAATCGAAATAATAATTTATTTCCAGTTTCTTCAGATAGAGTTTAGAGGATGCATCTCTACGTGTATATTTAAATAATTATTTTTTCTTTTTTAGTATCATTAGAGTATCATTAGATCATTTAGAGTATCATTAATCAATCAAACAGTAATATTTATGTATACATACACATCTACATGAACTTGTTTACATATTTAACTACATACATATACTATTTTTTCTCAAGCTTTTAATATTCATACATATAACCTCATAAATCTATGATTAATTCAATATATCATAATATCATAAGTCAGCCTCTTCCGTAATATTTTAACGTTTCAAGTAATATATCTCTATTTATTATGTCAAAGGCCTTACTGAGATCTAACAAACACTAAGTCTAGTTTCTCTATTTTCTAGTGGCTCCTGCAGTATCCCCATAGTTCTTAACAGGGTTTCTTTAGTGGATCTTCCCTCTCTGAAACTGTATTTTATGATATTCATGAAAAATATTAAATTTATTCATAAATTGCATTCTATTTTTGTATAACAATTTCTAAAATATTTTTAAAAATACTATTATAATAGATATGGACATAAGATATTCAACCATTTCCTTATTTCCTTTTATTTTTGTAAATCGACACCACTTCTGCCATTTCATTTCACAATTCATTTCATCGGGGACTTTTTTCACTATTTAGATTTCACCGAAGGTTATTAATAATGGTTTAGATTATTGAATATTAGAATGATCAGTACATTATTTTACCATTTTAAAAAGCATTTCATCGTTAGCTGGTTTCTTATATATATTTTGTTTCTATCTCTTGTAATAATTTAACATAATCTATATTTTCTATATACATAGTATTATCATTATATGTTCTCATATATCCTTTATTTTTTTATAAAAATACCGGGATCATATCAATCCATAGAACCCTGATTTTTCTTCTTGGTACAAAATAATAATAATGCTTATTTGTTATAAGGGTTATATATTGCAGCCAGCCTTGAATTTCAATTTAAGTATAATAACAAATTTCATGACGTATGGAAAAGACAATACAATTTGCATTTCCCCGTGATGGGTCCCCAGTTTAAATTATAAAATTTAACCGGTTGAGGACCCTATTAATCCGCTGGCGCACAAACTCCGTTTAATAAGTATACAATTAATTTCTTTTTAAACAATTTTATATTATTAATATTTTTAAGATTATTTGGTAATTCATTCCAAAGCTTTATTCCCATATATTCAATTCCCTTTCTGTACATTTCTGTTCTAAACTTCGTTAGCCTAATTTGGTTGTTGGTTGTTTTTTCTTAAACTTTTATTGTTTTCAAGATATCGGATATCAATATTATTTAATTTTTTTCCCTTTTATCCTTTCATACATTAGATTTAGCGTACAATATTCATTGATTTTATCAATTGGTAATATACCATATTTTACAAATAATTAATTATAACTTAAGCTAGTGTTTTGTTCTATGGTAATTAAAAATTTAGTCCGTAGTGATTTAATTACCTTCATGTTGTTCTTATTCAAATTTTCCTATATACAATTGCAATAAATCAGGTGACTATATAGAAAAAGATAGTACAGACTCAGTAATACAGCCTTAAGAACTGCAGGCAACAATTACTCTATGATTCCTGTTTCCGAACTGATTTGTTTTAAAAAATTTTCAACTTGCCACATATTTAACTTTTCAACTTGCCATACTTTAGCCACACATCTGAAAAGAAAGTAGCTTCGTATATTTAATAACTCTCTGCTCCATTACCATGTTAAGATTTTTCCTCAAAGTGACCGAAATGTGAAAAAATAAAAGCTGTCTTCATGCAGTAACTTTCAAATACACTCTTTATCAAAACAATGTTGTTGTACCTAGAACTGATTATTCCTTTTATTTGCAACATCTTTTTCTATGAAAAATGTGTAATTTGCACTACATATGGTACTACTACCACTAATTAATTCTCAGATTCAGTTAATTTTAACTAAAAAATAAATGTCATCAATTTCATTATCTGGTTTAAAATAATGCAGCTACAGAGTAAAGCCTCGATTATCTGAAATAAAGGGGCGAACCTTATTTTGGATATTCGGACAATTCAATTTTTAGTGTCACAGAACAAAACTCTTGCAACTATAATGATATATAATATATATATATAATATATATATAATAATAATATATATAATATATATATAAAACATATAATATATAATACTGAAATTTGAAATGAATAGATTGAAAACTCGAAGTGATATGAGTATTTATAAATAATGTTTTATACATGCTCGAATATCTTTGAACATGCTTAGGGTTCTGAAGAAGGAAGCCTGGCTTACTTCAAAATATCAATCGTTTTATTAATTTGAACTACAATTATGTGTTTAATTTTATATAATTATATAGTGTATGTTCGATATTCCATTAATTGTATTGGTTTCTCTCTTAAGGTCGGAATACTGAGTAGAAGGAAACAAGCTTTTTTTACAGAGAATATTAAAGGAGAATCTATTAAGAAAATAAGAAAATAAAACGCAGCCGACCATTTCGGTCAACCAGGATTTGGGTAAAGTGGAGTTCGGATAATCGGAGTTGTACTGTAATACTACACTATCAAAATTCTAAACTGCTCCTTTGTAAATCTTAAAAAATAGCGATTTTGTGATCTGATGGCAATCACGTGGAAGTTTCATTATTCTCAAAGTTTATATTGTATTAGAATGCTTCACTATCGCAAAAGTAATATGACTGTTTTTATAATAGAGATTACAAGGCCTGGCCCAAGATCATATCGATAGCAAAATATCCCTACCCTTATCTCAGTATGGATGGCAATCGACGTGAGTGAGCCACTTAAACACTTTAACTTTATAATAGGGATGAGAGGGACATGGGCACATCTGCAGGTGGGAATGAACTAATACGCGTATGAGAGGCCGGCACGTGCTATAAGCGTGCGGTGAAACTGGCGATAATGGATCAGGCTATAGAAAATTGTTCTTCAGCTGAGACCCATACACTCCGTGTCTCAATTGATGCCGTTCCTCTCCTATGGGAAGCTATATGACGTTGATAACCACATTAGAAAGCATTTCGCTTTCGTCCTAATGCCTTATTGCTATACTTATTTACAGCTGTATTGGTATAAATTCGCAAATTGGACGAGCGTTATGCTCGGGCAATGGGTTTCGGTTATTACCAACTTTGCCATATAAATCGAGGATATTCCCATAGCGTCTATTCTAAGTGCTTCTAAATACCGAGAAATTTCATTAAAACTAGAGAACTACAGTTT
>QLNU02015360.1:141664678-141675847 GCA_006491805.2 Dysdera silvatica
ATAGCTTCTCTTTGAGTATAAAAGTTTCTTCTACAAAATATTCATACAATCATTAGGAATATATTTAAGAGACTATTAGGCTAATTAGGAAATATTGCATTGGCGTAAGCAGGGGATTGTTGATTAGGGTTGTAACCCCCATTGCAATGAAATTTTGTATATTTAACATAGGAATATATGAGTTGTAGCTCTGTAACCCCCCATTGAGCCTATAACCCCCCTTATGAACTTTCTGCGTACGCCTATGGTAAGGGGGTTTGTCATATTAACGTATTATAAACGTTTGTCATATTAACGTATTATATTTATTATCAATCAGTAAAGAAATTTAAGGGATTTAGACCTTCGTATCCATGGTTCATTCTAGAACCTATTTTGAATCGTCTGAACCGGAGAAGAAAGAAACAGAAGCAGAACATGAACCAGGCTGAACCTGAAGCAGCGACGTTTGGGTTTCCGTCCAAATACTTTTACGACTAAGTCACTAACGTCAGTTATGTAGTCTTCGCATACTTATATATGCCTGAAGGAGGTCATCTTAATTTACTTAGTAAGTTATAGAGATTGTCAGAAATTTAATTTTTCGTATACATGATCTGTTTTTTCAGTCAAAATCCCGTTTCGATTTTCTTTTGATATTCTTTTAGAGTCTGATTTTTATATGTAAAAGCAGGTTCCAGATGGCAAATGAACTGCAAGTACGAAGAAATTGGAAGTGGGAAGAAATAAATCTCTATGTATGTAAATTTCTCTATAACTGACTTAATTAATGAATTGGAGCGACTTCCTTCAGATAGAGAAATTGTTACTGCATGAATAGATTCCTCCCACTATTCTAGGATGTTTATTGGGGTTTAAAAGAACAATTATATTTTTCAGTGGTATTAATAATGAAATATGGAAGAGAAGCAGGCGTTTTCCAATTTTTTGTATTGTGCTCCAATTGCTTCAAAAATATAAAAGAGTGGTTCACAAACTTTCTCTATCCCTGCATTCTCTTTACATTTACTTGCGGATCAGAGGTTGTCTTAGGGTAGGGCGAGTCAGGCGACCGCCCAGGGACTCGCGCAATACTTTATTTGTTACATTGAGTTTTCTAAACTTCGCAAAACTTTATGCAGAAGTTTAAATATTTCTCATGTTAAAAATAACTTTACCCGTAACACTTTTAAATAGTGTACAATTTCTCAGTTTAAAAGAAATTAGGGAATGAAGAAAAAAATATAATGTCGCTGCAACAATAAACCAAGTTTAATTTATAACCTACGAATGGGAAGAGAGTCTGACAGTTAACGTGAAAAGGGAGAAGAACTTCTAAATAAGGTGGGCATGTGGTTGAAAAGGAGACAGTTTTTCAGGGAATAGTTTCCATACTGTCACTAAAGTGAGTCTTAGCAGTTATAACACGTTTGGATTAGTTTAGTTATTTTTGAATTTCAAAATGCATGCAGCAGATGGAAAAAAAATTACAATAAAAAATATCGATTTCTTTATTAAGACCTACGTGTAAGCATAATGTATTTGTAGGTCTCGTTGAGCAACCAATCTCATCCCAAGTTACTTAAGGAGCTATAGACGTATAAAGTAAGCAAATAAATAGTATGAAGTATTTGTGAAAAAGTTTAGATGTGAATGAGCTTTATGTCGAACGAGAATATTGCTATGGGAGCAATAATTTTGGTATGAAGCCCAAGTAATCCTGCAAAACTAAGTCACAGTGTTCAAATTAAATATTAATATATTCTGTTACAAACATGTGAGTCATTGATTAAATATCAGTATTTAAATATATATTTCATTTGCTGTTAGTAATTTGCGAATCTCCCCCACCTCGTTTTCTTCTCTCAATCAAAAACATTTGGAAAATTTCTCAAATAAAGTGGGATCCACTCATAGCGAGTACACATTTAGCGAGTTTACGGATATAGTCAGGAAAATATAGACGTTGTTTGGTATAATGATTAAGTACAATACAATTAAATTGTTTTAATGACCAATATTTTTGCCGGTCGGATATAGTGAGCATTTTCTTTAGTCCCAAGTTCCTCGTTATATACGGGTTTCTTAAATAGGGTCTCTCACTCTGACTTGGAACGCGCAAACTCTAGGTCCGTCTCTGATGTGGATGTTACCTTCTCCCTCACTTCCCGCTCATCTTAGCGCATGAGTTTTATATACAGGGTGATTATAATTAAAGTTCAACATTCAAAAAGCTGTAGAAAAAAGAACCACTGCTCAAAATTACATGAAATTTGAACTGAATATACTCGAAGGAGGAGGAAATGGTATGGAATTAGAAAAAAAATAGTTCTAAATTTTAGCAATAGATGGCGCTTTAAGCGTCATAACGTAAATGGGTGTAGCTACAAGTGACATTTGAATCGCAATACGATAGCTATGGCGTGCGTTACATGTTAAACCAACTGTACTTTTCAACATGCATGACTGTATCGTTTTCTTTTTTTTTCACTGAAAAAATGACTTCCAAGTCATTCAACAAGTATGGCACTGTTAGTGGAAAGCCCATCCACCGCGACAAGGTCTTACCACATCGGATAGGAAAAATCTGTTTTTAATTGTCCTGAGGCCAAAAATCGCATAAAAAGCAACAAAGAAATCGGTTTTTAATTATCGGCAGACTTGCACGAGACATGTTCAATATGCTGTCCACCGTTTTCTCCCACAAGTTGAAACCGATAAACATCATGTTCCACAACAGATCGGAGTGTCTCAAGCGTAATGTGTGCCTTCAATTCAGCTAAATTTGCAATCGGACTACTGAACACAACACTTTTTAGGTAACCCCACATCTAGAAGTCAGAAGGATTAAGATCAGGCGATCTTGATGCCCAGGCTGTTGGAAAATGATGGCTGATAATTCTATCATTTTCAAAATGCCTCTTCAGCAGCTGCTTCACTGGCTTTGCAATGTGCGGAGGAGCACCATCTTGCATAGAAATGCTACCTGCACATGCATGCTGTTGAAGTGTTGGAATGATGTAGTTGCGCAAAAGACTCTCATAGCGTTTACCATTGACGGTACAGGTAACAGGACCCGCACGACCCATCTCCTCGAAAAAAAATGGCCCTACGATAAACAATGGTGTCAACCCGCACCACAAAGTTACCTTTGCAAAATGAAGAGGTATTGGTTCATGTTAGAACAGGTTTTCCATTACCCATATTCTGCAATTCTGAGTATTGACATGTCCTTGGAGATGGAAATGGGCTTCGTCGATCCACGAAATGTTCCATGGCCATTCATTGTCCAATTCCATGCGAGCAAGAAATTCTAGAGCAAAAGTGTGTCTTACTGGCAGGTCAGCAAGAAGCAACTCCTGAACATGGGTAATTTTGTATGGATAGCAATACAGGATGTTTCGTACAATTTTATGCATCATGCTCACAGATATGTCCAAAGTTCAAGCAATTCCCCGTGCATTGCAAGCTCGTCTCTTCCTGAAATCCTGTGGCCACATCTTCTACTGACGTCGAAGCAATTGGTTTCCTCCCTCTGCCAGATTTCGCTTCAAAAGAACCTGTCTCTTCGAATTTATTAATCATTTTCTCCAGACCCTCGGCAGACATCGGACCACAACCTTTTTTCATACCCTTTACTGTCCTGAACTTCGTTAGAGCTACTGGCGCACTGTCACCGTTCTTGTAAAAGAGCTTCACAAGCAGAGCGCGATCCTTCATTGAGAGAGTCATGACGAGCTTCTCAGACGCTATATGAGGAAAACGCCATGTACCCAGCGTTTTTATAACAAATGCAATGTGTCGTGCGCATGACACGTCTTTTATTTTGCATATTACGACGTTTAAAGCGCCATCTATTATTAAAATTTGAAACTATTTCTTTTTCTTATGCCATACTATTTCCCCCTTCTTTGAATATATCCAGTTCAAAATTCAGGTCATTCTGAGCAGTGGGTTTTTTTTACAGCTTTTTGAAAGTTGAACTTTAATTATAATCATCCTGTATATAAAATATTTTGTTTTCTTAGTATACGTAGTTTTTCACAGATATGCCTGTGCATATTCTAGCATTATATTTGTAAAAGAATGAAGAGCATATCGTTCAAATTAGAAGAGTCTGATTTAAATAAATTTAATGTCTCAACACGAAATGATATTTTAGCTTTTAAATACATCAGTCATAATTTCGCTCGAATTAGAATAATAACTTTATGTACAAGAAATGTCTAGCTTCCCTACTGAGTGACTGCAATGCACCTCGCTGGGTTTTCCCGCTCCATCGTTATGGAATCTCTGATATAAATGACCAATACTTCGAAGCCACGTTAGCCACGAAGCCACCAATACTTCGAAGCAAAACGTTGGTTGAAAAACAGCTCTAAGTGCTAAAACCGTATTAGTATCATTAAAAGTATTATGATAATATTATATGTTAAGATCCTTAGACTTTAAAAACACGCACGGTTCAATCTTAAGTGTGTAAAAGTTCTCAATCTCCTTTATAAATGTAGTTGATATTTTAGCTTGTTTTTATGAGGGACGTATACCTGAAAAATGGATTTTCTGATATCTTAATCAATTTTATCGGAAAATTTTACGCAATATTAAGAGCTATGAAAGAAAACTTGTTGAAAAGTTTCAGCCTTTATAACTCGAAGGTTTTTAGTATATATTGCTTACTTCATTTTTAAGTGTTATATTTGAACGGTTCGACGTGGTGTATTTTTCAAATAAAAATTTTGTACTTTTTCTAAATGATTATTCAAATTATAGTTATAAAAATTACTAAAAAATTGCACTCTGTTTTTAATAGTTTTGGTTTAAAAAATAAAAACTTATCTGCTATTTATAAATTGCCATTTTTGTTCATTCGATTACCATGAACGCCTCCAAAAACGTATAAGATACCATTCCTCAGTAAAATTGCACGTAATTTTATCCATTACTATTGATTAAATACGTGCAAAAATATTAACGTTATTCACTGAAAATTGCATCTCAAGGAATGTTTTACGTAATGCAAAATTTCTCAAAAATTGGTTCTGAGGTAAACTAAGTTAATCATTTAAACGTTCAAATCTGTGATACGACTACATTCAAAAGCATTTTTCGCTATGATGGCGTTATCACATCGGAATAACTAGACCATCCTTAGAAAGAAGAAGTTTTGTTTTATTTTTTAACATGTAAATCAAAAAATTTATATTTTTCCCTAAACTCAAATAATTAATTTTAAATAATTTACAATTATTTATTCATGGTAAAAAATAATCACTTGTTTAAAATTGAAATAGATGGTCAAGGTTTACACCCATTGTTTTGAGCTAATTTGATTGAGTCCAAATCCTAGTCCACTTCAATATTTATAAATGTGTATCATAGTTCAGTAATAATAATATTTTTTTTTATTCGTCCTGAGATACATATTAAAATTTGCATATAGTAAACATATACATGAGCTCCGCGATGATGCTGATAAAACTTACTGCTACAATAATTAAGTCATAAATGGAGGAGAACAGTACAGATACCAATAGCTTGTTTCAAGGTTCTCCTGCAGAGTTATCAAACATAAACAATTTAAATTTAAACTTAAAATGGAAAGTCGCATTAAAGTAAAAATAAATGCACACATATTTTATATCGGTGATCCCCATCGTATGTTTTAGAAGCACAATCGAATAAATGTAGTTTCTAAGGTTGTTATATATTTATGTAGATGTTTAGGCCTCATTTGTGAGAAAACTGTGATAAATGTGGAGCTAAAGATTAATGATTAAAATTGTTATTCTAATTTGTAAAAACAGAGAAATGATCTTCTAAATAAGAGTTTAGTATTTTATTTTTATTTTTTTTAATTAGTTAATGATTAAGAGCAGGGTTAGGTAGAGCTAACACCTTTATCACACGTAATATCGCAATCCTTCTTTAGGGAAAAGAGATGCAATTATATTGAGAAAAAAATATTTTGCAATCATAATAGAAATTTGAATAACTGTATTACACGAATAGCACCATTTGCGATTAAAAAAAAGAAACTTAAAGCACAATATAAAAATTTTCAAAATCTCTACTTATTTTGAAGATTTATTAACTTTGTTTCAGCTTAATTCAAGTTTAATTCAAGTTTCTTGTTTGGATATCTTGAATCTGCTGATGAGACGGGGAGACCAGAATACACATTTTCTCCGTAATTTATTTTTGCATTACACCATCATTAAATTAAGGTGCAGAATCATAAAAAATAATACTAAATATATAAATATAAAGTAAAAAAATATCTGTTTTCGGACTATTTTAAACAAATTCTTTATATTGAATAAAATAATTATACCATATTTATATGAACAATGCTAAAAACATACTATCGGGAAAACAATATATTTAAACAACAAATAACTGTTGAAAAGTGTTCACCATAGGATGCAAAACAAGAAAAATAAAAGGAATAACTTGCCTTGTAGAATTTTTTTATGAGGGTGCAGTGCCTTCTGTTTCTTTTCAACTTTAACATTTTCTTGAATAATCACTTTTGATTATTCAAGAAAATTATTAATCATTTATCATTTCCTTACATTTCAAAACGAAATGTTCTACTGTGTAACTTCTCATAAGTAAGTTTTATCTGTCGTTCTATTTCAACGTTTCTTTTATTTCTGAACTTGGATTACGTATTTGCAAAACTACTGATAGGTCGATATGACAGGTTTAGGCATCCCACGTCTTATAGCTCAAACTAGAGTTGTACATGACCCACCATCGCAAAGTTTGTCTTGCCGTAAAAAAGAAAAGAGGTATTGTCCAGAGTCGAATCAGTGACATTTTGGTATAAACCAGAGCGCCATACCAACTAGCTTATCGTGACCTGGGAGATGACGCCTTTAGCTCGGAGCACGTCTTTTTTCTTTCTTTACAGTCCGCCAAATTTTGCCGTGGTGGGTTATGTACGGCTCGAGTTTGAAAAACGTCGGTTGCCGAAACCATGTATATTATTTAATCCCCCATAAATTTATAAAATACAGCTTCGGAAGATTTCTCTGCTAACCATTCAGTACTGGTGTTATGATTACAAAGATTAATATAAACATAATCATAGGTTTTACTTTGATTGGCTCAGCTGCGCTTTTTTTAATTTCTTAATTAATTTATTCCTGTATTTAATTATCCGTATGATTGGACCCTCAATCTACAAACACGGATAAAATGGAGGTTAAACAATTTTATTAAAAACGACGTAATTTTGTTTTGGAAACTATTTTTTAAAACTATTCTTCATGTAAAACTAATTAGTGAAATGAGCCAGTAAGGAACTTAAGAAAAGAAATTAACATGTAAGTTTTAAAATGTGCTTAATTGTACTTAATGTTTTGTCTCGTGCGGTATTTTAGTTAATTTATATAACATAGAAGCATGAGGCACACAAAGAAAACTTCAAATTAGTTGCTCATGAATACTTAAGCTGTGTTGTAAAACAAACAAAACGGATATTAAGTTAAAAATTGCCCTGTCGAATATTTTATTCTCTTAGTAGGTTATCCTGATATTTCAAGGAAGAAAAACTTTCGGGAAAGAACTTAAATTTGCAGTATTATTATGTGAACATGATTTTTTCTTTGAACTTTAATTTTTCCTTGGAAATTTCACAAAGTTTCTTACGTAAGTGATTTAAAGGTTTAAATAAAATAAAAACTTGTAATTACGTTCACAGAATTTATTCCTCACCATTTGCTCTTTTCGCTGGAAAGGAAAATTCGATTAAATAAGTTGGATAGCAATGTATTTGTACCAAAACTAAACAATTCTGAGCATTTAGTATAAAATATCTGTTGATGTCTCTTAGTTGCATATTTCTTTTGCGAAGATTTGGGCAAATAGAGCATAGTAAATTTGAAATTAAGACTAGTCTCTACATTTTGTATTGCAATTTTGCGTCAATAATTTCCATGTTACTCCAATTTGTTTTTTTCATCTCATCCGTCCATCTTATTTTAAAACGATTCCTCGTCCTCTGATGGTCTTTTGAGATCCAGTTGGAAATTTCAGCTGTCCATGGTTGATCCCTTCTTAAAATATGTCCAGGCTAAACATAGCCAGATTAGGTTTTTTAATTAACAACTATGTCCTCACACAACCCTTGTTGCATCTTTCAATATACTTTTGTGAATTTTTCAATCTCCACATCACTTTTTGTTAGAGGCCATGTATCTGGTTCGTAAGAAAGGACTGGTACTACGTATTGTTTAAAAACTTTCTCTTAACATATAAAATAAATTCGCCAATATAATTATAATAAAATTCAACTTATAATGCATGAATATTAGGTGATAATTAAAATATATTGAAGAATAGTCGAATAAAAGCATGCAGAAATTATAACAATACAACAAAGGCAGGTGTACATGGGCTTAAGAAAAGAAAAATGATTAAATTTACCGAAAATTAGACTTGAATTAAACCAAGACAATATACAGTGACTCACAGGATCGTTCACATCAATCCACGATTTGTTTATCAAGCCTCAAGTTGAAGAACTTTAATTCAAAAAAATTACTTCTACATATTATTTGTTCAATAATCCATGGGGAATCATAACACATAATAAAAAACAAGATCGTTAGAAAAATACTTCATTTATCTTAATACAAAGGAAAAAGGATCTTGTGAACGAATTTGTGAGTTCAATAAAAAAAATGTTCAGTGCTTTGCATATCCTTTTTTGCCTTGATAACTGATTCAGTTCTTTTAGGCACACGTTGAACTAAGTTCAGGCATTTCTCTGGTGTAACATAGTTCTATTTTTCCTGGGCTCTGGCACAGAGATAGCCTAAACCATTCTTCTCAGTGCTAAAGTCAGTCATTGATTGTTTTAATGTTCTCCATAAATGCTCGATGGGGTTTAAGTATGGAGATTGGGGTGGCCACTCCAATACTTCAAGTTCCTGAGTCGATAGCCATGATTTCGTCAGCTATGCTCTATGTTTGCGGTCATTATCTTGTTGAAAAACGACGTCTGCAGTAATTGTTTCCCCTTTTTCCATACTTCCAAATAGGCTGCAGCTCAAAATTCTTACATAATCTCTTTCTTTCATGCACCCCTCTATCATCTCTAACAAGGCAACATCATTTGCTACCATACAAACCCACATCATTATACTACACCCGTCAATTTTTTAGTAGGAAATACGGCCCTTGATTTTATAGGTTTATTTGATCATTGCCATGCCCAAATCCTACCATCGGAGCCAAATTTTTTTATCTTGGTTTCGTCTGATCGAATTACTCGGGCCACATTTCTTTTAGAGGATATAGGACCTAAATATTAGAATGAAATACCAGATAAACTAAAGCGGTTAAATAATATAGTAAAATTTAAAAAAAGAACTTAAAAGATACTTGATAGTCAGTAATGTCTAACAATTTATCGATAATTAAAAAACAATCAATTAAAGACAAATTACTGTTAATTGGATAACTAAGTGAAGATGACCAAGAGGGCAGAAATGAAAATTTTAAGTTGTTTCTGGAAACTTTTTGCAAAAATTGTTCTGTTAAAAAATTAATGAAGATGTTTTTAATTTTCCATTAGTATTTTTTGATCCCGTTATTTCCAGTCTTCGGCTTCTGTCCTTGAAAAATTTTAAATCTGTTTTTACAGATGTTTTGAAGACGTTGGAATCTCCAGAGGTTTTGACGTCCCAGACAACAACTGCAATGTTTACTAAATAAAGTAACTCATCAGAACAACTGAGATCTTCGGGTGAAATTTAAATTTACACTGTATTGGGAAATAAAACGAAAATTTATATATTATTAATTTCTTTCTCCTGACAATATATTTTAAACATGGGTTTAAACGATCTTGTGTAAATTTATTGGAAAGAAAAGGCAGCATAATTTATGTCAGTTTGCTGTGATTTGCTTCTGCCAAATTGATAAGTATTCTTCAACCTCCTTTAATAGAAAATACTGAATTTGCAATTGCGGAGGTGTCAATTGAAAACATGGTGTGAAAAACTCTTAGGCTTGTCCTATTGAAACGGTATTAAAGTTTGGAGGAAAGTTTTAATTTTTATTATAGGCATTATATACATTTCCTGAGACCTCCTTCTTGACGATTCAAAAGCAATGCTCATTTTTACGCTGTGGTTCCTACGCACAAACTTGAATTGCAGATTCATGTCCATGCATGGTACTTATAATTAGAGATTCATGTCCACACAAGGAAATTAGAGATTCATGTCCACGAACGCGGAAATTGTAGATTCATGTCCATTCAATGTGTAGATGAAGAACATATTTATTTGCATGGCCCTATAAACATTCAAAAATACACGATTTGGGCAAAAGATAGTCCCTCGTAATGTTCGCCGTGATTATCAAAAGTTACTGTGTGATATAGCTTTACCGTTACTTTTATAAGTGACCTTACTCTTTGGAAGAATTTATATGAATAGTGGACCGATAATTTCCTCTGTGAAAAAAAAGGAAGTGGGGAAAGAAAGCACCATTCATTGATGGCTAACTATATCATTCCACAACTTCAGCAACATGACTCATCTCCAATCAACAATTTTTTTGCGGGATTACCTTCCGCCACATAACTTTAGATTTATGACTTGGTTTTTGAAAACTCATTTTACAGAATAAATATTGATAAGAGAGAGAGATAACCTGAATTTCAATTGACTTCAAAACTCATAAATTTAAATCCTTTTGACTTTTGGTTCCGCACAAAATTGGAATCAGAAGTTTATCGAAAAATATATCTAGACAATGGTAAATTGAAAAGCCGGAACAATTATTATTTCGACACAAGTGTAAGGTTTGGCGTACGATGTCAAAATAAAAATTGTTACGGATTCTCATGGTACAACTTTATTTTGTTTTGTTCAAAGCTAATATTATTGAATATATGAACAATTTAACATGTAGACAATTATAGACTATAGTTTAAAGCTTTTTCCCCACGATTACCTTGTTGTGGAGAATTCAGAACATTAAGTAGAACAAAACAAGGCGTACGATAATTTATTTCAATCTGTCCTCAAATTCTGAATTATTATATAGAACAAAAGAACTTTAGGTGAAACTATTTCTTTTCCAGTGTACGCCTCCCCCCCCCCACCTCAATTGAAATGAATATATTCCAAATTTCGCTACTTTACAATCAATCGCTTACAAAAGAGACCC
>QLNU02015360.1:141676547-141689417 GCA_006491805.2 Dysdera silvatica
ATAAGAGACTAGATAAAAATATTTTATCTAGATGTATTTTTTTATTTTTTGTTTTAAAAAATATTAAACATAATTATTTTCTCAAGGTTCTTCATTAATTGAAAGCTATACTTCGTTATTTATCGTTTGACACATTATTTTTGGTATTTAGATAAAAACAACCAATTATATTGTGCGCGCAAGATGGTATTAAAATTTTTAACGTGCAAAATCTGGTGTAATACTTTAATTTATTATAAAAAAATAGCAATACATAGATATATTTTAAGAAAATGCGTGATGTGTTAATCCTGTGAGAAAATTTTTATTTTTGGGTATGTGCTATTTTAAACGTTACAGGATGTTCAACTTCAGGCTATCAGAAGGCATTTCCTAGCACTTAAGGGATATAAACCCCCTTAAGTTAAAGTTGTAACTTTGAATAACTTATCATTTACAGTCAAACAAATAATCCGGATAGAATCTAGTATTGTTAAATCTTTGGTTTTATTGGAACTTCTAAGGCATGTATTTGGAAGCGTTTTATTAAATCTACTACTCCAGGCGCATAATAGTTTAATATCGATTTAGTTTAAAGTATGTACAAATTTCGAATAGCCTGTAAAAAATTGTTTGAAAGCTATTTTATTGAAATCAGTCATGTTTTAATCTTAAAGAGAGTATAATGTTTGCCAACTTCAGTATTGATCTTAATTCAGATACGATCAGTTTCCACGTTACTTTTTTCTTTTTACTTCAGTTTCATTTTTTTCAGCTGAATTAAGAAGTCATTTAAAACGCATTAAATATAAATCATTCCTGATCGTTCAACGTTAAGCGTTTCGTAACCAAAAAAGGTGGTGAAAGTGGAGGAAAATTCGAAAACCTAAATTAATTATGTAAAAATCTTAGCTCTTTTAAAAAGTTCATTTTCTTTAGGCTTGAGAAGCCAGTAGTTTTACATTTCTAAATTACCTTTCTAAAATGTTAGTACCAGGCAATCGTCCCCAAAGTTCTAGAAATCAGCAAGGAAGGTGGTATAAACACTAAACCAAATTCAACTAACGTGTTCTCAAGAGTAATTAAAGGAAATCTTAAATTTACTGGCTGAAAATATTTTGTGAACGACAAAAATAATTTTCAGCAGGACGCTTAATTACTTGTTTATCGATCTATGGAAACGATTCTTAGAAAGTGAAGATAGGAAGGATGGGGAATTACATTTTTAAGAAACTACTAGGGTTGTATTCTCATAAGCTCAGGTCAATACTAAGTGCGTCACTACGTCAAATAGTTTCAAAATTTAAAATTTTTTAAAACATTATTGCTAAACCAAACTATTTAACACCTAAAATAAGGAACTGGTGTAAATATAAAACAAAATCAATATTTAGAAAAATTCAGATTAAAATGCCTCGACTTCTAAAGTACTTCATTACCGATCTTACAACAACTGGCAAATTTCCAGTTTTGCTTCTATAAATTACTTATTATGTTGCTTTTAAATTATTCTTTGAATAACAGCATACGAATGGTTCTTTCTTCGAATCGCTGAGATTACTTGTAAGTACGCTCGAACTAGAGAATATAAACTTTATTAAGAAATCACTATCCATGAAGAATTTTTATGCACATAGAAGTTTTAATTTCTTGAATATAAATAGCGCAACAATCTACAATTAACGGATTTCAGACTGGTTTTTTGGTAGCAAAATGCTGCGAAAAATATTATGTACTGTTTTTCATAAAGCACATTAAATAGAAGCCAAACGGATTTTGCATTTCTCTGTATATAAATGTTTTGCTGGTGTTTTTACTCCGCCCAAACAGAAAAGGTCAGGCTACGCCGGAACATAGAGTTTTCCAAGAAATCCGAATATCTTGAAGCCTCGGAAACTAACTCCTGTAGTACAGAGAGCAGCTGGTCGATAAATATTTGTTTTAAAGGGGCACATACCCCTTAAGTGTTACGAAATGCCTTCTGATAGGCTGAAGTTCAACATTCTATAACTTTTAAAATAACACATATCCAAAAATAAAAATTTGCACATAGGATTATTGTATTATGAGCTTACTAAAATCATTAACAAAATGTATTTACATATTGCTATTTTTTTATAATAAATCAAAATATTATACTAGATTTTGCTCGTTAAAATTTTTAATACCATTTTGCGCGCATAATATAATTGGTTGTTATTATCTAATTACCAAAAGTAATGTGCTAAATGATAAATAATGAGTATAGCATTCAACTAACGAAAAATCTTAAGAAAATAATGATACTTAATATTTTTTAAAACAATAAAAAATAAAACTTTTAAAATTTGCCATTTTTTCAATATTAAAATGCATCTAGATAAAAATATTATTACTTAATCTCTTATCTTTTTCGTCATTTTATTAATTATGCATGGCTACAAGAGTGTGCTAATTTTTATTATACTAGTGTAAAAAGTTTTTTAAATATCTTGCGCGCAAGGATAAAATTTACTGTTTTGAGAAAAACGCGTTTAAAGAAAAATATTTGTCAACATTGGAGTTATTATCTATTTGCATCAACCTACCTTCATAAACTTGTTTAGAATACAACAGGCGAGTATGTAGAACCTTCCTTGGATGTTATAGTTTTAAGTTTTTTGCAACTTCTGTTAGCTTTCCACCTATCGAAAAGTTTCCGCAGCAGTCTTGGAACGGTGATCAAAATGCGATATTTGTTTTTTATCCATTATTTTTTAATATATATAAAAATGTTCAATTTCTTGCAATTTTTACCATGTATTATTACAAGAGCATGACAAATTTCATTACAGCAGCACAAATGAAGTTGTAAATATCTTGGGCACAAGGGTGAAATATACAGTCTTGAGAGAAACACGTAGGGAGCACATATCCCTGGCCTCAAAAATGTCCCAAAACAGCCCAGATTTCAACAATTTATATTAAAATAACACAAACTCAGGTATGAAAAATTGCATGCAACATCATTATACAGTTTCCCTTCATAAAATGCTAGCAAAATATATCTGTTGCCATTTGTTTTAAATCAATGACAACGTTATCACTCATTCATCAATTCAAAATGCTATATTAATTCCTTGCGCGTATGATAAAATTGATTGTTGTTGCTAAAAAACTAAAAGCAAAGTTTTGTATTATAAACCTGTTTTGATGAAACTTCTTCAAAAAGCACCAGACAAGTATGAGGGTCCTTCGGCATGCTTCACAGCTTCAGCTGCACCTAATTTTTGGCGTCTTTTCACTTGATGTCGGCATTTTGTGACATTGGTTGCACGACATAGGGAGTGTGAAATTCGTCGTCCATCAGCTTTTATTAAAATACGACTTGCCTGCACTCCAGGTTGGATGTCAAAAGCCTTCATGGTGTGGAGACGTCCTTTACCCCCTTCATTGAACTGAATTATGGCTTCATTTGTAGCGATGTCTACAATTTGACGTCCTGACCCGGACGTTTTAGGGCAAAACTTCCAAATCATTGAGTTGAGAGACTCATTTGGATTTTGAGTCCTCCCTCCTAAGCAACAACTCAGTAATTTGGGATGGGACAGGTCGTTGAAAATCAGTTTTATAAACTTCATGATAGCCTGAGGTAAAGATTGTTTATGGCGAA
This sequence comes from Dysdera silvatica, assembly GCA_006491805.2. Taxonomy (NCBI): domain Eukaryota; kingdom Metazoa; phylum Arthropoda; class Arachnida; order Araneae; family Dysderidae; genus Dysdera; species Dysdera silvatica. Next base: position 141,680,158 of record QLNU02015360.1, read on the forward strand.
ATATCCCAGTTGCTTTTTTTGTAATAGCTCGCTGGTAAGCACACCACGATATGTTTCCTTTGGGGCAAAAATGGTGCAGTGGATCAGCATCACTTGATCCTTTATGGAAGAAGACAGCCCATACTGCTTTCCTCATCGCACTTAAATTGTCCTTATGCTCCTTGATTGCATTCCCATAGTAGGAACTGAGTAGGTCTATCTCTTTATCAGTGAGCCGGCCTTTTCCTCCAAGACACTTGTCATCTTCTAATTTCTTTCCAGACATACGTTGTTTCATTTTCCTTAGCCTGGCTCCCATGCGCTTCTGAATGTGACCAACACATTCAATTTTTTTAATGTCTACATCATCGTATGGCTGTAAATTCCTTATGGATAAAAATGTTTTTGAATCCCCGTCTCCTATATATCCACTGTATTTAACATCTCTTAGTGCCCCTGATCGTTCAAATATACGGCACATGCCTACCGCCTCCATACTTCCCGATGAACCCGTATGGTTCTTCAAACATTCAAGTTCGTGTAAGGCCTTCCATTTATCGAAGTTTGGACCACGTCGAATACCTTTATATGCATCACACCCCTTGCAAAAAGTTGACATTACTTCTTTATCGATAACTTTCACACACTGTTCACCAATAACAGTACACACACCTACCAAAGACATATACCCTTTGGTTTTCCAGGTACCGTCCCCACTAATGATGATGTTCGATGACCCTGTAAGTAGTGCCTCATCTTCCGCAGCCTTCTTCATGGATTTTGTGGCAACTTTCGAGGTGGCTAATTCAAGGTGTTTGATTTGTCGATTATACGACCCTTCTGCATTTGGCTGTGGCAAATCCATTACAGCACAAAACATATTCATCCCCGACAATCCCTGACCCAGACATCTCATGGAATATAAAAACCGACGGTTTATTTCTGCAACAGCATTCTTCGGGCCAATAAATTTACTGCTGAGAAAAGAACCGATTTGTCCACAGCTTGAGCAATTCAAAATAAATTTAGATGCTAGTCCACTGGTAATTAATTCACTGATGGTAATGCTGCAACCACATACCTTGCAAGAAAGGAGTTGTTCCAGGGCCTCAAACATCAGACCCTTATCCAATATTCGGTACCCTTCAAAAGTTTGATCTACAGGAGAATCTTCTTCAAAGCACAGCTTTAATTTTTTGCTCGATGTGCTTTCGTCCAGCATTTTATGATTTCGTGTATGTACATTTCCGGTAAATTTTCTTTTTTTTTGCCGTGTTCCGGATGCACGTTTTTTAGTGGGAATAACATTCGCCATAACACTGATAACATATAGATAATATATAGAGTAAGAGAAACGACAAAATATATGTATTAAAAAAGAAAGAAAATAGGATTTCAAAACCTGGATCGCAAAAACGAGGTCAAAAAACCAAACGTGAAACAAGCAGCAGGCAATCGCAAAAACGTGGCTTGTTTTAGGGAACGCTGGTTTGTTTACAAACATAAAGTGCGTAGAGTAGTTTACTTCATTTGTCCTGCATCTGTTGATAAAATAAGAAAGTATGTATGTAGACACGTCTCCTACAATGCGCATAAAATTCTTAAACGAATACATGAATACGAAAACATCGAAACTAAATGTAAACAAACTCTGCGTCCCTTTAAAATGATATCCTTGAAGATTCAGTACTCTTTAGATTTTTTTTCGTAATTCAACTTCTAATGTAGATATTTTTAAACGGTTGGTCTTAAAATGGTCAGAAATATTTTGGCTTTCTTATAAAAAAAAAATAAAAAAAGGTAAATTTTTGAAACTTTATGGGCTATAGCCCCTAATCCATTTTCACTGCCGGATGGAGGTCTCTCTGTTTTCACACATACACGTAGTACGGTGAAAGAAATACAAAGGGAATGGCCTTAAGCTCACCACGTTGGCCAGACGGATTGGCAAGCTGGACCTACAGTTTAACGAAGAATCCGAACTTCGGTCACCACAGCCATAGTCATTGCGCCAAGGCGAGACCCGTTTTTTAATTTTATATACATACACATATATATATGTGGTGTCTCAACACCAGGGTTGCAAACATCTAGGAGGGATAGGGTACACCTAGACCAGGGGTGACCAACCTTTTTGGGAAGAGTGCCACTATCTGGAAAAAAATTATGCGTACCACTTCCAATTTTTCCAATATACTAAAAAATATAAAAAGATGAAAAAATGTTATTTATAGGCTGATTACGGGATTTTTACGCAAATAGCGCATTTTTTATCATGTAAGTCTAAGTAGTGGAGATTTAAAAATAATATAGTAAATAAAACAAAAGTACAAACTTAGGTTTTATTGTTAATAAACGTTTTTAAAGGTTCAGTTAGGCTATGTATGAAATAAAAAAGAATAACTTGAAACATTTAATTCTAAATAATTATTAAACAGCCAGTACCTAATTAATGTGGCTTTTGAATTTGTAGTTTTTTTACCAAGTCATCTATATTAGGATTAGTTCCTAAAGATGCTAACAAAATTAGTTGTTTTAGGTTCACATCAGTTAATCTTGAACGATATTTTATTTTTATTATGTTTATAATAGAAAACATTTGTTTAAAAACATATGTTGATCCAGACCTACATCAATATCTGACAGCCAAACCTTGTAAATTTGGAAAATTGCTTGTTGGTACGAATTTCCAAAATTCAATATAATTTGGATCACTTGCAGTTGAAATAAGTTCCTTGTATTTGCTTTTCAATGTAGTATGGTGCTGTAGGTCAATAGTTTCGATTTGGATTTTAAGTGAGTAATAATTAACGTCTTGCAGAGAAATTGAAAAGGATTTGTGAAAAGATCAGAATTTTTTTTATCATCTTGAAAATCATCACACCTAGCACTGAATGAATCCTGCAAAATGGATATTAAATTTTTAAATCTACTGTAGTTCAGAGCATTATTGACTTTGGTGGCTAGTTCTTGCATTAATGTGAAATATGTTAATCTTTTTTCTCCAAAATTGAGAGAAAAAAGCAAAAATTTGTTCCCAAAAGAAGATATATGACCAACTAGGGTACGAAAAATACAATTTTTCCCTATAATCTTAAATTTAAATTATTTAAATGTCCCATAATATCGGTGAGAAAAGTTAAATCCCATATCCAATCTTCATTCTTGTGTAGCAAGCACTCACTGGGTAGCTCATTATTTTCTTCCAGATGTTATAAAACACAATCCCTCAAATTCCAAAATCTCGCGAGTATACTTCCTTTGGGAAGCCAGCGCTCACACTACAATGAAGGAGTAACTCGCCATCCTCTTCCGTTTCTTCCTGGAAAAGCTCACGAAATCGTCGTCGATTCAGAGCTCGAGCTCGTATTTTGTAGACACAGTGGGCTACAGGGTCAACAACAGAAGAAAGGTTAAGTCCTTGGCACAAAGAGCTTCTTGATGGATAATACAATGATACTTAAAAACTTTTCTTCCCAAATAATTTCCAAGCAATGTAACGAAACCTTTTATTCTGCCAACCATACAAGGCGCTCCATCTGTGCAGACACTATCTAATTTTGTCCACTCTACTTTGTTAACTTCAATTACATTTTTAAGTTCTTTAAAAATGTCTTCACCTGTGGTTAAAACTAGTTGGCGCAAATCAAGAAGTTCTTCCACAATATCAAAAATATCGTTCGTGTAACGCCCAAATATGCTTCACTGTGCATTGTCTGTGATGTCACAGCTTTCATCCAAAGTTAATGAAAAGTATTTGCAATACTGTAGTCCAGAGATAATTTATGTGCCAACATCCTGGCCCATGTCATCTATACGACGCATGACGATATTTCTAGACAAAGATATTTTGTCAACCATATTTTTGACGTTTATATCACGGACAATTTGGGCAAACATTAAAATGCTATTTTTCATTATCTCCTCTCTGTCAGAATAGGATTTTTTCTTGCGGGCTAACAACAGAGAAAGTTCATAAGAAGCCTTCACCATAGTTTCTATTTCGTCATTTTTCTTCTGGAACGACGATTGTCGGCCGGCTAAAGATTTCTTTTTTTTATTGATAAATTCCGTTCGCAAGTGTGATCTGACAGGATATTTGCTTTCAAAATCACTATGCAGTAGTTTGAAATTTCGGTTCAGGTTAAATTTTTCGGCATTGCTACACAAATTCCACATATCAAACGAACAGGCTTGGAAGTATTTTGATAAACAAAAATTGTTCTTCCCAGACAGTTTTAAAATATAAACAGACATAGTGAAAATAAAATTTTTAAAACATCGACGCTCGATGCCAAAATCTAAAAACAGTTTAAAAAAAGCTTAACATCTTGCTCGGTAGTTTAAAATCAACTGAGCTAGACAGCCAGAGTGTCGCACTCGCTCGAGAATGGACAACCATAGCAAGACACAACGGCGCCAAAGCAAAGCAACTCAAACCATTGGGCTCGTCCCATGACCACGCTGTCTTACCACAACCTTGTACTGGTGTCAAGCAGTGCCGCTTTCCGGCGCTGTTGTATTCAGTAGCGTATGAGTAGGGTTTTTACGGATTTTGACAAAGTTCCTGAAGACGACATTATTTTTTCAATTTTTTTAATTTTTCAATAAGTCTTCGCGTGCCACTGTTAAAACTCCGCCGTGCCACACTGTGGCACGCTTGCCGCGGGTTGGTCATCCATGACCTGGACGAACAATATTTGTCATAGAATCTAGGGTCGCAAACCACTCACAGCGCCAGTTCTAAAACCGTCCAGCATGCACAAATAGTGACAACCAGTGCATGAGAAGCGCAAAATGCGATGTCCTAATCATCTATGCACTTGAGCAGCTGACCTGAGTTTTATCTGGCGCTTTTCACGCACTGGTTGTAAATATTTGTGCATGCTGGACGGTTTTAGAACTAGCTCTGTGAGTGGTTTGCGACCCTAGGTTCTATGACAAATATTGTTCGTCTAGGTGCATTGTAACCCTGGTGCTGAGACACCCTGTATATATCATTATTGTATTCAACCATTATCTATCCACTGCTGGATGAAGGTCTCTCCAAATGTTTTCCACACAAGTCTATCTTGAGTAATTCGCTTCCATGTCACCCCAACTTGTTTTATTATTTTATCCACCCATATAGTTTGAGGACGTTTTCTATAGGCACCCATGTAGTTTGAGGACGTTTTCTAGGTCTTCAGTGATCTCTTGGAATCCAGTTAAGAATTTCTGTTGTACATCGTTGATCAGTTCTTCTTGCGATATGCCCGGCCCATCGCCATTTCAGCCTTTTTACTTTAACAATGATGTCCTCTACTCCTGTTTGTTCTATCAACCAAATGTTTCTTTTTCGATCTCACCTAGCTGTTCCAAACATGCAACTCTTCATGCTCCTTTGTGCTGCCTGTAACTTCCGTATTGCTGCAGTTGTTAAACTCCATGTCTCTGAGCCGTAAGAGAGGACTGGTTGAAGACCTTGCTTTTTAGACACAAAGGCAATTTTCCCTTCAGGATAAAACCGTTTCTTCCGAATGTACTCCAGCCAAGTTTAATGCGTCTGTTGAGTTCCTTCATAATGTTGTCTTTCACTGAAATCAGTTGGCCAAGGTAACTATATGAATCAGAAATTTCTAGCTGAATATTGTCAACCTGTATTTTTGTTTTCCCTACGAAATTATTGAACATGATTTTAGTTTTGTGTAGTTTCATCTTGAGTCTAACTTCTCTACTTCTAGCTAAAAGCTCCTGTACCATGTCTTGGAGTTCTGATGAATCCTCTGAAAAAATAACAACGTCAGCAGCAAATCGCAGATGATTTAAATATTCAACATTTATTTTTACTCCTTTTTCATTCCAGTTTATCAGCTGAAAAATAAAGCTGAAGTAAAAGGCTTTGGAGAAATGTTATTTCCCTGCCTCACACCTTTACCAACTTTGATAGCTTTGGTATCTTTATGTATCCGAATTTTGCACATGCGTTTTTATCCACATGTCTTATACGCATGTTAATTAATTTTGGTATTCGAATTTTGTACTTGACCTTACTCATCAACTCTCCGTAATAGCTGTTAATTTGACACTGGTTTAAGGATTAAGAACGTCAATATACGATATATATTGAATACGAACGTCAATATACAATATATAAGAACGTCAATAATTTAATTATTATTTATAACTAAAGTTTCACATTGAAATGGCCATAGAATGAAAACTACTGGACCAAATATTATCAAACTTGGTAATAGTTTACAAGAGGTCACGGGATTTTATTTTCCGCAAAGAAAAAGAAATTTAAAAAAATGAAATAAAATAAATAAATAAAGTAAAAAATAAATAAAAATAGAAGTTCAAAAATCACCACCACCGGGAATGGCACTGTAATCAATATTGTTAAACGAAATAAAAAAAATGAAGACATTGGTTTAAAACGTTTTTAATCGTTTCTAAAGCGAAACTCTTTGTGGGGTTATGCAAATTGTTTATGGTGATAACATAAACAATTTGGCGGAATTGAAAGATGCGATACACCGACATGTCCGCAACATTCCTCCTGATATGCTAAGAGCTGCTGTTGAGAACGCAGTAATGCGATTTAACTTGCTTTCAGAAAATGGTGGACGCCACATTCAACATGCTTTGTAACACGTTTTAGAAACGATTAAAAACGTTTTAAAACGATGTCTTCATGTCTTATTTCGTTTAACAATATTGCATACAGTGCCATTTCCGCTGGTGGTGATTTTTTAACTTTTATTTTTATTTATTTATTTATGTTTTTGCGGAAAATAAAATCCCATGACCACTTGTAAGCTATTACCAAGTTTGGTAACATTTGGTCCAGTAGTTTTCATTTTATGGCCATTTCAAAGTGGAACTTTAATTATAAAGACCCTCTACTTTAAAACAGTGTCAAATAATAGTTGCTAAGGAATATGTCTTGGTGAAAATTCAACTTAATTTTGTGGTAAAATGTATTGTTTCGGGATGTTAAGGACTACATGGTAAAAACTTCTGAAGAATTTACCAGCCGGCTAGTATAAATTTGCTATCATTCCTAGAAAATGAGGAAGAACCTTTGGAGACCAAAAATTCGCTTCTCCATAGACTTTCGTTCCTTATTATGCCATTCTAATGTTTACTCCAGCTAAATATGTTTTTATTTGTCATATATTACCATAGAAAGTGCAATTTTGTACGAATATCGATACCACAGAAATTTACTAACACGCCCCACCGCGAACATTTCTAGAGGAATGGCGTACACAACGAATTGAATAATTTGAATTTATGTCTCTGGGTTGTTTTGCGTGTGTGTTTTGAAGCACGAAGTCAGCTAAGATCATGTTGTGGCAGGACCAACGTATCTCACAGGGATGCAAACATCGTTAATATAAATGGGAAACAAAATCGAAAGCGATCAATCAGGGGCGGATCGAGGTTGATTTTAAACCATGGCGGCCTGGCGCGGATTGTGTTTTGGCGCCCCTTCCCCCCACACACTTCTAACAAAAACAGATTTTCACAGATGCACAGTGAGCCATATAGCCTACGCGATAAAAGTGGCCAACAGTCTGAAAGAATTTCTCTAAAGATGTCTCTAAAAATTTCTCTAAACTTGTCTCTTTTTAATTTTCTATCGTTGGGTCAATTAAAAGAATTTGATATTTACTTCAATTTGGCGCCCTCATCCAAATGGGACACCGGGCGGTCGCTCGGGTCACCCGACCCTTCAGCCGCCCCTGCGATCAACATCAACGCAATTCACACAGATTCAGGTTTTCTGCACAGTAGAAAAGTATATTACCTCTCTGCTACTGTATGAAAATTATGTATATCACATTTGCTGGCGTTCTGGGTTTATTACTGGATAAAGGGTTTCGTTTCTTTTCCATCGCTCACCATTTGATGTTTTAATTATTTGGTTTTTTGACAGTCAAACTGTGAGATGATGAGGAATTCGAACATGGCCTTCGTTGGCAACAAAATGGCAGAAGAGACGAACAGAATAACTATGTTTTAGGAATCAACTCTCACTATCTCTGGCTTAATTTTAGGAGTTAAATCTTTCGAATGATTCAGTAACTGGTAACTTCTTAGCAGTCAAATATGCGGAAAATTTGTTTTGGAGGAGTGGAGGTGAATTATGGGAATATGTATCACTGTAACCCCCCATAAATAATCACCAGCACGCCTCTAATTTGTATAGTTCGTATTAAAATCATAATTAGAGGAAAAATAACAAAATTTATTTTCGATAATAATTTTCCTTCTAATGGATAATTTACTTCAATTACAAAAGTTTCCGTTCCATGCGGGGACATGTTGCATATTCTAAGGATGGGAGTGTATATTCCTGCATTTCGTTTTAACATTTAAATGTGTAAATACATACCCTTTTGTTGCTTTCAAATGCGCATATAATCCAGATAACAGACATACGTTATCATGCACTAAAAGCGTGATAGATTTAGGACTAAAAAATATGGAAAAATAAAAATGAGTACGCACAGTACATAGCTGTTGAATGCGTCAAGCCAAAAAACGCTAAAAAACCAGAAGAGACAAGACTGAACAACATATAAATGAAAAAATTAATTTACATGCAGTACCACGACTAAAGCGCGGTATTTCTATATTATTGAAATGAAAATTAATTAACGTGTTTCACAGCACTCAGGGAATGTTGAACACACAGGGTGTTCCGAAAACACCGGATCAAAAGTATATAGCGGTGATCCTTGTGAAATATGGACCATAATGGTTCTTTACATGGGGGGTCGGAAATAAATAACCACGGAGTTATGGCTATAAACAAATAACAAAGCGTGATTGGATGAAAAAGAAAATTTACTCCCATAATGCACTTAGTTGTCCAATACACTGCATCTGGGCTGTATTATCAAGAAATTGGTATCTTATTAGCTGTGCATCTCTGGAAGGTAGAAGTTAACAATTTCGAGCCAGTGAAAATTGTGATTGAAAGTTTGGCTCGCCCCTTGAATTTAGTTTCCTAAATTTGTCCGTCGCCAGTTTTTGGCGAGAATGTCGATTTTTGGCAAGCTATTTACGAATCGAACCATTGACTTTTTGTCCATTTTATCCCCCCCGGTAAACAAACACTAACATTGAAAATAAACTAACATAGGAAAATAAGCACAACAGCACCCCCACGAAGATGCTCACATAATACTTGAACGCTCTCTATTAAATTTTTTCCATGGTAAATGGAAATACAAGTCCTGCGACCCGGCCACCATGCCGGCCCCCATAGTCATAATTCAGAATCAATC
>QLNU02015360.1:141689517-141707946 GCA_006491805.2 Dysdera silvatica
TGTCTAGTTCCGTAAAGAAGGGAACTTATCAACCGAATTAAATACGAGGGATCTCTGGGTTGCGGTTGGGCTTTCGTTTACAGCGGGGCGAATTTTAAAGGACCTGGTTGCCCTTAAAAGATAATACTAAGAAAATCTTACGTGGTCCGTTGTCGGTACTCCAGTGGGGATTGTCACGAAGTGGTCGCGGCATCTCGAGGCTCGTTTGGCGGCAGGTAACGGGACAAGAAACCGTCGTCTCACTTGCAGGCAGGCTTCACAGTATAGTCCCATACTCGCCGCAAAAAGCGCGCCGACTACTGCGGCGAAGCTCGAGATCAGGTGACTCTCAGGTGATAGAACGCGTGGTTCTCTCTTGCATAATTCATCGATAACTGTCAACGGCTAATGTGCGAGGCATTCCTCCATTATTTAAGAATGCGTAATCATTTATACCCGGCTTAAATATATCATGGCGTCCTTGCATTATAAATGGCATGCCTCGCTGGTTGTGAGGCAGAGGTGGAGAACTTTCTTTGACGGCAGGAGTTCGGAGGCGACCGATGTCTTCGCCAGCGTGCACAAGTGAAAGAGAAGATTTTGCCCTGCCCGCTCTTATTAGAGAACAAGCAAAGTTTTAATCTGCGAACAATCTTATTTTGTATCATCAAAACCCTCCTGTCTGCTAACGAACAGAGACATGTAAAAAATAGACGGCCCCGCCGTCTGTTTAACTAGGCCATTCCCAAACCCAATTTGACGTCTTAAAATGGCTGCGGCAATCAACTCTCCCAGTGGACAAATACCGAGAAAGAGGCTCAATTTCGCCTCTCCTTGTGCTTGTGAATAACGAGGAGCAAGTCCTCCTTTTCGAGATCACTCAAAAAGATTTGACATGACCCCATGTTGCTTTGCATTGTTTTTACGTCTTAGGACTGCACAATAGATCATCTGGTATGGGACCGACGAGTCCAGGTGACCTCCCAACAATGAAATAGTTGAGTTCATTGGAAATTACACTCAGTTCTATGAGATTAAAACCGGGGGTTGTAATGCCAGGTCGCTGATATATTCTAAAAATCTAATGAAAGACAACTTTGTGACTCAACGCAATCGTCTGTATACTTTTATTCGGAATCTACTTTTTTTTTCAATGCCCATCTTTTGGACTTTTAGACTATTCAGTGACTGAAAGTCAAACCGCCAACTAATGGTGAATGGGCAGCAGTTCGCGGCACTATATTAGGCGATTGATATTACCCGAGCCTACAGCATGCACAAAGCCGTAGCCAGCGTGGGGCTACAGGGGGCTGAGCCCCATGGAAACGTAGTCAGCCCCTTGGAAAATATTTTTTCAAAAATAAAGAATCTTAGAATATTATTTAAAATCTGTTGTTTTGTATAAAATTGTACATGACAGTGGAAATTGTTCTTTGACGTTAAAAATATATTCAAAATACGGTATATCTTGTGTACATCATATCTTTTACAGAGGTGTTAGTCTTCATGTACATATAATAAAGATAAGGGAAATTATAAATTTTAGTATACCTCTGTAAGTTTTTAATGCAAAATTTATGTTAAGAAATTTATTCAGTAACGTTAAATATATTAATCTACTTAGATATTTAGTATTATTAAATATATTAATAAAATACATTAAAATATTAAAGAATTTTAAGCCCCTTGTAGCTTTCTGAGCCCCTTGTAACTCTCAGTGGCCCCCCTGTAATAAGTGTCTAGCTACGGGTCTGACCACGCAACCGGCCCAAAGTATCCACGGTACGAAAACCGGTCGCGTTCTACTTTACTGAACTTCGGTAATCGTACGGGAGTCAGTATTTCTAACACTAGAAGGTCGTGGGCCTATATATATAAAAGAGCTTATATTTAAGGAATTTCGTAATTTCATTTAAAATTCTGTGTGGGGCGGGACTTACATCCTTAATATTACTTCCAGAAAACCACACGAATCTTAAACAGAATAAGTTTATAAGCGGGGATTTTATATGGTGGATAGAGCTAAATGCAAATGCAGGCTGAAGAATACAATTTTTGGCGCAAATCTTACTATTGCTTCTATTATTATCATGCGTGTTTTTAATTCTCTTATGTTCGCAGTAGAACATGATGCTATTGATGAAGAGAAAACCACATTTTAATGGCAAATTATTAATTTCCCAGTAGGTGGCACTGGTTTTAAATTCTGCGTTCACAGAGGCTAATTGCTACAGAGTCGACAAACTGCTTCATATTCTTCGAATTTATTGCTTAAGAAATAACATCAGCTCGAAAATGAAGATTGTCTTTCCTTTCCGAAGGGTTTTACAGGAATTATGTATGACACAAGGCCATAGCTGCAAATGTTAAAAACAAAATAATAATTTTTTACGGTCACTGGAGAACCATGCTTCGGTTTTTCATTCAACTGAAGCTAAACCACTGAAAGAAGACACAATATGTCCTATAAAGGAATGTCATAATACATATACTGTGCAGACGAAAGTATTTTCACACTTATACCGAATGGAAAGAATAATTTTATTGGCTGAGATTTGGTTTATTGTATTGTTGGCTCATGTTTAGTCACAACGATTGCAGTGACCATTTAACACATTCTTCCAATGTATTGAATATGTACCAGGATATGTTTTCATTTTTATTGTAAAGCTTTTGATATACTTGTCGTTAGAGAAAGGTCTTGTCATTTATGTTTGGATGCGGCGTTCTAACTTATTCCGCAAATGTTCTGTAGTCTAATATATCTATCTACTTCGACGAGTTGCTCGAAAATGCAAAGAAAAAATTATTGCCCATCGCGAAAATGCGACAGGCATTTTTAACCTAATTACCGAAAAAAATATATAATATACCGAAAACAGAATTCCAGGATACCGCATTTAGCAATTTTTTCTTTTTCCCTCTTCAAAATTCTTAACAGCACCTGTTTTAACACTCCATCCCCTTACTTATTACACAAAGGGAGAACTATAGTTGGAGCGGGGAAGAGGGAGGGCAAGTTTACCATGCCAGGCCCACAGTTGTCTTCATTCAATGACCCTAGCTCCTTGAAGAGGGGTTGCCCCTTTCTTGCCCAACCCACGGCCATCGGCTATGGCTATCGATGTCCCATGGGTTAAAAATACACTCAAAAGAATAGCCTGGACGGAAACAGAACAATTCTTTGAAAGAGGGGTCAAAATATTTTAAGATATTCTTCTGTGGAGGGTCATTTCAAGATTTCCCGCATTGTTGAGGATACTTGCGGTTACTGTTCCCTTTTTTCGCAAAATGCGGGAATTAATATAAAATGCGAGAAAAAAATGTTGTGTCCATGGCAAAATAGCGACAGTTGTTTAATAATATCCTACTAAAACCTTTGCCTTTCTTCTAATAACTTTGGTAAAGGTTTCATTGTTGTTGTTTTTTTAAACTTAAAATATGTTTCTTACAGTAATCCCTTGCTTCCTATATACTTTAGGACACGCAATGACAAATACCTACGTACATACACCACATTCAATCTCTGTTCATATGGGCCGGTGGACCGCAGACCCCAATCATTTGAAATAATTTGCATTTTTACATTTATTGTAACGTATAAATATGTGTATTATGTGCCTGGGCCTCCTCCCCATTAATTTTGTAAACACTACGCTGGTGCGAGCATGTGTACGAGTATTTGTATACACATGAGTACTTATATGCTTTGTGAAAGTACGCTAGTCACAGTTAGCTAAGTATGAGTTTAAATGCTTACGGCGCACGGACAGTAAAGGTCACGTTGCGCTAAAGCTAAGTACGAGAAATAAATTACGGTGCAGTCTCGTTAATGCGGACAAATTGGGACCGAGACCTGGTCGGATTAACCGAACTATTTACTATAGAATTTACTGTAAGTTAGAACTGTGATATTTTTGCGTTTTGGTGTGCACGCATAATGGACAACAGACGACGAAAATTTCGTCTTCCTTAAAAGGAAATTTCAATTAGCTGACAACACACACTGCGTTGTTTGTTTACGTCTTGTTGTCAGTCGGCTGTCGTTAAAAACAACATCCAGCCGACTGAAAAAAAGTACGAATTAACATTTTTAATGAAAATTTTCGGAATAACGAGACGCTGCTTTATTTCATACTGAAATTTCTGAGCAAATAACAGTCAACGACTGGTTTCTTCGATTTCTGTAGCTTTATCTTCGCGAGATGTATGTTGTTTTTGTAATGAAAGGTTCAATTAAAATCAGTGGTCATGCGTGGATTTTAGTGTTAAAGCGAATTCAAGTTTTAAGTGGATGGTTCTTTAATTAAAAATGAAAATGAAATTAAAAATGAAAATGAAATTAAAAATGAAATTAAAAATGAAATTAAAAATTAAATTAAAATGAAAATTAAATTAAAAATGAAATTTAATTAAAATGAAATTTAAATTAAAAAATGAAATTTAAATTAAAATGAAATTAAAAATGAAATTAAAATGAAATTAAAAATTAAATTAAAATGAAAATTAAATTAAAATGAAATTTAAATTAAAAATGAAATTTAAATTAAAATGAAATTAAAAAATGAAAATGAAATTAAAATGAAAATTAAATTAAAAATTAAATTAAAATGAAAATTAAATTAAAAATGAAAATTATATTAGAAATGAAAATTAAATTAAAATTAAATTAAAATGAAAATTAAATTAAAAAATTAAATTAAAATTAAATTAAAAATTAAATTAAAATGAAATTAAAAATTAAATTAAAAATGAAAATTAAATGAAAATTAAAATTAAAATTAAAAATTAAAATTAAAATTAAAAATGAAATTTAAATTAAAAATGAAATTTAAATTAAAAATGAAATTAAAAATGAAAATGAAATTAAAAATGAAATTAAAAATGAAAATGAAATTAAAAATGAAATTAAAAAATAAAGTAAAATTGAAAATGAAATTAAAAAATAAAGTAAAATTGAAAATGAAATTAAAAAATGAAGTAAAATTGAAAATGAAACTAAAATTATTAATAAATTTAAATTTTCTAACAATCACTAGATTTATGTGCGCTCTTTTACTAAAATTGTTCGATCTCAAGTCACATATAGTCTATAGATAAAACAAATTTTGTGTATATGTATGTTATTGGCATTGATAACTTAACTTGTAATTGGGAGCACAATGTTTGTAGATAAATTTCTGAGTTTTATTTTTCACTTTACCTAACGTATATTGATATTAACGAATATTGATATTAATACCATAAAAAAAGTATCAGAATAGGCAACAAGTTATCTACTCCAATAGCTTAATACAATAAAACCTCTCAACAACGATAATTTTTCTCGGTCCGTATAATAGTGTTGTAGAGAGGTTTTACTGTATAATGAACCCTCCCTATAACAATAACTCTCTCTCCAAAGATGATGTTTCTTGGTCCATTTTAATATTGTTGTAGAGAGGTTTTACTGCACAAATAAGAGTACTAGTTGCTTCAATCCTTCGAAACTAAGCGAACTTGGAATGACAGGTGAAAACGCTCTTGAACACTGCAAATTAATTAAAGATACTCGGTGTTTACTCCTTACTTAAGAAACGAATAAAAAGGAGTTAACTGGAACGGCATTGACCAATAAAACTGAATTAAAATATCATATGCACAGTGAAGTTTCGATTCCCCGAAATTCGTTCACTGCGTTCGTTTTCGTTTGCATGACGTAACGGACTTTGTAACGATCCGTATCGACCATGAGCACCTGCCCATAGGACGCGGAAACCAGATCTAGCTGGACCTGCCGAACCCTGACGGTGTTAAGAGAGTTCTCTACAGGTGACGGAGTTCGGAGGTCAGTGAGGTCAAGAGAACGAAAAACACGCTAACATGCAAACATCGTGAATCATTTGGGATAGTGGGACACGCCTAAAACAGACCCCGAAATAATGACCAGGTGATGGTTCTCATGCGAGAAAGATACTGACGGTTTCGGTCCGTATTCAAGATAGAGCTAGGTGCTTTCAGACGACGAGTCCCATTAATTTGCCTGAAGAGAATATCATAAAGAGAATATATATGATGATTTCACACACGCATCAATATATACTTGAGCTCCCTATATACTTATATCCACTATGTGTCGTTCTTTCGCATGTGAAAAACTTCACACTATTCGGTTTTTAACGACAATTTAGACCTGCTTAGTCACGTGGTGTAGTCTTGAATTGAACTGCTCGTTATAGTCCTATTTAGCAAATTTATTTTTGCTTTCGAAATATTTCCAGTTGTTCGCATTATCCTAGCAACAATTTTAAAACGTTCCTTTAAATTTCAAAGTCTCGAAACACTTCATAACACTTTATTTTATATAAATTATTATATTTTTGATTTCTTACAAATATATATAAGCTAATGAGAAAGCTTTTAAATTTTTACTAATGTGATATGTCATTGTCACAACATTCAACCATTATCGATCCATCGTTGGATAAAAGTATCTCTCACGGCTCCGCTATGCATGTCCGAATCAAGGATAAACCCTCTATGGATTACTTTGTTTTTTCTTTCGATTTCATCCATTCGTTTTGTTTGTAAATATGTTCCCGGTATTAGATAATTTTTGGTTATCTTGTTGTGAATTTTGGTTGTCCATCGTTGATAGGTCTTCGCTGTAATATTTCGGATTCCTTGATGTTTAAGTTTCTTTACAATAAGTACAATGTCCTCAACACTAGTGTCTACAAAAATTGCAAAAGATATCATTTAGAGTAAACATTGCAGTTAGTTAATATATGTGAATGTTCTGTTTGCTTATATCTTCTCCGTAGACCGAGGACACCTAAGATACTGCTGCTTAAAACGAGGTAGGAAAAGAGTAAATATGGATTTGGTGCGAGAATGGCAGTAATATGGCACTATAACAAAAATTTTACTCAGATAAATTGTATTACATGTGCGAAAATGTAAACATAAACACACCCCTTGTTTTATAAAATATAGTTAATGTTAAAGGGGCTCATAACCCTTAAGGGCTACGAAATGCCTTCTGATAGCCTGAAGTTCAATATTCTATGACTTTTAGAATAACACATACACAAAAATAAAAATTTGCACACTGGATTATTATATTATGCACTTACTAAAATCATCAACAAAATGTATTTATGTATTGCTATTTTTTTATAATAAATTAAAATATTATGCTAGATTTTGAAAGTTAAATTTTATACCACCTTGTGCGCACAACACAACTGGATTTTATTATCTAATTACCAAAGGTAATGTTCTAAATGATAAGTAATGAGTATAGCTTCAATTAATGAAAATCTTGAGAAAATAATGGTATTTAATATTTTTAAGACCGTAAAAAATAGAAATGTTAAAATTTTTCATTTTTTCAAAATTAAAATACATTTAGATAAAAATATTATTATCTAATCTGTTCTCATTTTCGTCATTTCATTGATTATGTATGGCTACATAAGTCTGCTAAATTTTATTACACTAGTATAAAAATATTTTTAGATGTCTTTGCATGCAAGACCAAAATTTACTCTTTTGAGAAAAACGCCTTTAAACGCTAAAGGAAAATATTTATCAACATTAGAATTATTATCTATTGGCATCAACTTATTTTCATAAACCTATTTAGAATACAAGAGAAGATTATGTGGGACGTTACTTGGATGTTATAATTTAAATTTTTTGCAAATTTTGTTTTCTTTCTAACTGCCGACAAATTCCCACAGCAGGTTTGGCGCGGCGAACAAAATGCGATATTTGTTTTTTGTCCATTATTTTTTTAATATATATAAAAATGTTTAATTCCTTACATTTTTCATCATTTTGTTGATAGTGTATTAATACAAGAGCATGCCGAATTTCATTGGAGTAGCACAAATAATTCTGTAAATGTCTTACGCGCAAGGGTGAAATATTCAATCTCGAGAGAAACACGTTTAAAGAAAAATTCTTCGCCAAATTTGGAGTTGTTATCTATATGGAATAATACACCCTCATATACTCATTTAGAGTGCACCAGCAGAGTATGTAGGACTTTCTTTAGCTGCTGTAGGCTTTTTTTTTTTTAACTTTTGTTGTCTTTTTACCTGATAAGTTTTTATAGCACTTTTGGTACGATGAACAGAATATGATATTCACTTTTCGTCCATTATTTTCATGGCATGTGCAGCATATAAACCAAGATCAATTCCATTTTCTTCCATGGTGGACAACTGCCCCTTTCCACCCACATTAAATTGTATAACTGATTCATTGGTAGCAGTGTTTACGATTCGCCTACCTGAACCAGATGACTTCAGGCAGAACTTCCAAATTAATAAATTCAACGGTTCATTTGGATATTATATTTCCCCACCCCTAAACAACAAGATAACAATTTGGGACGAGAACGGTCATTTAAAATTGGTTTTATTCTCTTCATGACTGATTTAAGTAAAAAAAATCTGATGAGACGAAGATGCTTTATTTTCCGCAATAGCACGTTGGTAAGCACACCATAATTCGTTTCATTTGGGACAAAATTTACGTGTTAGGTTGTTGTCATCAGCACCTGTATGGAAAAACATAGCCTATATTGATTTGAGTATGCCATTTAAATTATCGCTGTGTTCTGTTCTGGCATTACCATAATATGAGCCGAGTTAACTGTTTCTCTATCGGTTAATCTACCTTTACCATCAAAAGTTTTGGCGCCCTCCAATTTCTTGCCCATAATATTTTGCTTGATTTTTAGTAACCTAGCCGTCATTCGTTTTTGAATATGGCCAATACATTCATTTTTCGTGGAAATATTTGACAAACAATACGCACAACCATCGCTTTAACTTTTTTGACGCTCGTATCATCCACCAACCTCATTCACCACTTGAACTGGACTTCGCCGAAGCTTTCTTCATTAACATGTTTCGTGATTCCATTGTGAATGACCACAGCTCAACTCCTTCCTTCAGCTCAGCTTGGCGAAATGTACTCCACCTAACTCCTTCTGATATTAGTCCATAGTCCCGCCATAATTGCCACCTCTGCTAACATAGAGCCAACTTTTCCACAATTTGGTAATTCTGGGAGGAGTGGCCGCACCACAAAAACCACGTATTACTTGACTTCCTACTTTTGGAAGTGAACATTTCACTTAATAACTCAACTCTGGTTACATCCGCGAATCAACCTCGTTTGTTGACGATATTCCACGTGTTCACTCCCGAAGAAGGGCGAACATCTATCGCCCGAAACGCGTAGCTCGAACTCAATCTTGACATAAATACGCTTCTAAAACGTTGTTTTTTGTCTCTCATTCATTGTTTCTCAACATTCACATATAGGGAGTAATTCCTTTATCGAAAAAATGTTTCTGCATCACTATCTCCAATATATTTGACATATTTAGCTTTTCGCAATTTCTCTGAACGCTTCTATGTTCGACACATTCCGACAACCTCCATGCTACCAGCTGAACCACTGTGAGTTTTTCGCATTCTTTTTCGTGCGAAGTTTTCCAAGCTTCAAATTTTGAGCCTTTATGAGCTTCTGTATACGAATTACACTTTTTACAAAATGAGGACATAATTTCTTTGTCGATTACTTTTATAATTCTATCTCCAATCACTGTATGTACACTTAATAAAGGAGTATACATCCGAATTTCGTCCTCACTAACTATTATATTCGAGGATCTAGTAAGAACCACTTCATCCCTTGCGGCTTTCTTCATTGAATTTTTAGCAACCTCAGATGTGGCCATATCAAGATGTTTGACACGCTTGTCGTAGGAAGCTTGTGCATTTGAAGGTAGTAAATCCACGACTGCGCAAAACATGTTTATCCCAGATAATCCCTGGCCCACGAATCTTATGGCATACAAGAAACGAAGGTTTATTTCTGCTACATTGTTTTTAAAACCAATAGATTTTAACTTTGGATACAAGCTATAGGTCCACAAGCACAACAGTTCAATATAAATTTCAGTGACAATCCATTTATATTTTCTTCCGTAAACTTAATATGTCCATCTCATATTTTAAACAAAATGAATTGTTCCAAGGTTTCAAACAACAAATCTTTATAATTCGATATCCTTAGAAAGTTTCATCGGCAGACTTAATGTCCACATAGACCATTTTCAGTATTTTACTGGATGGCGTTTCAAGATTTACATTTCTTATGTACATATTGCCTTGGAATTTCCACATTTTAGGTCGAACACTAGAAACTCATTTCTTTATTATTAATATTATTTTTTAACATATTCATAATGATTTAAAAAAATATTAAATTGGTTGAAAAATAAACTCAAAATAAAACCTGCGATAGAGCAACATGTAAGAACAAGTGCACTCAAGACGATAAATAGTATTTGTTTACGAAATTTAAGACGAGTAAAGTAGTTTACTTCTTTCGCCGTGCTGCCATTCCTAAATTAGCATGTGCGAGTGGGTACGTGCAATCACTTTTCCCATTTAAATTTTTTTCTTTTAAATGCTAAACATAAAAACATTAAATCTAAATATTGCAATTTATTTATAGCAGATCCTTCTACTTTGATTTTAAGGAAGTGGTTGCTATCAACATTTACAGAAAGGTTTGATCTTTCGTTTAGAAAAATATTTTTTTAAGTCGAAAAGGGTATGTGCCCCCTTGAAGTAGCAGTTTAAGCTTATTGACGACACTGGACGCCATTTTACCAACTTCCAGTTTCGCAACATCTTCTGTCGCCTGTTGATACGACTGAATCTACAGTAAGTACAAGATTTACATCAGAAAAGGCCATGCTAAATATCATTTGGCAGTAAGTATGCAGGCAGTCAAAATCCTGTCAGTCGTGCGTATATGCAAAGTGTTTTTGCGGGAGGGTGGGTCACGGCGGACGTCCTTTGCCCGTAAGTAAAGGCTTAGCTCAATTGGCTTGCTCTGATAATCCTTTCAACGACATAGCGGCTAGTTTAATGCACGCATCTAGAGATCCAAAGACGCGCCTTGTACTTGTTTGCCTTCTAGATAAAATCGATTTCTGATTTGAAGGGAGCTTCTGTCGCCCAGGAGGTTGCTGCTGCCGTTTCAATGACGACGACCCCGTCTCTAGGGGGAGTCGCATTGCAGCGAGCATCTCGATTACTACCATTAGATCGCTGATCAAGCGCTTTTTTGTCAACCCTTTTTTCTGTCTCGCCTGCAGCTTCTTCTTATCTTCTTTGGTCTCCACTCTTCCTTTTGACAATGGAATGGCTGTTCACTTGGTTCCCTTCACTTGTCGTAAGCTATCTTCATTGTACAGAATTCTACTCGAAAATGGAAACAATGCTTTTGAGAAAACCAATACAGGCTAACGACATTCCCCTTTTCATTGCCGAATTTGAATAATTTGTTTTTGCTTAAGCGGCTTGATTACAATTAAGTTACTTAACAAAGGTTAGGATTGATTATATAAGCAAAACTATAAAGTGTCTAGTTCCGTTTTAATGAGGTAACGTTCCAAAGTTTTGTCTTGATAGAAAATTATATTCTTTTGACTTACACTGGAATAGTCTTATGTACTTTGAATGTAGATGCTTCTTAGGCCATTTCACGTTAGTTGAAAAGAATCACCCGTGGTAGATAAAGTCACAGGTTCATGTATTATTTAGTGCATTGGATTTAAAAGTTCTGATTTTCAGGAGCAACCTTTACCATGAGTTCCATAGAGTCCTTTGGCAATTTATTCTATAGGTTTTAAGAACTAGTTCATCAGGCAGTACAACAGAGTTCACAAATTCTAATCGGCATCAAGTGCAATCACTTCTATGGTGAAGTACTCAAAGTTTACGCACAACTTACGTAAGGTATATGCCACGTAATCTTGCAGAGCCACCAAGTCTGTAGCTGGAACCTTTCAATGGGGGGGGCTTAGATTTCCTTAATACTTTATGATGTATTTTTAATTAACATATTTACCAATACTAACTAAGCAGACTAATATATTTAGCATTAATAACTAATTTACTTAACATAAATTTTGCATTGAATACTTATAGAGATACACTAAAATTTAGAATTTCCCTTATCCCAACCATAGAGCAGTGTTTATCAAAATAGGTTGCGCAGAACCGCAGCGTACCATGACACCCTTCCTGGGGTTCTGCAAGCAATGTGTGAAACATCGATGACAATTCCGAGAAAATCTGTAAACGCTATAATCCTTCCTCCCCGATGATAGCCATCTAGGGTCTAACCATATATAACCAATATCCAGCAAAAATAGAAAGGTATGATTTGCCTTTTATAATGATATATTTATTGCTTATTGTTATGTGTTTGTCCAAATAGTGATGAATAATAGAGCTTTAAGGTTTTCTTAAACGTTTATCGAGGGGTTCCGTGGTTGGGCATGTGGTACGGAAAAAAAACCACACACGAGGTACACAAGATCTATAATAGAAATCTATTTCAAACACATTCTTAACGTCAAAGAAAAATTTCAATTGTCGTGTACAATTTTATACAAGACAAAAAATTTAAAATAAAATTCTGCAACAATTTATTTTGAGAAAAAATATAATATTTCCCAGGTGGCACAGCACCTTCCAGCCCCAGCGTAGCTGTGGCTCTATGTGTTACACTTCCTCTCTAATAAGGAATTTGTATATCAAATATTTTATTAGAAAAAGAGTATACATACTATGGGCGCCCATAAGAGTACTTTTATTGGAGGGAGCTGAGAAAAATCATCAACTCCTTCTCAAACCTGTCAAACATTTTAGTGAACGTACAAGATACTAAAATGCTACAAAAATAATTGATACTGCTTAATAATTAGCAATGAGCTAAAAAAGTACCTTATTTTAAAATGTGACTGTACAACGTTTGAAAATAAATGCATAACAGAATCTGGCAAATCGAATATTGAAACGGCTAGGGAGGCTCGAATCCCCCTCTGCCCCACATGGGCGCCCACGATACCCCCATTCCTTAGGGAATTGCGTTCAGTGTAGAAACATACAAAATCAGAAAAAATTCTTCTTATCTTGTCAGTGAATTATTTTTCACACTTCCAATTCAGTATAGATAAAGAGTGTATAATATTGAAACCTTAAATTGTGCCTAGATTAATTTTAACAAACAACAAAATTAAACGCACGCAGTCATTCTTTTATCCATCAATTTATAAAAAAAATTCGATTTTTTCCAAAAAGGATTAAATAAACATTTCAAAACAAGGAACGTATTCACAAAAATATTTTAAAATTCACAATCAATCGAATTTTTGACAAAATGTATGACTAACGATTTTTTTTAAATAGGTTATACTTTTATGTCCCTTAGTTTCATAGAATGGATTTAACACAATGATTGACAAAAATGTGATTGAAAGGATGAAGCTATCCCGATAAAAATTACTAAATTTTGTGGAAGAATAACAGAGTTTAGTGCACTGAAAATATTCCGCGTACTAGTTAAAAATTCTATCAACCGTAGATCTGTAACTATATATCCATACTATGCGTTTGCGTTAATTCGTAGATGATACTATGAATATTTTCAGTATATTAAACTTAAAAGATCCAAGTGGCATCCGAACTTTTAAAACACGCGTGTGTTGCCTCCTCTCGCCTACGTTAAGTACTAGCATTGTATAAATCCAATTACCCAGGTAATATACGTCAACTCGATAGATCAAACCGAAGAGCAACGTTCACCCCTTCCAACAATTCCCCTAAGTTACCCGGAAAGGGAAAGGTCCTCTTTGGGAAAACACCGGCAGAGATTGAAATAGAAAGACCTCATATAGGAGTGGGCTGAAATGCCCGGTCCCTAGTTCATGGGGGACGGAGGAGGGATTGAAAGGCAAGAGCACCCATGTTGTATACTTGAGGGGGTACCGCCTCTGGGGTATTACGAAGTTTACCAAAGCTATGGTCTCGAGAGGAAAGCATTATTTAATGCTATGTCGCGTCTTTTTTGGTACGGTATTCGCTGTCACAATAGGCTCTAATAATACGTGAAAGCCATATGTTGTGGGGGTGAGATTGGTGGCGGTGGGGTGATGGGACCCCAACAATGTAGTGGTTAAACTGGAGGGGTGAGAGGAACCCGTGGATTTATCAGATTTCCATTCTAGTTATTCGCACAAGTTTTATCCTTGTTTTCAGATTTTTAACAGATCAGTAGCATGTGCCATATATTGTCAAATTTATTTTCCTCCGAGATTTACTAATAAATTTCGTGTTGAGCAGCTCCACCTACAATATGTAAGGAAGAAAGTTACAACATTTTATTTCAGGAAAAAGATTCTCGAGTACAATATTACCGTCTAAATATATACTCAGGCTAAAAACACGTGTGTGTTTTTATATATATATAGGGTGTTCAAAAAATATATAATTTCAATTTTTATTTGCATTAAAACTACAATAAATAGAGACTTAATTCCTTTCTCCATTACGTGGCTGAGGGTCGAAGTTTTCTTCTGCATGGTTAGAGTGTCCACACGTGAGAAACAGTGCACGTGCGTTTATAGAACGTAACAGATTCTGAAAATAACCGTGATGGCATCGACACTGGAGGATGCTGCTTGTGCAATATGCTTTATGGAGACGAAATCACTAACAAAATTGCAACGAAGCTTCAGAAATGTGCACAAGAGGACAATCCTATAATTTACAAAATAAATGTAACTTCTTTTGGTATGTGCGTATTAATGAAGCTTTCTGCAGTGTAATGCCCGATATTTTGCAGCGAACGTGGACAGAACAAGACGTTTGTTTACACACTATCGTAGAGAACAAAGAAACGCACGTGGAGACATTTTAACTATGCACAAAAAAATTTGGACTATTAATCACGTAATTAAAAATATAATTAAGTTTCTTCTGCGATGATGCTGAGGTAAGGCGTTCACCTAACGTGACGTTAGGTAAGGTTCGATTCCGAACGGTGCCCTTCTTTAAAAAAACAAACAAACAAAAAAAACAAAAAAAAACACGCTTACCATTCTGTTGCTTCAGGGAGTTATTTTGCTAGGAATTATGGGGTTCGGATTCCTCGGATAAAATGTAGGTCCATTGTCTTAATACGGTGCAGTGGTAAAGTAATGGTCATTATGCCACTAAACCGGGTTCGCCTCTTCATGGTGTTGTTGTAGAACGCGCGCCATTTTGCTGCCTAACGTACTGTTCGTTCACGAAAAGAAGTCCCATGCTATAGTTAGAAATAATAAGTGGTGACGCCATAAACCGGCTAGCCGCTTACAGCAGAGTAGGAGTCCAATCCCAGAACTTGATTTTGGTAAGGCTCTTAAAAAAGGTAGCTGGCGCATCCGCCATTTTGATGCCATCGTATCATGTGGTTTAATTCATTACCATACAAAAGAATGCAACAGTTGACCAGGGTTTTCCATAATGAGTGAAATTTCTCCCTGGTCGTAATGACCGGACCAATGACAAATTTTACTCGTTCTTCCTTGCTGTGTTGAAGTTGAGTGATTTACAAGCGTGTTATTTTTAATAAAATAGGGTGAAACTGGTGGTGGATGTGCCGTTGTAAATTGTTCAAATCACTGGAGATATAAACATAGAATGTTTAGATTTGCAACAGAGCCTGTAAGAAGAAGAAACTGGACTACTAATTTTCCAATGGTAAAAGTTGTATTACGAAACCGAAAGTGTATAATAAAATGGCGGCTGATTCATTGACCTAGAATTCTAGGGACTCTAGTTCTTGGCGGCCGCCAAAAATGAGTGCAGAACTTGAAGTCCTATATTGTTGCAAGCATCTATCCAGTTTGTGATGTAACCTCCCGATATTTCTAACTGTTCCATTGGACTTCTTTTCGTGAACAGACAGTAGTTCGGGATTTGGTTTTGGTAATGGAGATTGAAATTCTTCAGGAAATTTTAGATCACGGTGGAGCTGACCCTAGGTTATAAAACCACAAAAAGGAAAAAAAAATCTGCTAATATCAAATGATTGCTTTTTTTTCTTTAGTGGAACTACCTTTATCTCAATGAATGGAGAGCATCAACGTAGAGTTATTGGGGTGGCAAGCATATTTATGTACGTTTATACATTACAGTATATGTAAAATCTCAATTTATTTCAGACTATGGGGAGGGGGCCCATATAACTCTACGCCTATGATGGAGAGTAAAGAATTTGAACCGTTCTTTTCCCCTTCTCTCTGTAGAAAAATTGCCTGAATTTCTTGTAAATAAATAATATTAATTTTCCATTTGCTTCCTAGTGTAAAAGATTAAAAGAAAAGATTGCCATTTGGTCTTTTCTCATTTTGAATTAGTTTGTAGTTTCAAAACCGCAGAAATAGCCCTGCATTACTTGTATGTACGCTGAGACAAAAAAAAAAAAATTGATGCATCTCGAAAAAATTAATTCAAATATGAATTATACTATAGTTCGTTTGTTGACCTTTTCCTCACAAAGTCTATACATTGACTTTTAATTTTAGAAAAATACAGCTGCCATACTTAGTTAAATGACATCACGTTTTAATACAATGTTAATTAACGCTTTATTTGAAATTAAACAAATAGCTCTAGCAATCAAAGACCCAATCAGTCTACGGCTGTGCATCAAATATAATGGTAGATGACGGATAATATTATTTCCGATTATTCAAAAGCAAAGAAAATATAGCTGACCAGGATATACGCTCAGGGAGAAACTGAACCATATTTGGAGACTAGCTCCAAATTGGAACCCTCAAGGAAAGCGGAAAAAAGGTTGATTAAGAAAAACATGGAGGAGAAATGTAGGAGACGAAACTGCAGAAAAGGGTAGAGCGATATCTAGACTTGTAGAAAACTGACGCAACTGGAAATCTTTTGTGTAGGCCCTGTGTTCTCCTTGAGATCAAAGGAAGTCGTAGAAGAAGTATTTATTTGAGTTAAATTTATATTTTCAGCTTCTACTTGGTTTCAGTATGTGTATTTGTAACGTTATTATACAGTATAAATTAAATATTTGCGCATCTTTAATGAGATATGGTAAAAAAAATTATATTCCTCTTTATTTCATTTATAATATATATTAGAATATATAATAATTTAAAACACTTCTATTCATAATTTTCAGTCGGCCCACAGAGAAACGTGATCATTATTGAAGTAAACACCGACACATTGTAAATGGCAAGTTTACAAACATCTATCCATTGTATAAAAGAAAATTCCCGTTCCTCATTTAAATACAGTTGGAAATTAATTAATTAAGCCCATGCAATTCTATTGTTTTAACCCGTATTTTTTATTTTCCAAATCCGGATAAATTTGTGTAATTGATATCCTTCGTTCGTTATGGTGAGGATAATGTTTACAATTAGCCCTTCAGGGATTTGCGAATCTTCCTCCCCCTTTCCATTGCACGCTGTCCCCACGGGCTCAGAACGAAATCTAAGTGGATTACTTCGTACTAACGGATTACCTACAGCGCTAATCTGATTTTTGCCGGAGCAGTTCCAGTGACGTCAGGAATACGGTTTTTATTTTTTACACTCTTTCGGGGCCCAATTCCTCGATTACGGAACAGTTTACACTCAGAACATAGAAACGAATATTATAGAGAGAGAAAGAAAGACTAGTTTTCATTTATTTGAAAACTCATAATAATAATAAATTAAAACTTACGACTTTATGATTCTGAATTTTCTGTGTGCGTGTGTGTATGTATGTGCGTGCGTATGTGCGTGTGAATTCTTATACATTTCTGTATATCAAGTAAATCATGTTTTTTTGTTTAATATATATATATAATCCTCTTTCATGTGTGTAAAAAGAAGGGATGCATTTTAAATTCCATAGACAGTGGAAATTTTGTATTAATAGTTTTTCTAATATAGATCATAAATTTTAAAATTTTTTGGAAAAGTTGATTTTAAATTAGAATTCCAAGACACGTAATATTCTTTACAACAGGAGGAACCAGACCGTGTTTTGATCAAAGTTTTGAACATATTTTATAACACTACCCAATTAATTATACGAGTACTGTAAATGTGATGTTAAGGATTACAAACAGTGTAATATATATTTGATGTTGTAAGGTATTCCTCGTATCATCCATGTCAAAATGTATTATATTTGGGTCTGGGTCGAAATCCCGACACCTGAAATCCTGACAAGCCAGAATTCCGGCAGCCGAAATCCCGACAAGCCAGAATCCCGACAGGTTCGAAATTCCAACAAGCCAAAATCCCAACAGGGTCAGAATCCCGACAAACCAAAATTCCGACAAGCCAAAATCCCGATAAATCAGTAATTCTGAATTATTCTTAATAATATTAATTAAGTATTCTAATCAAAGAGGCTATTAATGACTTGATTTCTGGAAATGATAACCCATTGGACCATTATGTTGTATCTTTTGTGAATGTTAAATTTTCATTTAATTTTCGCCTCCTAAATCCGCACCTGCATTTTATGCTTTCGGCCTAGGACCTATAAAAACCTTAATTCAGCGCATACACGG
>QLNU02015360.1:141708046-141744262 GCA_006491805.2 Dysdera silvatica
TTTTTCATTAAGCTTTGTTTATTATTTTTTATTAAGTTTTAGTTTTTGCTAAACGATTTTTATGTATTTTTTCTGAATTATGAGAAAATGAAATACAAGAATTTACTTTCTAAAACTGGCGAATTACATAATTATTATTTACTGTAATTTTATTGTATTATATGGGTACTTAAAACCAATAACACACGTGAACTCCAGAGTTGATTCTTTAAGCGATATTGAGCAAAAGCGTCCGAAGGAATTGTTTGAAGAACGTTCTTGGCGAAATTTTTACAAGGCAATTTTCTTGGCCATTTTTGTTAGACAAACTTCTGTGATGTTTTTAGGAAATTTCCTGACGTTATATCCACGATCTTAATTTCCAAATGAAGCGAGTGAATTGAGGTAAGATATAAAAAATTGCATTGGCCATGCGAAGTAATATCTCTAGAAAAAAAAAAATTATATTTTTGGTATATTACATATCAAATCTGCTTTAGCTATTTCGAAATAATTAATAACATGATTTTGTGTACCTGTTTCAGATAAAAATAACGAAGGTATTAAATTAAAAGTGACAAAACATGCACAATTAAATTACGCTGTTTTAGATACAATTCACGAATTGGAGTGTAATTATAAAAAAACTGACTTAAACCTGCTGCGATTTTTCTAATGTCATCTCCTACTAAAAATCAACACACACTCATTCGTAAAACGTAGTACTCCGCTTTGCTTCTTTAAAATAACTAGACAGAACCAGTGACGTCTTAAAAATGTTTACATTACAATCTAACTAAATATATTAATATTAATATATTTGATCACATTAACTTAAAGGTAAATTTTGGAGTGTTTTAGAATAAACGTTTGCAGACACCGTGTATAGTTCCCCAAACAGCTTTCAAATCTTAGCATGATCGATTAAATGGTAGTCTATAGTATTCGTGCTTTCAAACATGTGACATCACAGGCAAACAAACAAACGAACGAATATTATACTGTGATGACAGAATAACAAGAAAGATATCAAGTATAAGGAAAAAATTTGTAGCATAAAAGAAAGCGTCGTATTACTAATTTTGTTTTGTATTAAGAGTGCTGACGATGATATGCGAATCTTCTTAATTCCAGCACAGGAATTCCAATATCCCAACACAGGAATTCCAATATCCCAACACAGGAATTCCAATATCCCAACAGGCTTTGGTAAAACGTTTGCGTCCTGTAAAGCTGTATGCTTGCGAAGGCCAGTAGTTCTGTCTCTCGCCCCCCTCTCTTTTTCTATCCTTCGATAATGTAATGCACGTTTACAGTGGCATCGTATACAGGGGCGAACTTAGCTAGTGCGCCCTCATGGGCGATCGGACACGCGCCTCCGAATGGGCAAGGACTCGCTCCTTCTGAAAATCCAAGGTATGCGCCTTTTGAGAGTGGCGGATTTACCAATAGGCTTAGAAGGTAATAGCCTACGGCGGAAAATTTTTGATGGCGGCAAATCTTCGACGAAAATGTTACCGCCGAGAAGTTTGAGAAGGCGGGGAAATTTTTGGTGGATAATGGAATTAATAATTTAATTTGTTGTGTTGAGAAGCATAACTAGGCAATGGGAACGGGTGAGCTGTCATGGGCGTCATCTTGAGAGAGATTCGAAAAAGCACCAAATTCGCGGATTACAGCATTGGCGGAAAAACGAATTTGAAATAATCGTCAGAGTCGTCAAATTAAGAATATAGCAAAAGCGCCTCTAGATACGATTGGTAAGATAAGGTGGCAAATTATGTCAGCCTATAGGCGGGAAAATTTGTCAGTCTACAGGTGGAAAAATATATCAGAGCCTACAGGCGGCAAAAGATGTTAGGTACTACAAGTGGCAAAATCATAAATCCGCCCTTGCCTTTTAAGTGGACCCGGTCCGCTCCTGGTCGTATCCACAGAGAAATTGGATAAAATGTCATTGGGATTATGTACTGTTTACAGATAAGAGTTGCCTAGTTGTTTCCCTGATTCTATAGCTGTTAATTTATCTGATGTGAAAATGGTATCACGTGCCATTGTGAGATTGAGTTT
This sequence comes from Dysdera silvatica, assembly GCA_006491805.2. Classification (NCBI taxonomy): domain Eukaryota; kingdom Metazoa; phylum Arthropoda; class Arachnida; order Araneae; family Dysderidae; genus Dysdera; species Dysdera silvatica. The sequence goes on from QLNU02015360.1 coordinate 141,710,096, forward strand.
CTAAGAAGACTAGTTGTTGTATTGCAATTACGTTTCTGTCTTCATGCACCATAGGTGAGCAAGGAAGACCTCATACTTTGCGTCCGAAACATATGTCGTTAGTTTGAAACGCTGCCATTTACAGTTATGCTAAGAGACACAATATTTTTGCCTGATTTTGGAGATGTAATTTTACAGGTATAAATAGTATTAGTACTTACAGTGCCGTATTTCCCAATAGGTTATACTAGGCTATAGATTAGAGCGGCAAAATTTTGTGTATTGAGTCTGATAGAACAAAATCAATACCAGACGATGATATAATCAGATGTTTTGCCGAGAAGAAAGCTAGACGTCATGCTTTCCATTTAAATACCAGTGTTCTATAGGCTTTTACTTTTTACTAAAATTAAAATTTATTTCAATAAAATTGAATTTGATTTATTATATACAAAGAAGAGATAATACTTCAATATAAGTTAATATTGTTTAATGTTTATGTTTCAATTTATGAGTTTGTTTTTCAACATATTTATTATCGACACAAAATTTTTTGGCGTATATTGAATGTAACAATTTTTATGTTCCTACTGCTGATTGGGGAAGGGGCCGGGCGGGTAGGCAGGGCGGCAAAAAAAGCATCCGAGGGACGGCAAAATGGTAAATTCTCCCATGAGTATATATGCTTTGCAAGCTAGTGTAGAATGGATATTAAATAAGCTTTTTTTATTATAGATTCCAATTTAAGAACTGCTTCTTAATTGACGGTATCTGGATGACTTCAAATAAGGATAATATCTGCGTCGTGAAATATCCACAATTAGTAGGCAGACTATTTCTATAGCATACCATAATTAGTAGGTAGACTACTTCTATAAATAATGCCAATACGCTTCATATTGAAAGAACGACTGCTTATTACAGTATGTTAATTTAAATTAAATTTTAATTATTTATGCAGCAATGCTCTTAACAACAACAGTAATAATAATTTTATTCTTGGAGAGATCATGAACATTTGTACAGAGATACAGTATAGTTATATTTAGTGATATATAGTTCATGTCCCATTGTTTCCCGGGTGAATATGAACTATATATATCACTATTTAGTGATATACGTATAGTTCATGTCCACCCGGGCATCGGTGTATAAAGACAGAGGCCCATGCTGTCCGAATAATTTTAATTTTGAAGTACAGTTATAGATTGTAAGGTGGTCATTAATGCTTTAAAAATTATTAATAAGCACCATCTTCATTACAGCTTGTTATGTATCTAGAAAGAAGTATAACTAACGTTTAAGTTTTGATATGAACAGCTAGGGCTGCTTGCAAGCTGAAAACGAAGGCGTCATAAACTAATAAATCTGTATAATTATCTAGTATAGCTATACATCCAATATAGTCCAATATGCACGCAGTTCTATTTTTCAGGGAGAGGAAAATGCCTCTATTTTCCCCGCTTCTTGGTGCAGAAAATTGTGCAAAGCCTGATATTTAATGAAATGTATCATATTTATAATGAAATAAACCAATATTTTTTATCCTTTATCGATTAAGTTTCTCCAAATATTCTTCTGCAATTTAACATCGAAAAAAAGACAATATTTTTTTAAAGTTAAGAATAAATTTTATTGTTTTTTAAACTTCAGTTAATTGAACTGCTTGTTTTGAAACATAAAATCATATTACCCTTTTATTTTAGATACAATTTTACTTTAAAATTTGTAATTTTCATAACTAGATTATTTTTTGTAAGCTCAATAGTTAGATTTATGGGCTATTTATAATTCATTCCAAGCAAAATAGTTTGGCAGTAGTTGTAACTGTCTTAAATCAGAGTTTCGAATTTAACCGATTTGCAACTGTAGGATGTTAGTGGTAAAAATATATTACATAACTGCATATAGATAATAAAATTTAATACATGATGCATGCAAGTTTCATGAATAAAAACATAGCCATGTTGTAATTCATATAACATGCTTTCTCACATAAGGCAATTTCCATTTTTAAGTAAAATTTATTCCATTTAAATGTTCATTTGAATTTCTGTGAATTGAACTATTGCAACTGATAATTAAAATCGCTTGGAAGTCAAATACACCTAAGTAAACGATTGAGACTCCACGCAATTAAAATAATTTTATTAAGCCTTTCACCTGTCCTTTAGCATATTTTGTTACTTGCGTCAAAGATTATAATAAATGAATAATTTTAACTAAATAAATTGATAGAAATTAAGTGAATTTTAATTGCTTAGATTTCGCAAAATCTTGGAAAGAATATCATGTACCATTCATTACATTCTCATGTTTATCTTTCAATATACTCGGCGAAAAAATTCAATCCATTAATATGTCACTTTTGCAAACATTTTGGAGTACGAAATTATAGTATGTTTGGTTTATATATAGGAATATTAAATTTAAGATGAAAAGAAATGAAATGTTAAAATAGACAGTTCTGCCATCTAAATACGTTTTTAATTAAAATTGAAAAAAAATTGAAATAAAATTTTTAATTTGTCACAGCTATTGACGTCTTTCTTACTAACATTCTTTTTTTTTTTTTTTAGATTTGGTGAAGCTATATGCAGTGACTGCAATGGAAAATCGTATATTTGCAACTAAAATATCGTTAAAATCTCCCATTATGCTAATATTAATTTGTTTATTGAAAATCCCATTGGTGCAGATTATGATACAGCGAAACCCCTCAGCGTAGCGGACACTCGCCGGAGGAAAAAATTTGTCCGTGAACGAGGGGGGGTGAGTGAAAAATAGGGGGGGTCATTTTGAAGTAGCTAAACTACTTTTGAAGTATGCACATTTCAATCATTTAAATACTTCATTTCAGAACTTACGTGTAGTTTTAAGAACATGTGACAAGCTTAAGATAACGAACATAAGCATTTGTTGAATATAATAAGTAAATTTACAACAAAATGTTAAATATTAAAATTTATTTACCTTAAAAAATATTTATCAGTAGTTGTTGGATGAGCTTTGCTCACCAGTCCTCCTTCGAAATATATTTTTAATTGTTAGATTAAATCCCCCATTTCCTCGTCTTTACGCATACAGGAAAATACCTTTATTTTTGCACTAACTTACACGGCTTGTGTGGCAATCGACAAAAATCCATTTGAACTGCGATAATTTTGTGTTGATAATTGTTTATTAGTTTCGAGCAGTGTATCCTTACATGATTTGTTTATTATCAATGTCTTTATTAAGCATGAGTCATTTGGATCAGCGAATCCGAGTCAATTTCCACTCTTCGTTGACGTGAGAGGAAATTCTCCTTAGCTCTTATTCAGTTTATTCTTGGTTTTTTGTTACGAGAAACGCCTCTAGTGAAGGCCGAAGTTCAAACTTATTTCGTCCAGTCCGTACAGAGGCTCTACTCTAATGGAATGAATCTTAAAAAGAGTGTCTCTGTCTGTATCTGAGGGTGACCGCTAAGCAAGGGTTTGAAATACATTATTGTAAATCAGTTTCTGCCCGGGAATTTTTATCTGACCGTAAAAATGAAGTCACCGTGTCTGAGGGGTTTCTGTTAAGAGGGGTTTTACTGTATTTCATATATTTATATTTGTTAATATACTGACATATTATTAGGATAACAAAAAGAAATTCGCATCTGCAGAAAAATAAAATAATAATAAAGCCGACCAAAAGCCTCGAGAACTAAAAATTCTTAATAACGGTTTATATTTATTCCACATTTGATTCTTTTATTATTTTACTGTTTAAATATTGCAATTTGATTCTTCAGTGCGTTCTTTGCGACTAAGGGTTTGAGACCGAGTTCTATGTCATTATCTGTTTTGAAACCAACTCTAGATGTTGCCTTTATCTAGGTACGTTTCCAATTAGCTTTTAATTTAAAATATTAGGAAAATTTCTACTACAGAACCGTTTCAAAACAAACATTTTTTACATTCACGAAGACTTTCACGGCGTCTATTAATATACATTATAGAGCTTTGCGGGATATTCCACCACGTCTGTTTATTAAAAACACTTAACGTTTCACTCCGTGCTATGCGGAGCATCCTCAGAAGTAATACCGACCAAGTTTCCCTCTGTAAAATGCAAGACTTTCACTTGGTTCCTCGGAGGAAAATCTTCTGAGGATGCTCCGCATAGAACGGAGTGAAACGTTAAGTGTTTTTAATAAACAGACGCGGCGAAATATCCCGCAAAGCTTTATGATATATACAACCATTTTTTATTTCTGGCATTCAGTAGTTTCCTCGTTCAAATATACAGTAGGCATTAACTGTAATTTCCACTCATACTGCTTCGTATTTTAATGTTCTAGAGTTATTTTCGTTTCAGCTTTTTCATAAGTTTCTGTAAAATCGTCGCAATTTTCTGTTTTTTAGTCTTGCATTGTGAGAGGAGAAACTTCGATCATGAATAGTTATGTGCGTCTTACTGCGCCACGAAATACATTGGCAGAAAAAGAGGCATGCTCTCTACGGTGCTATTAGTATAAAACTCGGGTTAATACCATGAGTGGCGAAATCGTTACTATTATGCCAATGTGTAGCCGGTGGCGTAGGCAGAAAGTTTATAAGGGTTATAGGCTAAATGAGAGGGGTTACAGAGCTACAACTCATATATTCCTATGTTAAATATACAAAATTTCATTGCGATGGGGGGTTACAACCCCCAACACCCCCCCTGGCTACGCCTCTGTGCGTAGCTCACATTAAATGCAGTTAAAGTGAGTAATTTCCCACACATATATCATTGGAGGATGAGACACAACAGTTCAGTTTTGACTCTATAATTATAAAGAAAAATTGTTTATTTATAAGGAATTATTTATCATTAAACATTGTTTAATATTAAATATTATTTACTTTTAAAATATTATTTAGTATTGAAATTATTTCCTATATAAATATTATTTAATATTGATGATTATTTGCTATTATAGCATTACTTTTTATAAAAATAATTTAGTAATTAAATGTTATTAAAATTAAAATATTTAACAAATATTATATATTATTAGCAGTAAATTATTTATTAGCAAAAACAATTGTTTAATATGTTCGTTATTTAATGGAATTTTCTTAAACTTACTTCAATTATGAAAACTAAATATTTAAATATTAGCATAAATTGAAGGAAAATCTAGAACGAACAAGAAAAAACTGAACGGATTATTGTGTTTAGCTTTGCATCTTACGGCGGATTGGTATCACCAGTATGGGACTAGAGATTGCAGACAATCTCAGAATAACAACAAGTCTTTTACTGGGTGAAAACAATCATTAAATTTATTATTGAAACAATTATAAAATTGTTATCACGTAATCACTAACACGTTCAGTAGAAAATCATGGAATTTGATTATGCGCGGGTTCTCTTAATTATGTGAAGACTGAAAGGCTGAAATATTCATTATAGTATATACGTTCATTTTAAATTTAAACAAAATTGTTATTATTAGTAAGGCAGACGTCAATTTAACAATTTAACAACAAATTCAAAATTTTACTGCAAATTTTCGAATTTTAATTACAAACGTATTGACGTTGCTAAACTGTCGGTTATAAAATTCTATAGCTTATTATTTTAAATTGAATATTGCTTATTTTATATATGTATAATTATTTAATGGAGTACCATCGACGGCATATTATACCTTCATGCTTATCGTAGTCTTGCATTTGATATTGAAGTGGCAGGAGTATGCTCAGTTTAGGGAATTAGTTGAGGGAAATTCTAGGGATTATTATATGAGAAGGTTTTGAACAGAAATCTATTTGGAAGAATTCGAAAGAATCTATCGAAAGAACTATAAATACAGAAATTCACGAAGTTTATTGTCCAAATTTTAATCTTTGGAAAGCACTTTTTAATTCCTTGAATATCGCTAAAAATAAATCAAATGTAATATTAAACCATCACGTAGTCTAGTATAATTGCATGAGATATAATAAATGGGCCATAAACTAGTGTTTTTGTTTGTTTGTTTTTTGGTTTTACGGCTCAAAGACTACAGTGGTCATGCTGCGCCGGGACCTACTGTTTTCCGAGGAATCCGAACCTCTTAAGGCCTAGGGAACCAAACCCCGGACTACAGTGAGCAGTGCGATCTTTATGAGATCTCTGAGTAAGCGTTCTTTTTGCACTGCTGGGAGTCGAACCCGGATTAACGGATAAACTAGTGTTCAAAATTAAAGTTACACTCAGTGCCATTTCAATGGGAGAGGTACATATTTTGCTCTTGAACTCTCAATGTGCTTTATTTATAAAAAATCATTTTACAGAAAATTAAAGAGCTATAAACACTTAACGGAATTACAACAAATCAGTTTTTTCAAATCTCCTATGGAGAAGAACCCACAACCAAAAATGGTATAAAAATTGAAAATGGAAAATAAAATTCGTAAAAAACAGATTTAAGATAAAAAAAATTGCTGACTTAAACATCAACAATCATTTTCTAATAATTTTGCATGCTTATGTGAGAAAATTTTCCAACCTTCATCAATTTTTTACGAATCTTCGTTTTTGACTTTCAATGTTTGCATCAATTTTAATCGTGGATTCTTCTTCATAGGATAACTGAAAAAATTCAATTTGTTGTAATTCTGTTAAGTGTTTATAGTCCTTTAACTTTCTGCAAAATGATTTTTTTATAAATAAAGTACAACGAGAGTTAAAGAGCAAAATATGTACCTCTCCCATTGAAATAACATTGAATATAACCTTAATTTTGGACACCAGTTTATAAATGTTTCGAATTTTTTTTATGCGTTGGATTAGCGACGAAATTTTAATAGTTAGAGTAATAATCCTAGCTAAACATAATCATCTTTGCAAGCTTTACGGAAATAGATTAAAAAGTTGAAATTTAATTGATTTCTGTTCATTTGATTTACACAACTTCAAAAAAGTTTTGGCGTTTCATAACACTTTGCCACTCTTCAAGTGATCATAAGAATTTACAAATCATGTATAATTTACTTGACTTCAATTTTATTCAGACAATAAGTCCTCCCATTAATGTTTAACAGACTTAGATTTAATAAACTCCCTGATCTTATACCTTTTTTAACACCAAATCATCGCTATCCAACCTCAAGTACTTCTTCCCTCTTTCTACCCAAGTTCTTCACTTGCATTATTTTTCTGAAGTATATAATTTCTATAATCCACAATATGTGTTCCTTCTAACACAGTCTTCATTATACAATAATTTTTGCCACCTACGTATATATTATAGCTCAAACTAGAGCTTTTTTTATATTTGGAGAAAAAGAGGCGCCGTCCTCATCCAGGGTTCGAACCAGGGTCCCCGCGTTGAGCCCGCGGTGTCTTGACCTACTAGACGGACGAGGACAAGAACAAACGCATTTTTCTCCGTATATTAGGATGTAAGATAACTTAGGATGTAAGAACTCACAAAAATCTCGCCCCGGAGGCTTTTCTGTGTTGACCATATTTGGCAATTGTGTTATCCCTGCGGAGGGTAATAATATCTTACATATCCTTCATTACTAATTTTCTTAAAAGTATTTCTGTAACTCTAAAAATGAGTTGAAAAATTTAATCTTATTCATTCAACACACCCTAGAGATCTATCTGAGTCGAATTCATAATTTTATTTCACCTGTGTTACTATTTTAGCTTAACACAGAACCTTATCCACTTTTATATCACTATTTTTCTCAACAGTGGCCCAATTATTGTATTAATATTAATATCATTATAGTCTAATCGTCGGCTCACGGAAATGCTGTTTAAATCAGTTAAAGAACTATTTAACGTTTTTATATTCCAAATATTTCAGAAAGTAACAAACTTCAACAGAATCGTAAAACCATTTTGGAAGAGAATCCCGTAACAAGCTTCGGCTTTATATTCTCTTCCAATTCTAACCCAAATAATGAACCTAAAATGTAAAAATATTTCTTCCATGTTTTCTAAAATCGATTATGATATGTACCTCACGAAAAATGTATACAAAATTGGGTTTAATAAACATTATTATTATTATTATTATTAAGTAACTCTGATTTTATCCCGTTTCTTGTCGAATTAATATTGGACAGAGGCGCATGAGATATTTAGTACCGAAGTTATGGAATTCTTTATCTGACGATATAAAAAAATACCCATTCTACTCCTTTGTTTAACGCAATTCGTAAAATGCATCCAAACTTTATTACTAAATCAATAAATCAGTAGCTCAGAATTCTTACAATGTTATTTTCCATGGGTAGCACAGGCTTTGTCAAACCTTTGGTTTTTCTTGTGTCACCCAAGCTTATACATATATTGTCAATCTTGTATTAATTTCATGTATTTTATCTTGCCAAATGAATTGATTTATTGATTTAATTAGAGTTATTCGGTTAATATAAACTTTGACGCAATTAGAAAATATTCAACCCCTGTAACTCTGTTTTTCGCCTTAACCAACAGATGATGTGTAGTGGTCGTTGGTTTGAAGTAGGTCTTAATATTTTCTTTCTTCAAAGCATGCGCAATTTCTTCAGAAACCTTCTTTACGTATAGGATGATTATCCTCCATAATCGGCCTTTTCTTCACAGATTATCTACGCCTATCATCAAATCACCTTTGTAAGATAAATTTTTTCAAGTAGCCAGCATCCACATGCACTTTATTTGCCATATTTCTGGATCCTTCAAACCGACACTGCAGCTTAAGTTGGAGAACTGTAAAAGCTATGTGATAATGTAATGAATAGGTTAACCACATAAAAGATTCACTCTAAACTACATCAGAACTATGAGCATAAGATCTCATCTCTTTTCGATTTGCTGCATATGTCCATTCGTGAGTTTTCCTATGCCTCCACACAGCCGGATTCCTTCTTATAATAAAATATACATCAGCGTCAGAGGAAAAGGTCAACGTTTTCACGTTATGAGCTCTTTCTCTACTTCGCTGTTACACACTTTTGTTTTTGAGTTTCGAGAGACTTTTCGAGTATACGGTCTGGTTATTAATGACTCAAAACTAACGCTTGAACCTTATTGAACTTTGCAAAGAAGATGGAAAATCCTCAGATGAGACAGTTTAGGAAAAACAAGAGACAGTCACAAAGAGGAAATCTGTCTCTGGAATTTACTTTGAGAAAAACCGTAAATGGTAGGAATTCCAAAATTTGGAGCATATGTACAAGATATACACTTGCGCTTGAAAAAAGGAAAGATTGATCCTTGAAATATTTTTTTTGGATCCTTATGCATTTACCTTGTTGCACTTTTCTCACTTTTACTTTATTTTTGCTTTTTCTTATATTTACTGTTTATTTGATGTTTCTTCATTTTGGTTTCTTCTTTTGTATATTTATCATTTATCTGCTTTTTACTTTTATTAATTTTTTTATAATCAGAATTTTTTATCTTATTTACCTCTTTTCGTTAATTATTCTGTTCTTAGTTTCATTCTTAAGTTTTCTTTTCCTTATCTTTCGCATTTTGATCAATGACAAAAAAATACAAGTTGAATAATTTTATTGTTAAGGAATACTCCAGGGTTCCTTATTTTCTCCTCCTTTCTTCATCTCTGTCTTTTGTGATTTTATGATGTAAAACTAGCAGCCAGGTTTCTTCGACGTTCTTACTATTCACAGCCACCCTATTAATTAATAGAACAGCGAGTTCTCACTATATTCAACTTACATTCAGGCTAACATGCTGGGAGTTTTTCAAAATGCTACCGATTATTACCATCAGGTAAGGTAGGGTAACTTATTTAGATATAAACTCGTCGTAGATAGGAATTTATCTCCATTTAAATAATCATTAATTTCCTATCAATTCTTTTTTGAAAGAAATGAAATGTCATAAAAAATCAGCTTGCCGATAAAAAAATTTTACGATATCTGTTCTTATCCATGTTGCATCGTTGGAAGATATTTTGCACACGATGTTGGGCGATTTGTATCTATTTTTTATTTTAGGTTATAATTTATATTTTTTGCGCTAGTGAGTTAATATATTTTCATGTGATGATTTATATATAAACATATGAAACAGAACAACACTTTTATTGTATTCTTTATTTTCTATGGCTTTTTCTATTTTGAGTCAGATATACATATGTTTTGGTTACGATGAGGCGTATGTTTTATGGTATTCTTCCAGAAAAGCGCCAAGCATATGCTTTTAAGGAAGGTCCCTGAAGATGTCTCTAAAGTTGTAGGCATATGCGTTTATTAGAAATAAATTTAAAATTCTTTAAAACATTTTTTGTGAGTGCATGTGTGTCATTTACTACCATTTTGACAAATCACGTATTTCAGTTATTATCATGTATTTTTGAATGAAGTAAATTTAAAAGTATCGTAATAGTAAGATACGTTTATTTTAAATATTTGATAAATTGTTTATAATATATTGAACATTTTTATGCGCAATAACTGATCCTATTTTGCATAAATATTATGCTACAAGTTAATTTTTCCACAAGCATAATAATATTTTTTCCTCATCCGTTGACTTTTGTAAAAATATCAATAATTGTGTTAATATTTTGAATAAATATGAATGAAAATAAAGAGATATATGTGACAAATATGAACGTTGATTAGTCTCGTTTAATTATAGCAGTGTTTATAAAAAAATTATTTGAAATATAATTAGTATATTTACCTCAGCAATGCACCTTATTAATCGTATTTTAATCTTTACGATTAATACTATAAGTTAATCTATACTATCATATAAGTTAATCTATAAAGTATTGTTACTCGCATGAGTATAGTTTCTGATATATATTTTTTCTGTTGATGATGCGATTTTTAAATTATTTCTTTTGGCACTTTTGTATTATAATGGATGAGTTTTAGTATAATGTGGAATTGACTTCTTCCCTGGTTTATTCCCAAAATATTTCAAGCAACTGCATAACTAAGAGAATGTCTCAAACCGGAAGTATATTTTTAATTACAAATTTTGAAAAAAATGCTTTAAAATATTTAATTATAAACATGGAAAATGAGTGACACGCTAAAAAATTTTGTAATATAAAAATTTTCCGACAAGCAGCAGCATCGTATGCAAGCCTTTTTCGACATGAGGATATAGGATACTTTCCCTTTCCCTGTGGAAAATTAGAATGAAAAAGACACACCGGAGCAGAAAAATTTACAAAGAAAACGAAACTAAAAGGAATAAAAATATTTTCTTTTATTATCAGAGCTAGAAAAAATCGTCGTTTTTTAAAAAAAAAGCATTCGAGACTTAATTTTTCGTTCTGTGTTTTTTTTAGATAGCCATTGCTTCGCTCCAATGCTGCTTTCAATTCATTAGGACTGGAAAGCCCGTTGGCGTAAGTAACGGGAAAAGGCAGCCCTTGCCGGCTAATTAGACCGGAATCTTGTTCCCAGACAAATATGTCGTTACTCGATTACAAATCCAATAACGTGGCGCTTTCTAAATCAGTTGTTCGTTGCCAACAAAGCGATCTTGTCAGTCGAATGTCGGTAAGGGGGCGAAGAAAAGCAACGCTGAATTAACGAATGATAAGCCTACATTATATGCTTAGTGCAAGCCTCTCTCGTTAATAGTGAATGTAGCGCACTGAATTATATATGCGCCTTTTCCTCTATCGCCGTCTCCTTCCCTGGCTTAAAGATGGCTGGTGTTTGCGTCGGCTCCTGGCATTTGCGCCTGCTTGCTCAGGAAGACAGCATAAGAAGGCGCCCCTAATTACAGCTAGCAGCTTAGTTAGAGAAAGAGGGCGCAATTGGGGCGGCGAGGAGACCAGATGGGGCAAAAAAGGAAGCTAATCGGCGGGAATAGGAAAAGTCCAAGCATGTTGAAAGAAAAATACATGCAAAAAAGTTAGGAGAACAAAGAGTGAAGCCCTCTTCTGTTGAAGGGTTCCAATGAGGACATACATCGAGTTTTTATTTAGGCGCACATTTACGGCAATCACAGCCACGGCTTTTACCATAGAGATAATTAATATTCAATAATATATTGATCGATTAAATTAAATAAGCGAATGTAATTAATAAGTCACGGATGAGCCCTCCTAATTTGTCTAGCAACATTTTAATATTACAGATGTATATTGCCTAAATTGATGTCTTTTCTACAGGTTAAGTAAGGAATAGCATCTGCCAATTTGTAATAATTAAAATACTGTTTTCCAGTTATTTATGAAGTGTTATGGTATCCGTGAGTCTAAAGTTAAACTTTTAACGAGGAAACTTCATCGATAGGGTTAATAAAACTATTGTGGTATTAATTTATAGCAAGAAAATAGAAGGCAAAGAGATGCAAATAAAACTCACAGAAGGACCTATTCTGAACAGTTTCGCGGTTTCTATATAGCGATATTTTTATATTGAACAGCTTCTGGTTTCATTTGGTGATGTATATAGGAATGGTTTGTAAATAATGAAGCCTGGCTTACTCACAGATTGCATTTCATTATTTATTATATGCAGGATATAATAATTAATTATTAGAGGATATTCGGGTATAATAGGATGAATTATTATTATAAGACATTCGGGAAAATGGAATCACCAATTTCACTTTCAACGGAAATAGAACTCAAACTTTTCTGAACGTTGCTATTATGTAGGGCGACAGTTTTGATCGACAGTTGGCGAAACTCGTTGAAAAGTGTAGGCAAGAAAATTACAGTTGCTGGTGAAGACAAAATTATCCCTATTATATTCTGGAATTCTGAAACAAGGATCTATTTAAGGTAGAGGTACGTTTTCAGATATTCCCTATTATACAGTGTATATGTATAGGCTCGGAAACCACCACAGAAACTTTCTGATATGAAGTTCTAAACAAAATCCCACATATACATTCCCAGAAATTTTTATAAGAATCTCAAACTGGGTCAGCATCAATTAAAGTTAGCGGCTGGGTTGATTAGAACATGTATTGATGCAATGGAAGAAACTAATATCTGGATTATGACTTGAGTTGGAACGACAACTAGAAATCAATTTAGAGTGAGCAATTATACTTTCTTCGAAAATTCGGTCCAATCTAAAATGTTCATATAAACTCGCATACACCAACACACATTTTTTCAAAACAGATTTTTATATTGAAATGTAAATCAGAGAAACGTTTGATATCCACACTTTTGCTTTACACAATCAATATCAACATATTTACAATGTTTGTTTGTAAAATATATATACAGTTAATGTACAACAGTCTATAACATGACATAACACGAACGGAAACTTAAAAATATTTGTATTTCGGGTAATTTTATACCCATAAACAAGTAAAACGAGATGTGGGGGTGAAAATTTCGAAATGTTTTATATCGCTTTGTTCTTTAAACTGAATAAACTAAGACCTTATTTCAGAGGTTCATTAATTTATTTTTTCTAGGTACGTTTATAGAAAATTTATGAAAATCCTTTCTTTCCAAGTAGAAGAAATTAATATTTTTAGTGGAATATTTTGATTCGAGGACAGATTTTTCAAGCACTTTTACTGCGTAGATATGTCTTTTACTTTATGCTTTTAGTTTCTCTCCGCAAAGGTTCTTCTGGAGATGACTAATTTGGATAATGGCTGAAGTGACATTTAGAAGGATTAAAATAAAGGTCTTACAAACCTGCTTGGTTCCGTTTTATGTGTGCCAAAGCCAATATATAAATCGCCAAATTCCCCAAAAGACTCTATTCAAAATCATATACTGAAACTACTTATATGCAAGGATGGGTTTAGCAACGTGTATTGTAATGTTCATAATTTGTTTGGATTATATTAAACGCAATGCTCGCCTTCTGATTCTTCGGCTGGAGGCTTGTGTTTGGACGAACACTAAAGTGCTTATCCATGGGGTTGCAATACTTGTTTGAATGTCTTTCAGAGTCACTTAATGTTCGACAGGCTCGTTCAGATCGACTGAATCCAAAATTCACGGATGCGTTCGTTGTGTGTTCTTTCAATGTTTACAAAAATTCTCATTACAGCACACGTGTTTAAATATTCTCTTACATAACCGAAAATAGTATTTTTTCAAGTCTTTTGGCAATGTGCGAAGTGATTTGGTGTTCATTAAAATCGAACTTTTTGAAAACACTCCTTACTTAGCTTTGAACGTTGATTTAGTCATAGCTCGAACTTCGTGGGGGGAAATGTAGCCAAAATAACTGTCCATAACCATTTTTGCCGTAAAAAACATCATTTGTATTGTTCAACTATACTGAAAATGTTTTAAATGTTTTTATGTTTGTAAAATGTTTTGTGTATGAAAATGTTATATATATATATTACAGTCGAATTTAAATATAATAAATTTGGTTTTAACAAAAACTCTGATGTAATAAGAGAAAATGAAAGGTCACATTCAACAATATATAGGATGAAGCCTCTTTATTACGAGAAAAACTTTGATTTAATGAGCAAGTTTCTGATAGAATTTCCTCGATTTTCCTAGGTCGAGTGTGAAAATAGATTTTTTCCACCTTTTTTTTACATCTTTCCAACACCACAGTAAATATCTGTCTTAGTTTTATATAGGTTTTGGCGATGAATCACAACAGATGAAGTAAACGAAATCAGGAGTGTGGTGGAGGAGAGGGTTGGGTTGACTTAATGAGTAAAACCTGCTAAGGCAGAATCTGTATACATATAACTGAAACCTATACGAAATAAAAAATTTTATGGTACCGGCAAAAAAAAGAATATATTATTTTGTTTCACAAAGACATTCGTAGCGCATTTTAAGTTGTAAACAAATTTTCAAGTTTAGAACTCTGTGACAAAATTATTAAATAGGCTAAGTTCAAATACTTAAAAAATTGAGGTTTCATTTTGTCTTTGTGAACCTTCTTCTGAAGCATTCTCAGTCAACGATGATCGTTGACTCCCTCATTGACCGAGAACGCTTCAGAAGAAGGTTAGCAAAGACGAACCGGAACTTGAAGATTTTGAGCATTTAACCTTATTTCACAATTTTGCCACACAGTTTTGAACTCGAAAAATACCCTATTCCCTATTGAAAAACTGTGCAAGACAGAAACTATCTAACGTGAAAACGAAGAGGTATTTTGTCCAAATTCTGGGCCAAAACCGTCTGTTAAGACGGAAAATTGAATCATCGTTCAGGAAAAAATTTCAGATTTTATTTGACTCTATGTTGGTACTACAGAATAGCATCAGTGTATCGAAAATTTTCAAAAAATGTTTGAAACAAGAGTGGAGAGTTTTTCGTTCTATAAGCTCCATTGGGTGAGGTATAAACCAGAGGTTGGCAACTTTTTAAAAGTGTTGTGCCAAAGTAATACTGCAATATCCTTCCGCGCGCCAGCCCACGCTTATAAAAATTGTAAAAGTTAGTTTACTATCTAAGTAATAATGAAAATTAATAGATTAGTTAATTAAGAGAATAAATATTAAAATTTTTAGAAATTTACGAAGCTACAAATTAATAATTAATTAATTTAGAAAATAAAAATATTTAGGTAGGGGATCCTTTATACTGGGTTTTATTTTAAAATCGCTCAGTGCACCATCCAAATAAACTAGTCCGCGTGCCAAGTATGGCATGCCTATTGATGACCTCTGGTATAAACTACGAAAAAGAAAAAGGCTTTTAGCCAAAGACAATAATATTTTTCAAGTGATGACACCTGGAAATAAAAATATGTAAAATTTATTTTTAATTGTTCGGTAAGTTTTTCTCATTTAATGGTAATCTTATTTTTACGTGCACTCGAATATAACGAACAAAAAGTGCAGGTCTCTTCATTCTCGT
This sequence comes from Dysdera silvatica, assembly GCA_006491805.2. NCBI lineage: Eukaryota > Metazoa > Arthropoda > Arachnida > Araneae > Dysderidae > Dysdera > Dysdera silvatica. The sequence goes on from QLNU02015360.1 coordinate 141,725,832, forward strand.
TATAACTGGGTTTGATCCTATATAGTTAGAATATAAAAACTTTAAGATAATATCAATATTATTTATATATATATTTGATCATCATGAAACCTGTTCTTAGTAGAAATCTGAAGTAAGTTATCATATTAGAAGAAAACAATGATCCTTTATTTAAAGTTAATGATTAGTAATGGCGGACTTAATATCAAGTTTTCATTTTTCCATAAGGATGTTTGGCGTTATTGATTTTAAAGTAAAATAAATTTCTTCTTATTACTGCGAAGAAAATACCTCACACTTAAAATATGAACATTTTATTTTTTTTGTAATTTTTGTAATTTTATACAGTATTTTAAAATAACTCAATTAGTTTTTAATGATTCTTTCATTGAAATTTCTGATTATGTAATTAAAAATTCTTTGAAATTTTAAAGAATGAGATGAAGGTGTGTTTAAAATTTTAATAGAGCAGTTCGCACTAATTTATTATGTTTTGGTAATTTTGCGAGAAGGCAATGCGTTAAGAACTGATTTATGAAAACCTTTTTTCCAAGTTAAAAATCTGGTAAAAATCCTGTATTCTTTGGCTAGGTTTCGATTAACTATAAAGTCTATTTAAATGAAGCCATGAGAGGAAAAGCCCTATGAGGCTTGAAGGATGTAAATAGTTTGAAGCTACGCTTGTAATGAGAGAAAATGCACAGTCCCAAAGGAATATCAAAATTCGATTTCTTTTGTCTCAATAAGCATTAATATCATTAATTTCTGTTATGGTTAATTTTCATTAAAATTTGGTTTTACTTAAAAGAATTTACAATTTTAGTAATCACTTTAAGCACACTTACGATTTCTGTGTTTTTCCGTTCCCATGGTCGATGGTCTACTGATAAAGTGCAAAAATTTCCAATAAAACTACAAAATAAAAATTCCATACTTACCTTTGATTCCATACTTACCTGATTGATATGGATCGATTTATTTGATTTGTTAATAATTCTCGTTTTAGTTGCTAACTTCACTTGAGTGATTGAAGCAAATTTCACGGATTGCAACAATTGCATGACAGGCCACAGTTTTGTCGTGGAAACCAAAATAATTTATTAATGAGATAGAATGCATTACACCCATGTGAAGCGTATTAAAATATGTTTATATAGGCTGTTAGTACACTTTTAATAGAAAATTAAATACAGTGTTTACCTTACCAGAATTGAGATTTGGCCAAATATGCATTTGAGTTACCATCTGAATTCGTAGACATTTTATTTGGCAACTTACCTCTGTTTTCGACCAAAAGTGTGCCAACGTATTTAAAAAATGAACTGAGGAACTCTGTTCTGCAAGAAGCAATTTTAATACAAATCATTTATGTATCTTTACAGGAATCGGATAACAGGAAAAAGGATGTGAATATCTGTCTTTTTCACATTTATAATTATTGTGTTCTTGTCATTTTCTCACTTGTTGAGTTCATCGTCCTTTCTGGTTGTGGACATCCGTATTTGTTTGCGAATAAGATTCTGATGAATACAGTAAAAGATAGGCAAGACAGAAAATACAAAATTCTTAGCACTGTACACTCATTGACTTCATACAGACTACTTTGAACAAATAATCGTACCTTACCTTGTGCAGTAAACATGTCCTTATAACTTCCATGATTTTGTTTTAAAGTGGTTCTACTGGTAGGCATGCAAATTAAAATAAACTTAGATAGGGGAAAGTTCCATACAACATGCACAACTTTCCGACTTTTCAATAAAATATACTTAGAGGTCAGTGTATGGCTTTTAAAAATTTTAGAAACACTTTACAGACGATATTTTTCTTTAAATTTTCCTTAGTTTAGGTATGTGTTGGGGATAATCCAATGAAATTATTTTTAGAAAATAAGGATTTAGTTTACCATACAGCTGATTCGCCAACTGTATTTCCAATATATTTTTCTGGAGATGTATGTTTAAAAAAACATTTACTATTAAAATTCTGTTGAAATGAATATATTTTAGACGTATATACAGTAATAAAATCCTGAAAACTTTAAATAATAATTTTGGATTTACAGAAATAATAAAGTAGTAGTAACAATAAAGTTTAATAATGAAAGGAGAAAAATATTCGAGATTGTAGAAAATATAACTCCCTTTTAATTAAACAGCGTTTATAAAGGAAGGAATTCAGAGAAGATGTGCATGTTTTATATTGCACGCTATATTTGCATAACTTTTAAGTAAATGGTACATTTTTCTAAATAGAGACTATATTAAATAGCTTTTATGTAATTTATAAAAGCATAAAAGATAGAAATACAACGAGCTTCAGAATGCCTTTAAAATACTATAACATGGGATGGATGGAAATTAAAATTATGCGAAATTATCTCTTCGCCCTATTTAAAATGATGGATTGTGCAACTTTGAAACGCCTAGATGTATTTTCACACGCCAACTCATATATGCAAACCCGTTTCATTTATTTCAATAAAAGCTTTAATTATTTTATGGACAACATGGTATATCAGTTTAACGTTCAGGCGGGAGATCTTTGGTGTGGAAATTGCGTGAATAATAGTATATGGTCTTTGAGATGTAATTTACAGAAAATGGCAACCAGACGTTTCAGTTGTGTCATAAGTACTCACAAAAACCCGATCTTTCGTTGGATCATGCGTAGAGACATGCGGATTTATGGAGTATCCGCTATGTCAAAGAAGAAAGGTTCGTTTTAATTTTGTTACAATTTTCGCTAATTTGAGCTGTTGATCTTCGCAGGTATGGAACGTTCTGACGAACAAAAGCTTAATCACCCACCGTTGAAACAGAACATTTAACAACGAACGATGTACTGTATTCGGTATGCTGTTGAATATCACTTGCACGTCAGGGCTTTCCGAATGTCGCGTTCTCAGATCCAGGGAAAGAGAAAGAAAGAGGCTAGTGCTTGCCTCCATCAGGACTTGGCATTTCCCCGCAGTCAAAAGCAACTCAGCATGGAGGAAGTCTCCTGGAACTTGAGGTGGAGCTAGTGTTGCTGTGCAGAGTACTTCATTCGCTTTTGTTTCTGTCGCTGATTACAAAACCACACACGCACTACATTTTTCTTGAGGTCTAGTTTTTCGGCAATGGCAGCTATCTTTTCACCTGACGGACGCGGCTGAACGGCAAAGTATGCCTCCAACGACCGTTTCTCAGGTGCCGCTATGGACGTTCGCTTTCTTTTCTTTTCGCCACTCGGTAAGACGCTGGGCCCATCAGGTTCTCGGCGTTTGTTCTTGGCTTGTGCCTCAGCAGCTTCGAGCCATGCCTGCAATATTGGCTTCAAGGCCACCATGTTGTTATGCGACAGAGTAAGAGATTCGAACCTGCAGATGGTGCTTTGAGAGAGCGATCCAACGCCTGGCAATTTGAGGTTCGCCAGTGCCTTACCGACATCGGCTTGTGTTACTCCCAGTTTTATGCGCCTTTGTTTAAAACGCTCAGCGAAGGCCTCAAGTTCACGAGGGTCGGTGTCAGCGTCGTGCATTGTCATGGAGGGGTGAGGTGCTAGAGGATGGTGATGAGTCGCCATCATGGTGTTCATTCCGTGAGAATAGATGGGCCCGTGAAGCTGAGGATGTGAGCTGACGGCACTGCTCTCTGAGGGCATCGACAAAGGAGGAAGGGATGATGGGCAGATAGGGTCCAAAAGGTCGATGGCGTCCATGCCGGAATGAACCATCTGTGTATGATGTGGCCTCGTGTTGGCTCCTGCGTGACCAGGTCCCATGCCTGGATGATGGGCATACATCATGTCGTGCTTGAGATGAAGACTGGGACCCCCTGTTGGACCGTGCTTCCCGATATCCATAGTAAGGCCGTCTGGTCGACCCACCAAGCCATCGTCGAATCCAGGAAATAAGTTTCCCTAAAGAAACGAGAACAAAACATATGCTTTAAGATACGCAGAAACACACAATTATACTTTTACTGCGTTTATTAGAGGGCGCTAAAATTTATTTAACTTTTAAATGTTATCTTTGCTTTAAAGATCTCAGAACCAACATAAAATACACCATTATAAATTAAAGTTTCTCATACACTATATAATATTTTTATTCTTACTAATGTCAATGATTTAACACAAACTACATACAACAACAGAACGTCCATATATTAGAAATCTCTAAATATCGAAGTTTTTGTAGATCACACAATTATATCAAGGCCGTAGCCAGGATTTCATTTCGGGGGATTCAGAATTCTTTACAAAATAACGAATAGAGATGCACCACCTTTATCGTAGAGAAGAGATATAAATAGATCAGTGGTGTAGGAAAGGAAGGGGGCTCAAACTTCCCATTGTATTTCAAAACATATTTTTTCTAAGTCAGCATCACACAATCTTCTTTGAAGCCACTTGAGCCCCTCCCACAATGAGTTTTGAATTACAATGCTACTGAAATATATCATACAAAAACAAATGAGAAAATACCAATTTTGCCTCCAGGTTGTAATTCTTTGGTTGATTATAATTTTTTTTAATTGATTGTAAGTTTTTATTTCTAGTTTTGCCATCAAAATTCAATTTTTTAGAATGCCTCCCTTTTAAGGAAAATGGTTTCTAATTTTTACCTTTCTTTAAAGTATTCTCAGACTAATGATCTGCAAATCGAGACTTTGTGGTCAGAATTTTGATAATTCAAGGTTTGAGAGATTTTTTTCCTTCCCTTTTTACAAGTTTGATAAGTAAATACATATAAGTATTTTTGCGACCCTATTACAAATGTTATTTTTAAGATCCCCCCTTTGGATACGGGCATGCATTACATAGAAAATTTGTTTCTGTAGGGAGAAAATGCCTATACGTTGGATTTTTTTCGAGACAAATGGGAATTTTTAACCCTTTGTCAGCAACGGTGTGTGTTAGCTATGGTATAAAGAAAATTTCACAGTGTTGTAGAAAAGGTGGTTCAGGCAAAAGTGGGTAAAATTCTAGTGTTGACAATTAAAGAAAAACTGGAAGTTCATTATGAAATCCTTTGGATACTCTGCACCTGATAGAAAACGTTCTAAGATAGCTCATCATTTAATTCGCAAGAAATGTACCTGACGATGTATATCACGAACTTAATAAGGGTAAACATTTGTATGATGAATACTCCTCAGAAGTTGTTGTGCAATAAGAGATTAGAAAGCGCGATATTAGAAAGTTTATTACACAAATATAAATATTACATAAATATATTTTTCAAGGCATATTTAGCACTTTCGCTCTCACTCTCTCATTAATTCTGTTTTCAGTTATCAATACGAATACAACGTGTACATAATGTAATGCATGTCCATTTACTCAAAATTATATTGATTAGGTAAGGTGACTAAATATAATATACTATATAATATATTTATATAATAAAACTCGTTTCTCTATGTATCGAAGATCTTTTTATGGAATTTTCAGCTTCGATATATGTAGGTTCTACTGTGTCCCACGGCAGTCGTCTGCTAAGAATAACGGCACTCAACCGAGCGCCTCTGCAAAGCGTCACCGGTGGCAGTCGCTCCGTAAAGGGATGACACAACGAGTTCCGTCTTAGCGCGGAACTTTCACTGTGGTTACCATAGTTCGGATTCTTTATTAAACTGTAGGTCCAGCTTGCCAACCCGTCTGGCCAACGTGGTGAGCTTAAGGCCTCTTAATCTGTATTTCCTTCACCGTACTCCGTGTACGTGTGATAACAGAGAGACCACCATCTTGCAGTTGACCGAAAATGGTCGATGGTGATGAGGTTCTACTGTATTACAAACAAATTCTATTATTATTTTACGCTATCTATCATTTTTTATTTCAAAGTCATTAATGACTATTTTTCAGTCTAAGTATCTATATTATACGACTAGATTGTATTCGAATACAATGAGAACTTAATTAAAGGTGACTGTTACGGCTGGTTTGCCCAATTCGTTACTCCTACTCCTTTAATTGAGTATCAACGATCACGTTTGATCTCGTTTTATCGTATTTTAGAAAAGAATATTTATATAAGTTCTCGTTCGATGAATAGCGTTTTAGTTTTGATTTAGTTTTCGGCCAGTGAAGAGGAGAGCGCTTGTTATTTCTGTAGACAGGAAGGCTTTCGTTTAGTTTTCATTGAAGGAGGGAAGAACGCTTGTTTGTATCGCGGAAGAATGCACATTATCTCGAAAGATAATGCTTGTATTTGAAAAAGCGATTGTTTCACGTTTTTGAGAAAATGCTTACAGCATCGCATCGTTAGAACCTACTTTTTTAAAATTTATACAGTCCACTTTACTCATATTGACAAATATTGTTTTCCGTTTTGAGTGTTGACGGGTAACCGTACCTAATTATACAGCTCAGAACTCTAAACATGCATTTATACACAATAGGAATGGATGAGAAAAAGATGAAATTCAGATATATTATATAAACTGTTCAGTCTCTAACGTTGTGTCGCTGAGTTTAGAGAGGGAAATCAAGTTAAACATCCTGAACGTGAGAATTAGGTGCTTAAAATGAATGAACGCCATAATGGTCACAAATACGGACTTACATTTCTACATAACATATCGTGTTTATTTCGTAAACAATGAATAGAGGAAAAAGTTGAAGCATTTCAAATTATGAAATGAGGATTTTCATAAGATTTAGAAATTGGAAATTTTTCTTTGAAAGCTTTGAAAAACTGGAAAATTGGAGTAAAAGAAACCATTACGGCAATCTTAGTACAATTAAAATAATGCAGAAGAAGAGTGCTTCATAAAAAATAGAATGAAGTAATTTGTCGAGAATCATGATTAAAAAAACAATCTTTTTAAGCCTTGAGGGACCGCATGTGAAACAAATTAAAAATATTAAAATGGTACCCATTGCAACTTCGATTATTAAAATTTTGCATCGGTTATCTCTAGAAATATGCACAATATTAATTTAGAATAATTAATCTATTAAAGAAAACTATGATACTACCTATATTAAACTACCCTTAAATCATTTTACTTTTCTAGTAGGCGTTTTTGCAGATCAAATTTATTAGATTATACTTCTGAAAACAGTTGAATGCAATTAAGTACTTTAATTACAATACGTAAGTGGGGATTTAATTTTCTTTCTTTTCTTTTAATTCCCATTAAAATTCTTTGTTTCGTGGGGGACGGTCCCAAACTTCCCCTTTGGATACTGGCATGTATGGAAGTATGCATTTTGCAAATGCATTTGAAAATAAAACAAAATACGACTGCAATACATGCAAAATACTACACTTCGTGTAGTAATTAAATATTCTTTTTCGTTGGTCCGCCCGGGTAATAAAATACTAGATTTAACTATGCAAACCGATCACTGCCATGCTACATGTTTCGTTACAGTAATACAATTACATTTCTCCAATTTGATTAATAGTGAATTCTTATCTTAAATTGTAAGAAAATGCCCAAGTGCCATTGCTTGTGACATATGATTTTGCTGTGTTATCAGCGGATGGAATGATTTTCAAGCTTAGTCGGTCGTTTACAAAAACGACTGGCTTAAGGCAAATGATTATGACATATGCTCAACACAGTATATAACATGTATGTATAATACATGCTTAAAAATGCAGAATATTTTTGTTTTTGAGTTACAAGCCTAATGTGATTTGTTTTAGTATAAGTGTTGCTACAATATTTCGCATCTTTCAGTACTGCAGTAGAATTGTGGACCATCGCGAATATGTGATTAACTAACGGAAATGCAAAATCTCAACGGTCCCGAGGGAGCCGTCTTGCTGTCTTTGCATCATACTTTCAAACACATTATGAGTAGGTTTTCACGTAACCAGTCTTGAAACTAAACTTCCAAGTCATTTTTAAAAAATTATAGATTTAACTACTTTTTAATAAACACAAAGGAACAGAGAAAGATTAGATCCTTTAGCTTTCCTGTGGATTTTTATGAAAGCAGAGCATTTTCTTGACTACATTGTAAAACTCAGGCAAAATTCTCTCATAACCGACCAATTAGTTTTAGCCCTATTCGAAGCGCATGGAGGATTTCTTTCGAAAAGCCAAATCGCATTTTACCATGCACAAGGAGTAGAGCCAACCACGGAAATTGAATTTGAGTTGGCCTGAGTTGTTAATTAGTCGCTGCCTTCAGAATCCAGTTCCTTGTTATTCCCATATCAACAATTTCTTGACGTGTTTAATAATATGACAAATATGCGAGTTTCTGCATTGGGAAACTCAGATTCTGTCGACTATCGAACGTGTTACCTATTTGTTATTTTCTTCAAAGTTTTTGTTATGTTAGCGGAGGACGCGAAATCGCGAGTCATTTACTCTGGGGATTAGCGCTGAATATTGTCTTGGATATCTAACATTTTTTTAGGACCAAACGTTGCCTAACAACCAAAGTTATCTTAAAATAAACAATCCTTCATTATCATTCATTATTCTGGCTGAAAATCAAATATTGTATTTTAAAAAGTTTTTTGACTGTGTCAAGAATGAAGCACACTGAATTTTTAAAGTATTCGGATTTTCAAAACCAAATGCTTCATCTCTTGTAAGACTCTTCCTTTCATAATATTTAAAATGGGAATTGTGATACTGGAATACATTATGCAATTCTACATCCCCGATTAGTCTAAAAAACATGACTTTTCAAACACGTTTATCGCTAGGTTTCCCAACAAATATTGGTATAAAAACCCGCAAACATCTTATTACACTAATGAGAATCTTCGATTTAACGAGTGGGTTGTTCATGACAAACAAGTATACTTTTCTCAGATAAATACCTAGCACTAAAGTGTTTGAAATCTAACAAGCCGACTTTCTGACAATACACTCGGTACCTGATTAAACATGCTTTTCACCATGGGAATACCTGATTGTTTATTCATTTGTTACAGTACAAATTGTACTTGATAGGAACCAAGTACACTACGTTAAAAATAATAAAGGTTTGAAAGAGAAATATAGCTGGAAAAGCAAAGACAATACCGATGAACTGTTTTATAAATATCAAATATACACACGAAATATTTGTTGAGATGATCTAAATTATCCACACCAACAAAGAAATTTTTTTGATGAACTTAGTAAGATAACGGGCTTTAAAAGTTTTAATTTTTCGCAAAATTGTTATACACCTGCATAAGATGTATAAATATTATTATTTTGTTTGTCAACATATTCTTAGAAATATGCCGTTAAAATCTTTAGCAAATTTGCGATGCAATGTTTAGTCCAAATTATGTGTAAGATATTTTGAAACCGCTTCCTATTCCGAATAAATGTAATTTCCTTGTAAATTACTAACATCAATATGCACACAAATACTGTATTAACTTAAAATAGTAACATTCCCATGTGGGATAAAAATTAACAGATAAAGGAAAGAGCAGTACGGAGAAAAGGGAGAGAGAGATTTCCAAAGAGAAATTTTGTAATTTTTATCCAGCCAATATTATAATTTTTATCCAGCTAATATTATAGTTTTTATCCAGCCGATAATATAATTTCTATCTAGCCAGTATTATAGTTTTTATCCAGTCAATATTATAGTTTTTATCCAATTAACTTTAATATTTTTACGTTTCAAAATATCTTCAATTGTTTTAATCTTTCCAGATGTACAATGCAAACTATTCAGTAGTTCTTTATCTTCAAGTTAGGCTTCATTTTACCGTAACAAATACATCATAAAAAAATTTATTTTATTCTATTAATTCATATCAAACAAACCCTCAAACTTGGCTTATTTGTCTGGATATATTTATACGGAGAGATATAATATTTAATATGGACATATAGAAAGATATCTTTTATTTATAATGCTTAATGGATGTTTGTGATTTGATATCTCAGAAATTTTCCATTGGTGGAAGGTTTTAGGAGTTTTCCCCTAAAAATTTGAACACTAACATTTTTATGATTTTTACGAGACAAAAACCAAAGTGTTTTTATGCTGCATATTACCATTTTAAAAGGTGCCTATTATTTGATTATCCGAATAAATAGGATTTTAGCGCCCGAGTACATGTATTGCTATGAAATATTTTTAATGTAAAATACTCAGTTTCATTTTCCTTCAACTTCTGCAGTGATTTTAATGCGTTGAATTTTTTATTGTAAGAGCACGTCCTGAAAAGGCTTAAATAATGGCAATTGGTCAAATTTTTTGTTACATATGTAGCATTTTTGACTCCTATCTTGAGATCGTTAGAGTATAGAAAAAAATGGTTCATTTTTATCTTTTGGAAAGTTTGAAAATTTCGAAAAAAATTCAATGATGTATGTTTTAATATATTCAAAGAGCAATTTTATTGTTCGGAAATATAATAAACTCACAAAAGTTTGTTTGTTTGTTTGGCTTTTTTATGGCGCAAGAGCATCTGGGCTATACTGCGCCAAACATGGTAAAATCAAAGACTGTTGTAAAACCCAGTACTTTTTAAAAATTTAAAGACGTGTGTGGTCAGCATGGTCATTTAAAATGTCAGAGAGTGATGAAGAGTTAAAAGTGAGAGTACGAGCAAGGTTAAACTTAAAAAAAAGTAAAAACCAAGTAATTCCCATAAACATAATATCGCTTATGTATATTCTATTTGTTAGAACAACTTTGCGACGAACTGTGATACCGCGTCCAATTTCTGTTGCAAGAATCCCTTTCAAGAGAAATGCAAGAATATCCGGCATGGATCCACTGGAATATCATGGGAAATCTGTTGGAAAGATTAATGTAGTCGTAACTACTCAAAGTTCGACGACAAAATATTAATTTCATTTAAAAAATACTATTTTCTTTGACCTAAGTGTTTGTGATTGCATTCTACCAGTAAGTTTGAAGTACTAACAGAAAGTAGTCAAATCAATTTTATTCAGACGGATATAATATTATCTTACATCATGTGATAATATTTACTATTGATAGGTTAGGTTGATACATATAGGAAACAAAAGGCAAAGACTTTGGTGTGTGATAAAGTCCCTGCTGCCCAGAATAGGATATAATTAGTGAAAATGGAAGTAATAAATAAGTAAATAAAATAAAAGAGCTAGTTTATTATTATAGGTATGGAAGGTATAAGTTAAGGAAGGAGTGATGGTATAAATTAAGGAAGGAGTGATGGTATAAAGTAAGGCATAAATTGAGTAAGTAGAGTTTTATTATAAACTAAAGTCAAGAAATATTTTTAATACTAAATATTTTACGATTTGAAATTAAATATTATTGATTGCATATTAATAAAAGGTAAAAAACGAAAGAAAAACTGATAGATATTACATGAAATATTCATGTGTCGGTAAAATAAGCTTACAAATACGACATACATAATAATAATATAGAAGGATATAATAATATACAATGATACAATAATGCATAATAGTATATAAATTTTATTCGTATTTTATCAAGACACTATTTTCGAAATTATATAAAATCATGGAAGCACGAAAATAATTACAAGGTTTTTATAAAAAGTTATAGCTTTGTTATTATTATTAAAATGACAAGCATATACGCTGATTGACGATTTCTAGGAAATGGACATATTTTTCCGTAACTGTTGATGGATATGGCCCTGGGCCAAAAAACATTTGATATGCAATCAAAGTTAGCATGAGGTCTTTGTTCACATAATATGGCAGTGACATCTAGTCGTGGAAAGGAAGAGGGACAACAAAGTCAAGATTAAAACCTAACAGTACGGTGTTTGTAAAATGTATCGTCAAGCATAAAGACCAGCATATCTGATAGGATGAGTAGGGGACGTAACCATTTCAAATAACAATGCACGATTTGCAACTATTGGGTACACCACTAAACCGTTCAGAACAGCTGTTAACATTTTATTCCAGTTTTCTTCTAAGGCATTTTATCTTCCTAAAGAACTCACAGTGGGGATGTCATCTGCACAACACGTCTTCTGAGAGCATCCTGTGTATGTTCTATGGGGTTTTTTGATACAGTAGAGCCCAGATGCCCTTGCGCCATAAAAAAATCCGAACGAACGCACAAACAAACTATGGAATTTAAGTACATGAAGTACCTTAATATATTCAATTTACAGCACTTCAGTAACTATTCAGTAGCCGTTCTGTGCAGGAAGGCATTATCATGTATGAACATAAAGTAGGATCCCATTGCATCATGGAAAAACGAACATGGACTTCATGAATCTCACACTACGATACTTCTCTTTCCCGTGACCGACCCCATTGCGAAGATATGTAGAGGTGTTCTTCCATTAGCCAGAATGCCTAAACGGAGTATCACACTAAGACTATTTTATTTATAAGCTTAACGGGTGGTTTTTTGTTGGGCATGTGATTTTGTTCTCTCCACGCAAACTGTCGTGTAGGATCACTCGGAATACAGAACCACGATTCACCCCAGAACATTACACCTGTGCTCGCATGCTCTTCCTATTATTATAATTTTATACGAAAATAGTGGGATGATATTGGGAGATGTCTGACAGGTTTTTGACGGCATAATGAGCCATGAGGTTTGAATGGCTACACTAGTCTTGGAGGTTATGAAAATTTTGAAACGAATTGCCCATTTTTACTTAAAGTTCATTCAGTCAGATTACCTGGCTAGAGACTAGACTTTTGCAATTTTTGAGAATCTGCACAGAAAAATCGGAGAAAATTATCTTTTCTATAAAGGAACCAGTCTTAAAGGCTCTTAATCGATGGTGTTTGCATCATTGTTATCGCGTCAAATTTGAAGAGCGCAAACATACATTAATTCCTTTTGAGGTACATGCAATAGCGTGTTTAAGATATAAGTTTCTACACACACTTTTTATATATAGCGAATGAGAAATGAATAATGGAAAGCTTGAAGAATTAATGACGAAAAACAAAATTTATGAATATATGAGTGATTATATATTTTCCATACGAAATAAACAAAAATAATAGGAGTTCGAAGAACTTACGATAAAATTATTGAGGGTTCAAAAAGTGTTTCGAAACAACAAAGCCAGCGTCTATGTATATAAGTACGTTAATCGTACAATAGATTGGAAGAAAATATACTTTTAAGCATATATCGCTGTGCATATTTGATTATTTATAATCATTTGTTTCTACATGGTATTAATCATATAATTAATGTACCCCGGTCCACATTCAGGATATTGTTCACTTTGGAAATAAGATGATATATGTTTAGTGTCTATTAGTTAATTGCAAGTGGTGCAAGTCACCATTGATCACCAGTGCCGCCATACTGCTATCACTCGCATAAAAACGCACACTCTCCCTTTTAGTACTCTTTGTCTTTAAGCTAAAAGGGGGATTTAACGCTTAGTAGCGATAATGACTCAGTCAGTTCATTAGCATAGGTTTTATATTAAGTATGTGTACCAAAAAGAAAAGATATTCATAAGTTTCATTGTAGACAAAAATCTATGTCATAAACTACTTAAAGAAGACGATATAAAGAGGTACAAAGTTTTTATTATTTTTTTTTACCCAGCACAAGTACACAGTTGCTGCGAGAATACGAACTAACATATTGCTAAGATAGTATTTATACTCAAGCGAGTACACTGTCAGAATACACTAATTATATATTAAAAGTACGCTGAAAAAAAACCCACTAATAAGGGCACTACTTTTGATGTCCCCTGTACTTCGCATCGAGACCTAATACATTTTAAAGGTCTTGGACTTCTTATCACGAATATGAAGTCAAATTTCTGCTGAACTCATATTTTTATTATATCATTTTATTTTTTATAAACACTCAAAATTTTAAAATAGCACGATATTTGGCTACTTTTATCTAAAATCGAAAAATAATGGAAAAAAGAAAGTAATGGAAAAAACGACTTTAACAATCCAAACCATAAAATTTAACTTTCCTCAAGCAAATTAATAATAGTAATGACATCAAACGTAGAAATGGTAAAGACATAGTGGTTTATGAAAATGTGTGCACTTCAAAAATTAACATTTTGTACAATTATCGATTTCGAAATTGAAATCACCAACATCGAAAGATGTTTCTTAAACGAAAATAAATTTTATCGGTATAGAATCTGTGTATTTATATTGAAACCGATGTTATTGTAGAACTGGGCCATATGTTTCGGATTGAAACTGATTGCAAACTATAGAATGCATTTTAGTAATTTCATTTCGCACTATACATAGCATTATTTTCAGTATTTTTATAGATTTCGATATTCTTTCTAGCGATATATTTGGTCACTTTTCGGGCAACTATTCTAAAGTTTATCTTTAAAGATTGTATATGATTTTCTGAACATTGAAACTTATGAAAGTCCTGTTCCTTTGATTTCATAATGGCCCACCTTCTTACAGCGATGCCATGAACTGGCAGATATAGCTCTCTTGCGCGTATCATTTTTTTTGTTGTTGTTTTTTGCATGATTCGTAAAATTTAACAATATTATTTATCACTTCAGTGAGGATTGATTTTTTTTTGGTTTAGTCCAGGGGCGGACTGAGCCGCCGGACTATCGGCCCTCGTGTCGGTGCGCCCTAATTGGCGATAGGACTCCCGCCTCTGAATGGGCAAGAACTCGCGCCCTCCGGAAGTCCAAGGTATGCGCCTTTTGAGAGGACTTAGTCTGCCTTTGGTTTAGCCTCATCTGAACGTTCTTCGTATTCTGTATCAGTAGAATCATCCACTGCAGTGTCTTCCCCTATAAAAATTTAATTTCCATAGCAGTCAGTGATATTAAGTTTGTTTTCAAAATTCAACCTAATTTCTTCCTTTATCATGTCTTTAAAAATCAAGTTTTCTACTACAGAAAATATTTCTGTGCTTTTTATAAATTCTTCTTAAGTAAATATCGAAGGTTCTCTGCCGTATTTGTCTATTTCTAAATTTAATATGGAATTAATAATGTTAAGAGCATTCATTTCACTTAAAAAATAAATCTGCGTTTCAAGAGATTGCAAATGAAACACAAAGCGCTAGAATAACGAGGGATTTGAAATCGGTTCCTTGAATAACAGAAAAAAAAATCTTAAAATTCTAGGAAGCCACTAAGGTTGCCATAAAACCAAAAGTTTCGACTTTACTTGAAAATTTGAACACAACTCCATTTGTAACTGCGTGAATTTTATCAATTTATTTAACATCATGTATTTTTTATATTAAACATATCCTATTCTTTATTTATGATATTTTTTGGTTTAAAATCACTCAGAAATAAAACCCCTACAAAATTATAACTATGCCTCAAAATGGAAGAGTTTAATATTTTGAGTGCTTATAAAAATGACTTTATGAATTTAGCAGAACTTTGACTTCATATTCGTGATAAGGAGGCCAAGAACTTTAAAATGTACTGGGTCTCAATGGAAAGTACAAAAGTAGTACAAGTAATGTAGTCAAAGTAAAAAAGTACGGAAGTACAAAAAGTAGTTGCCTTGTAAGTTCATACCAAGAAGTAATCACGGAAGATGAAAATTATACAAGCTAACTCATTAAAATATATAATAAAGAGCAGTATGAAAAAAACTATAAAAGGTGAAGACAGAGGCATAAGGTGGAGAGAGATAATACATACCGAGGAAAGAGATTAGGAAGATATTAGATTAGCTACCTTGGTCTCAGCGGGAGAAACCTGCTCGTTGGTAGGACCGTGGAAATCGTTGTTGGTTAGGCTGTTTGCTATCTGAATTAGTTAATTAGAACAATATAATAACAACAAAATTTGCGAATTTGTTTATATAAATTAGCTACGCAAAAATACGCTAAGAGGGTGTTTTTGAGTAAAATCGTTTATATAGTGTTTTTAGCTTTAGAAAAACTAATAAAAATGTTCATGTTCTTTTTTTTCAAACAAAAAATAATTTTTTCATTTCTAGAAAAAATGTTTGTTCCAACATATAGGATTTTGAATTTTAATATGTTTCAAGGCATTTTTTTCTAACAAGTTACGTTATATTACGCATAATTGTCAAATGTTTTCGCATTGTTGTTGAAATTTATAATAATGTACGAAATGAAAAGTGTAAAAACGTCACTGTAGATAAATTTCTTCGATTACATACAAGAAATTAACTAACTAAAATTAATTAATTTAAACGAATATTTAAAGCATTGTACTAATCTATCAGTAATTAAATAGTGATCTAATCAGTAAAACCCCTTTTTTTGCCCGCTTTACATGTTTCGTGGCAATCATTGTATTGATATAGAACTGTTGTAAAATACACTTATAACAATTTGATTATAATGTGGAGATATGAAGAAATCATTGCTTTAAAATAACTATAGAAATTCAGTACACACCAGGGGTTATGAAACTTTCCTGACTCTCGACTCCCTTCACCTTTCATATACTGTCGAGGTACCTCAAATACACAAAAATGTTCAAAACACATAACATGGTATATGAAAATGCTATTTATGGTACGTAAAATGTCAATCAACATCCCGATGATGATGACCTTAAACGAAACGTGACCTTAAACGAAACGTGACCTTAAACGAAACGTGACCTTAAACGAAACGTGACCTTAAACGAAAACTTCCACTGCTATATGTGGTCCTGCGCTTGATGCTGGAATTGGGAACGTCATCTTTAAAAAAATATTTCTACCAAATGAAGACATTCCCCATATAAATGAAAGAAGAAGGTGTATCAATGGAGAACAATGAAATAAGGAACAAGATGTATAATAGCTGGCAAGTTGATGACCATTATCAATGAAAGTAGCTTTCATCATTATACAGGGTCTTAAGTTCGTTTCGGGATTGCGAGCGCCTGTTTTTATTTTTTTTAGCAAATTAGTTTTTCCTGCCAATTGAAGCCATTCCCCAAAATTGAGAATGAGCAGGATGTCTATTAATTTCAAAGGCCTAAAATAAGGAAACAAGGTGTTTAAAAGCTGGTAATTTGACGATCATTAGCAATGAAAATAATGGCTTTACGTCATACTATAGGATCCTGAGTTCGATCTCGCGTTTGCGCTCGGCTTCTTTTTTTTTCACAAATGTAGCCATTTCTCAAATAAAAGAAAGCGGAATGTGTACTAACTGAAAAATACTAAAATAAGGAAACGAGAACTTCTTAATAGCTGGTAGTTTAAAGCACACTAAAACTTAAAGTGTCTTTTCGTCACTATATATAGCAGGGTTTTGTAAGTTTTTTGATCCACGACTCCCTTCATCCCTCATAAATTGTCGACGGCTTTTAAATAATATACAAAAAGTATCGAAATGAATTTTATAAAAATTTTCATACACTGGGTCATGTAAAATGCTAGTCTATACGTCGCGACACTCTAGGCCGAAACCTGCGACGCACGTTTGAATTCCTTTGGCATAAACAGTTGAGGGTGTGTATACATGTATACAACTTTAGTGCAATTTACATATAAAAACAATAAGTACAATTTGATCAGCAATAAAACACACAACTAAATTAGTTAAATTTTTAAACGGTTGACAATCGTTTCGGACGGCAATGGCCGTCCTTTTTGAAAACTTGACAGAAGTCGGAATAGAATATAATATGACATGTTTTCTCTCAAGGGAGTCAATCTGATACGTGTAAACATGAAAACCCGTAATGTCATCTATCATCGCTCCACGGAAAGTCTTTTATAAACATTAAGAAAAAATATACTTTTATATGCATCGTTAACAACTTTATCACTAGAGCCCGGATTTTCTGCAATTACATATACGCATGTGCAATTGTATAATTTAGCCCTTTTTAGTGTTTTTGAATATAAATGCACAAAAACGATGAATTTCCAGAATAAATGCATATTTTAAGGGTTTTAGTAATTTTAAGAATTTTATTATTCCCTCATCCGAAAAATTTCACCACAACCCTGAAATTTAACTTTTCTCTTATTTCTTATCTGACAGAAAGGCAATGGAATTTGCAAACGCATACGTTTAATTATATTCTAGGGCGCCAAAAACGTTTTCATAGCTGCATTATAGCCACCATCCTTGTTAGGACACCTAAAGATGAGTTTTACTGTGCTAGGATAGCAATTAATTGAAGGTTAGACTAAAACAAACAAGCAGTCTAAAATCCCACATCGTTTTCTCTTAGCGATAGACATGGGTTTATCATCGATAAACTATCAGTAATAGACAATCCGCAAAATTTTATAAGAACTATCCAATATTTTTGTATCTCCGGAAAGGATCCTTTTGGCCATAAAAATGCATTGCATGTTAGAAGATAAAGCGTAACTATTCAGAACATCGAGAGATATATTGCGATATACCGTCATAGAAATTCTGCTGTACAAAATATATGATTTAATGCATATCGAATATTTCTACTTAGCAGTTAATAATAAATCTATTTGTTTTAAAATGTAGGACATAAGGTTTTCAAGTGTTTGTAGGGATTGACTCCAGATCAGAAGGTTGCTTGTTCAGATCACGTCCGGGTCACCACTTGTAGGGTTACCAATTGCGGTTTCTACATTTATAGATTTGGTTAT
>QLNU02015360.1:141744362-141758686 GCA_006491805.2 Dysdera silvatica
ATAATATAATATTTTTAAATGCAGTTTAAAAATAAAGTATTATTTTAGCAGATTTTTATTTCACACACATTTTAAAATAAAACATCTTAAAATGTCCCTTGATAATGACCAGATATAAGAATGCATTATAACTTACTTCCCCATTTAAATTACTGATTACGTTAACATAGCTTCACTGACGAATTTAATTACTTGAAAATTAAGTTTCATTTTAAGCGTCAATAAAATTATGAGCAATTAAGGAAGATTCATCATTTTCTTCTGTCGGCGTATTGCAGCGGCAAGTCAGTTGTGCTGAATTTTGTATTGAACTGATCCAATGTTTCAAAACGTCCACTTTTAAATATTTGGGAAATTTTCAAGTGATCATTAAAGGAAATTTTATTAGAAGAGTGAAACTTTTCCTCACCATCAAGTTCAAATTAAAAAATGTTGCCTCACATGAGAATAGTATTAGTAATATTTTCCATGTATTCACATGTCACCAGTGGTGTAATCCTAATCAAACAAGTATAATAAAAAAATTTTTTTTTAAAGTCAATTCCTTCAATGCGCTGCTCAAATAAAAGGGAAGAAAGGGAAAAATTGCGAAAAGCAATTTTGGCGACATTTGGCGGCAAGCATTAATCGCCAAATACACCAAAGGAAAGCAAAAAAAAAATCATTTAAATTTAATTAATGAATTAATATTTGAAAAAACTGTATTAACATCAAGTGTCATCCACTACAAGTTTAAAAAAATTTATTTGAACTTGATTGGATGGATAGAAAGTATTTTATTAACGATTGAAAATTTGAACAAGATATATATATATATATATATATATGGCCTGCAAAAGGGTTGCTGGTATCTAACTGGAAGGAGACCCACACGCTGAACGTATGTGACGATGTGTGGAACCGGCCAGGCCAGTAACCTAGTGTCCTACCCCGCCTTCAAGTGGTGCAGGCTGAGCTTTCTATTTATGTGGCAAATTAATATTTGCTACACGGATAGAAAGGCGGAAGGGGAGGGCTAATTCACCAACCCGTCTAGCCAGCGTGGTGAAATTATGGCTAATTCCTCCATTATGTTGACACACCAGAAACCATGGCCCCTAGTCTCCAGGTGCTGGAGTGCTCCTGATCAAGGCAGCGGTCAGTGTGGCATGAAAGCAGGGGGTGCTAAGAATCACTGGAATGGCCCAGGCTGCCGTTTGTTATTGACCTTGGCTACGTTTAATGGACGATCCCTTGCTTCTGAAGCAAAACTTCAGGAATTGGAAGAAGAACTTGACAAGATCAAATGGGACATTGTAGGACTCAGTGAAGTTAGAAGAAAAGGTGAAGAGTTGGTGGAACTTAAAAGTGGACATTTGTTTTATTATAGAGGAACGGAAACTGGAAGAACAAGTGGTGTTGGCTTCTTAATCAACAAAAGAATTAAAGACTACCTTCTTGAAGTCGAAAGCACGTCAGATCGAGCAGCGAGGCTCGTTGTTCAACTAACCCAGCGATACCAACTTCAAATAGTACAGGTATATGCACCAACATCAAGCCATACCGACGAAGAGGTTGAAGAATTTTATGAAGAAATCAAAGAGTTACACACCAAAGGGAAACAACATATCAAGCTCATCATGGGGGATTTCAATGCAAGAATTGGACAACAGGAACAAGGAGAGACATCGGTTGGTAAATACGGATATGGGGAAAGGAATGAACGTGGCGATCAACTCATCGAATTTGCAGAAGCTGAAAATCTTAGCATCATGAATTCATTTTTTAAGAAGAAACCGCAAAGAAAATGGACATGGAAACACCCAAATGGGGGAACTAGTGAAATTGACTATATCCTGGCAAACAAGAAATCAATTATTGAAGATTGCAGTGTACTGAACAGATTTAATACTGGAAGTGATCATCGAATGGTGAGATGTAAAGTGCACTTAAATACTAAATTAGAACGACAGAAGCTCATTAGGAAACAAGTAAGTAAGAGGGTGGATTTAAAGAAATTAAAAGAAAATACCGAGGCATTCAAGTTGGAATTAAAAAATCGCTTTTCTGCACTGGAAGGACTTATTGATGAAAGTGATATCTCAGAAGCAAATGAAAACATTGTTAAGACAATAGTTGAAACTGCTGGGGAAATTGGTGGTGTAACCTGTAAAAAGCACAATAGCAAATTATCTGAGAAGACGAAACAGCTCATGAAAAGGCGAAGAGATATGAAGGTGGACAATCAAAATACCAGTTCCAGGATTGAGTACATAGAACTTTGTAAAACTCTGCGCAAAAGCATGAAAGAAGACATAAGAAAATTCAACTGTGAGCTAGTAAGGAAAGCCATTGAAAATAACAAGAGCCTTAGGGTTGTTAAAGGAAGTTTATCTGTTGGGAAGAAACACATCATTGCATTAAAAGGAGAGGATGGCACCGTAACAAGAAATAGGGAAGAAATACTTAGAAGAGTTGAAGAATTCTACAAAAATCTATACGAAAGTAACAGTGGATTAAACGAAGACATTGAAATAGTCGAAGGAACAGCTCCTAAAATCTTAAAAGAAGAAGTTTCATTTGCAATAAAAAGTATGAAGAAAGGAAGAGCCCCTGGTGATGATGGTATTACATTAGATATCCTAAAAGAAGCTGGAGAATATGTAGAAGACATACTTGCAAAATTCTTTACCAAATGTCTTAACAGCGGTAACATACCAAACCAATGGGATTCTGCAACAGTAATTCTTTTGCATAAAAAAGGTGATAAAGAGGATTTGAAAAATTACCGACCAATTAGCTTGTTACCTGCTATTTATAAAATCTTCACAAAAGTGCTAACACATCGCCTGCAGAAAAAATTAGATGCAGCTCAACCAAGAGAACAAGCTGGATTTCGAAGTGGATTCAGTACAGTGGACCATATTCAAGTATTAAGAGAATTAATTGAAAGAACACATGAATATGAACTTCCATTGTGTGTGGCATTTATTGACTATGAGAAGGCCTTTGACTCTATTAAAACATCAGCAGTCATCAACTCTTTAAGATCAACAGACATTGAGGATGTGTACATTGACATGGTGAAACGTGTGTATAAAAATGCAAGTGCAAAATTTCGGTTACATAAAGATACCAAAACTATCAAACTTGGCAAAGGGGTGAGGCAGGGAGATACCATTTCTCCAAAACTTTTTACTTCAGCTTTACAGATGATTTTTCAGCAGATAAATTGGAATAACAAGGGAATAAAAATAAATGGTGAATATTTAAATCATTTGCGGTTTGCTGATGACATTGTTATTTTTTCAACGAACCCATTAGAACTCCAAGACATGGTACAGGAGCTCTCAACTAGAAGTAAAGAAGTTGGACTCAAGATGAACCTACAAAAAACTAAGATCATGTTCAATAATTTCGTAGAGGAAACAAAAATACAAGTTGACAACATTGAGCTAGAAATTGCTGATTCATATATTTACCTTGGCCAGCTGATTTCAATGGATGGCAACATTATGAAAGAACTCAACAGACGTATTAAACTTGGCTGGAGTGCATTTGGAAGAAACAGTTTTATCCTGAAGGGGAAATTGCCTTTGTGTCTAAAAAGAAAGGTCTTCAACCAGTGTGTATTGCCAGTCCTCTCTTATGGATCAGAGACATGGAGTCTAACAGTTGGAGCAATACGAAAGTTACAGACAACGCAAAGGAGCATGGAGAGGTGCATGCTTGGAATAACTAGGAGAGATCGAAAAAGAAACACTTGGGTGAGAGAGCAAACTAGAGTAGAGGACATCATTGTTAAAGTAAAAGGGCTGAAATGGCGATGGGCTGGGCATATTGCAAGAAGAACTGATCAACGATGGACAACAGAAATTCTGAACTGGATTCCAAGAGACCACCGAAGACCTAGAAAACGTCCTCAAACTAGATGGGTGGATGAAATAAGAAAACAGGTTGGGGTGACGTGGAAGCGAATTGCTCAGGATAGACTTGTGTGGAAAGCATTTGGAGAGACCTTCATCCAGCAGTGGATAGATAATGGTTGAATATGATGATGATGATGATGATGATATATGAGATGTATGAATATATGAGTATGAATAAATGATGTGTACGAATAATGAAAAGTTGCTATATTTAGGCAACCTGGATGTGGTCATTGCATATCACATGCTGTTGCAACCATGGAATTTAAAAACAATTGTGAACAAAACTTAATAGTAGGCTATTTGAAAATGCATTTATTGTAATTAGAAAAAATGTGAACAAAATTTCATGAAATGTACTTTATTTCATGAAGTTATGTAACCATAAATTGTGGATTAATTGTTGAATTATGCTCTTTATTTAAAAATGAGAAAAATTAAACTGTGTACATCTCAGGAAAGTCCTGAAAGTGATACAGTACAAAAAAAGAAAAGAGTGAAGCAAAGCAATTGATCACAGTGGGCACATTTTAAGAATGACAGATTTTTGCAATTATCTCGGCTACAATTGTTGTATTCAATTTCAAAAGAAATTTCCTCAACATTTTTGAATTTTCCGGGATCATGATCGCTATAACAGCACCTAAACCAAGCATATTGTAATATAGGGCGATATTTTTTAGACTGTAATTGATTGTGAACCAAAGAATGCATTTTTATTATCTCATTTCGATGTCGTATGTCAATATCCATTTCATCGATTGCTATTTTATTGGTTATTTTTCTTACAAATTTTTTATATTGTCGAAAGAAATAAACATCCAGCGATTGTATGAGGGATGTTGCTTTGGGGGGTATTTGCAAGGATATACAATTTTCCGGAAAATCTTAATAAGTGTTTGGGTCTGTACTACCTGTCCATTAGCTTAGTAAAACACAGGAAGGAGGAGACATGATGGGTTTCATACAACATTCTACCCACTTTCTCATTTTGATTTTGTCCATTTTTTCCGACTTGGAGCATGTAATATATAAGTTTGAAGGTTGAAATAAATTCGTTTTGAAACGTTGTTAATCGTTGAACAGTCGGGCCAAATGTTTCCGCAGCTTCTCTTAAACAAAGTAACATTTTCCCTGTCAGTTTCCCACTCGTTGATATTATTGTATATGAATGTGTTCTGCCAAAATCAGACCCTATTAAAGAAAATGTCTGTTTTTCACCTTTATGCGATAGCTGCCTTTAATTTGGAAGAAAATAATTAAAACCACTTTGATCAGAGTTAAAAATTTGTTGGGGGATAATATTAGCAGTAACATTTCTCGTATGCAAAATAAATTCTATGGCACTATCTTCTATGTTGCCCATATTCTGGGTGTATATTTGAGTGATATATTTTGTTACTTTCCGCGCAACTATTTTGTTTTGGCTCTTAAAATTATCTATAAAATTATCGGAACATTTAAAATCCTCAAATCCTAACTCTTGGGATTTCAGGATCGCCCATCTTTTCAAATCTATATCATGAACAGGTAAATAATTTTCCCTAGCTTTTGTAAATCTGGCTAACATTTCATTTTTTATTATTTTATACTTTTCTATATTTGTGCCCATATTTGATATATATTTTCTAAACCTCGAAATATAAGTAGGGTATTTTACTGTTGGATATCTCCTGTTTGTTTTCTGGAATTTATTTTTTTTACAACTGTCAAAATACTGAACAATTGTTTGCATATTTTCTAAACTGAATTCATTTGCCAATTGATCGCCCTTTACAGTACAGTTATAATATTCGTCACCGACTATACTAATATCACTTTCTTCGTCGATACGGAAATCACAATTGTCTTCAAAATCTAAACTGATACTTTCACTGACATTGTTATTAAAAATTATGTTTTCGATTTTCGACAATACTTCCCGACTTTCCTTAAGTTCTTGGTCAGTTATTAACGACGGAAGCGTGTCGTATTTATTAACGACCAAATTCAAAACGGATTGAATTATGTTCACTATATTTTTCATTTTCTCACAATCGGAAACTCGTACAACTATATTGACGTTACACTTGCGGACGAGTTCATATAGCTAGTGGAATGCGAAACTTAAATGTCCCGCCAACTCTTCAAAATTGTCGCCAAATTCGCCAAATATCTATGCTAAAAGTTCATTTTTCATATTAATTTTTTTTATACTGTTTAAATTAGCTGAGACATATTTTTTATTTTTATCCGTTAAATACGATGATCCTTCATAATCTTACCGACTTCAAACCTGTTTTTGCTCACATACAGTGCGATTAAAAAATATCAAACCTGGCGAAAAAAGTGTCATTTTTGGACTTCAAATATTCATAAAAAATTGTCATATCATTTTAGCAGACAAATGATTAAATATTCGTGATCAGGAAGTCAAGCACTATCATCTCCCATAGGTCTGATCTCAAAGTGCAGTGAACAGCGAAAGGGGTTCCCTTGTAAGTTACGTAATTTTTTTCCACACGTGTTCTGTTCCTCCGTCGGAGTTTGCTTTTTAAAGTTCTCCCCCATGTAGCTTTTGGTCCACGAAGTTAGGTTATATAAATAAACAAAGTTTTTCCTCCTATAAATATATTACATAGCTTGATAAAAATGTAAAAAAAAATTGCAAATATTCGTTCTGAAAATGGGTTAAAAAAATATATTCCTTCACAATCGTAACTCGATTAAATAACAAATATCCCTTGTAAAAGTTTATGTGAAACGATACTATACGATTTAATGGAAGTATGAATAATATTTTATTCAGTTTAAAAGGTACATGCATAATATTTATTAATTAAGTGATTAAAAAGGAACGTATTGTATTAACATAAAAATAGATAAGCCTTCTGTTATTCCAACCAAATTCTTAACCTGTTATCCGTAGAGTACTCAGCAGTGATTACATGAAATATGGCTATCTTTTCCTTTATTTTACACACGTCTATTGCGAAGAATTTCATTTGATGTTTCTGTTTAATCTATCTTTTATATTTTTATTTTTAGAATTTTTTTATAAATTTATGATTTTCGATTTTGGCACATATCAATAAGCATATCACATTTCAAAGCAAATATTTTTCGACATGTTTTCTGATCGAAAATCTTTGGGAAACTTGAAATACTGATAGTAAAAACATTACATGATTAAAAGTAAGAGTACTGTTGTTAATAATATTAAATGTTAAATATGTACTTTATTGAGAATTCAATATTTCTTTAACCCTTTATTTACTAAACTTTTGAAAGCTTTTAAACGCTTTGTTAATTTTTTAATTATTGATTTGGGGAAAACTATAATACTCCAGTAGCATAATGTTCATCAATGGATGCCATCAGTAAATAAAGAGTAAGTAGCGAAGAACCTGAAATAGTTTGACGACGACACTGCGCACTAATAAAGCCATTGAGAAGGCAACAAATTATCACAGTTTAATAATAAGTTAAATCGTTTACAGCTGTTTCAATATCCCTGGTTACAAGCAATAACACTTGTTAACGTTGGCCGTTCTGACGAAAATAGTCCAGGGCTATTGAAACAGCTGTGAACGATTAAATTTATTATTCAACTGTGTTAATTTGTTGCCTTCTCAATTATTTTAGAGAGTAATTTATAATCTAAATGATATATATCTTAAATAGTATAGATATATAATCTAAATAGTATAGATATATAATATAAACAATACAGATATATAATATAAATAGTGCCCTGCGGTGGCGCAGTGTGGTAACGCGTTCTCCTAGTGCGCCGCTAATCCGGGTTCGACTCCCAGCAGTGCAAAGAACGCTTACTCAGAGATCTCATAAAGATCGCACTGCTCACTGTAGTCCGGGGTTTGGTTCCCTAGGCCTTAAGAGGTTCGGATTCCTCGGAAAACAGTAGGTCCCGGCGCAGCATGACCACTGTAGTCTTTGAGCCGTAAAACCAAAAAACAAACAAACAATTATATAAATAGTATGGATATATAATACAAATAGTGTAGATATATAATCTAAATAGTATAGGTTCCCTAATTAGATAAAATGGAATAACTCAACGCCGTTACAAACTTTGTACTTGTTACTTATATGATAGACATAAAAAATCTTAGGTGTTAGAAGTTACCCTGTGTATACAGGTTGTCTCCTAACGGTCGAAAACAATCACATAGTGATTAAAAATTTTCACCTAACAAAATGATTTTGAAAATGGTGATAAATCTATACTTTTGTGTTAATTACTGTAATTAAACTCTAACCAATTATCATACAGTTTTCATTTGTTAATGTTTACCAAGGTCTGTTTATATCCAATTACCAAGCATTTGTTCCTGCAGAGACATCATATAAAAATCTGCACCTCATTATTCCTTATTTCAACATTGCAAATGCATACGCATGTGTCAAAATCTATTTCAACCAATCTAGGCTTATGTGACGTGATTTCACGTGCCAGTATTATAACTTGCGAAAAATTTGGTCATTGCCAAATATAACTAATTCCTACCAAGAGATGGATTTCCAAATTAATTTACAAAACATTATTTTATTTTCTCAAAGCATTGATGAAATACAATAGTTTAAATTAAATTTGTTAGTATTGATTTTGTAAAAGTTTGGACATGTGTACAGTATAGCTGTAAGACCCTCTGAATCATGGCTTGAAAGATAAAATAGGCCAAAAACAAAATTAGAAAAAATTTTAGAATGCAGAGAATGCCTTAAGATTAATTACATCCAAATACAATTTAACAGAAATAGAAAATTCTAAAAATGCCTACATTTCTTATCTTCTAAGGTATTAACAATCTAACGCAAATAAATAGCTTCTACAACTCCAATTCAAAATATCAGAATAACCAAAAAAGGCATTGCATTGCCTTATAAAATGCATGATATTTGTAAATATAAACAACGGGGATGAACGACAAAATTAGTAATCGTTCACAATAAGCTGACGTATGATATATTGTTCACATGTGTCTAAAGAATTGATAGAGATTTTATGAAAAATTATTGAAATTTTTCAAAGAATTAAAATATTCCCAGCGCCGATTCAAAATATTAGAATATCTGTAAAATGATGTGATTAGTCAGCATTGATGATGAAATTTGCATAAATGGGGCCACTGTAGAGCTAGAACGCGTATAAAGGCTTGTTTGAAAGTCAGCTTTAGTTAGTTGGAGGATAAAAATGGGTCGCACAAAAGATATACCGGACGCTACTGAGACTGCGATTATGACTCTGCGCGATGAGGGACTTACTCAAAAGATGATTGCCGAAAAAATGAAATGCTTTCAAGAAACTGTGAGGAAAATTTTAAAAGATTATTCTAGAAATCAAAATTTTAAAAATAATCGTGCAAATAGTGGTCGTAAGCGAATAACCATACTAAGGCAAGACATAATGCTGAAATGTATTGTGATTACAAACCGCTTCAGGAGCCTGAGATTCATAAGTAGAAAGTGGCGAGTACAACGAGTGGGTGCCTCAACATCTAGCACAATGCTACGACTACGACTCCATGAACTTGATTTTCAATAACATGTGCCCGACACAGCCGCTACTTACTTGAAAGCAAAAAGGGCCAGAGTGCGGTGATGCAAAGACAGATTGCAATGGGGTATTCAAGACTGGAATAATGTACTTTTTAGCGATGAATCAATGTTTTGCATTTACCACTGTCATCAGGGTATCCGTGTTTGGCTTTGCAAGCAAAAAGCTTTTACTACAGATTACTTGAAACACTCAGTGAAGTTTAGTACCTCTATCATGATTTCAGGGTGTATGAGTACTGAGGACTGCTGTGTATTTTGGCATAAGGGTAAATTCCGAAGTATGCAAGGATGTACTTAGCATTTTATGATTCCATCATCGGAAGGTATATTTGAGGATGACTTTATCTTCCAACAAGACTCTGCATCTTGCCATACATCAAAGGCTATCACTCTTTGGCTTAATAACAATAAAATCAAAGTACTTCCTTTAGCCGACCACTTGGCCCGATTTAAACCCCGTCGAAAATATGTGAGATTTAATGAAGAAACACCTTCAGGCTTTAACTCCAAAGGACGAAAATGAACAAAGGAAAGTGTGAAATCCGTTTGGGTAACTATCAGCAAAGACGACTGCAAAAAATTAGAGTATAGTATGCCAAATCGTCTACGTGACGTTATTAAAGACAAGGGAGATTCCACTAATTATTAACTATTCACAATGCTTTTCCTTTAAATGAATTGTACTATTTTTTTGCATATTATTCTAATTTTTTGTACCGCTGTGGAAATTATTCTACTTTTTTTTTTAATTTTGAGAAAACAGTCATTGTAGAAAACTTTGCAATATCATACTAATTTTTTTATTTTTTGCTCATCTACAAAATATGTAGAATGTGGTAGTACACTTTAAAATTCTGAAGTAGTCATTTCTACCGAAATAAATGCAAATCTCAAACCACTATGTGCTTTATTTTTCATTATTCTAATATTTTGAATTGGAGTTGTATATTATCACGGTATTTCCAGAAATCGCGTATATATTACAGTATTAATTTCGTATACAGTGTTCAATATCAGCGTCTTATCAAATATTTTTACCAGTTGGACGCCGTTCGTAAGTTGGTGGACTTAAATTGTAGCTTTTTAAATATTAAAGCATGCGAGAAAGAACATTTCTATTCAAGTTATGCCTTTAGGAGTAATATTTTTAAAACGCTTTCTGAAATTAATTAGTTTTTACCGTAGGAAAAACTGCCAATTATTGTAGAGCATTCCTGATTTACAGGTGCAAAATATAGCATATGTGACATCACGAAATCTTTTTTCCCTATAAATGTGGGTTGTACTTAAGCAATGCATTTTTTTAAATGCAATGAGAAACTTGCATTTTTACTAAACATCATTATTAGATGGGAAGTTGAAAGCTTTGATTTACAACTGGTTTTTGTCAAAAAGTGGGTGGTCAAGTTTCGTCGTGATAGGTTAGATTTAATATCAATTAGTACCTAAGATATGAATTTCCCACAAATTTCAAGACCATTTTGTTTGTGTCCCAATTCTTCAAAGAATATTACTATGTGGAGTTTTTTTACCAGCTAAGACACGCCCTATTTATGTTGTTTATAAAAGACAGACATATCCTTCATTTTGCGTAAACATATGAATTTTTATACAATTGTATAACATGCACGTATAATTGGTAACAGCCAATTTAAGTTCTACAGCGCTAAAATAAGTAAAGATTTGTCCTTTTCACTTCTCATTAGGCAATTTAAGATCTGCAGTGCTAAAGTAAGCAAAAGATTTGTCCTTTTCACTCCTTATTATTTTTGTATCCTTGTTTTACTTTAACACGCAAATTTATACGCAATTATCATATTAAGTCAAAATTATAACCAGAAAACTTCGAATTGCATCAAATGCAAAAACATTTAAAAATTCCAACCACGTATATTTCGATCTTTGTTTAAAATGGCCATAAGCGTGCGCAGAATGTTCGTAAGGGGGGGTTATAGGCTCAATGGGGGTTACAATCCCCATCAACCCCCACTGCGTACGCCAATAAAAATGGCAAATGATACGTTAACTGTTCTAGCATAAATTCTGTTATAAATGCAATTATTCAGCGATCGAATAAATATTTATTTTAAATATTCCGTTAATATACTCTCTTAATTCATAATTCCTCAGAGAAACGATGATTGTCATTTCACCATTCCTAATGATCGTTCATTGGGACGATAATTCCTAATTAGAACTGTTTTTTAGTTAAATCAAATATTTATATTTTCTAATGATTGTTAGTTGAGAAACCAATTCATAAATCATAATGATTTCAATTGAAGCGACAATTTATACAATTGTCCAAAAGTTAAGTACAATTGCTGTTTATGTGAATATTAAGGGAATTCTAAGTCAGCATGAATGAAAAAAAACGTGGTATGAGAGTGTAATAAGGTTGCAGAAGAATAAAACAACGTAAAACAATGAAAATATTGACTTTTATGATCCAAATAAAATGTTTAAAGGAAAAATGAGCATATTATTAGTTTAAACTTCAGTGAAAAATAATTATTAAAAAGTTAATGATGAAGTTTAACAAGATGTGTGATTACCTCTGGTGGCTATGCATACTGCACAACGATTTTCCGTACTTTCGATCATGGTGTTGATGTGTTGTATGCTCAAAGAGTTCCAAACCTCACGGAGAACTGGTTTTAATTCTGGAACGGAGATTGGTGGATGCTGAATGGTTGCAAATTGCTTCCGGAACATATCACACACATGGTCTATAAAATTAACGTCAGGAGATTTAGAAGGCCACTGCATGCGCTGGGTATCTTCACTTTGAAAGAAATCGTCTACCAGGGCCGAAAGGTATGAAGACGTGTTAACATTCACGAATCCAGGACCGACAGCAATTTGAAACAGGGAACGGAAGACTCAAAGATATGGAGGTCTGTGTGAAAATTCAGCATGATGCCTACCCATACCATGACTCTCGTCGAAGGAAAACGATATCTCTCCGTAATGTTTCCCGGGTATAAAAAAAAGAGTTCCACATTCTCTCCATATCATTATACGACGAGAAACAGTGTGCAGACTAAATCTAGACACTTGATGGAACATGACATTGCCTCACTCTTCCCGACTCAACTACTGATGCTTCAAATTCCTCGGTAAACGTGCGTGTTTCTATGCAGACGAGAAGGGGAATGCAAACTGCTGGTCATCTGGCATAGAGACCAATATGTTTGAGTCTCCTGTAAACGGTTGGTCTCGAGACTTAGGAACTACAGTGCTGAACACAGTTGTCTGACAGAGCGGTCCCTCTAACGTCGCGCAGTTATTGTCAGATACCTGTCTTTGCAAGCGGTTGTTACTTTGGACCAACCTGGCACACGCCGTCGGGTAACATTGCCAGTAATTTGAAACCTCTGCAATAGTTTTGAGATCACACACTAAGGCACATTCAGAATTCGGTACGCTTCGGTTTTGGATCGTCCGGATCCCTGCATTCCGCTAATTCTTCCTTTCACAAATATGTCCAGTTGATGTCTTTGTGACATAGTTCGTCGTTTTTGATAGTTAACAAGGCTCCATACCATAGCAATTACAAAAAACCTGCCTGAACTTTACATGCCGCTTGTGGGGGGGGGGGGGTTATGATCATTCCGACGTGCGTAGATGTGTTCCGTATTTCGACGTCGACTGAAATGTTTTGCATATGTGCAATATTTCACCTTAGTCACACGATTCTCCACAAGTGATTTTGTACAATTTTGTCAATATTTACTTAGATTTTTTTCGCATTTTAAAAATTTTGATTAACTTTTGGACAGGAGTGTATATTTCCTCATGATTATTAATTAAAACGAAAATTCATAATCCCTATTGATTATTGAGACGATAATTCCTAATTCCTAATGAGATTTTTAATTGAAACGCTTCATAATTCCTAATAATTTTTAACTGAGACACTTCATATCTTAGTGATTGTTAATTCAAACGACATTTCATAATTCCTAATGATTTTTAACTGAAACACTTAGTAATTCCTAATGATTTTTAACTGAGATGCTTCGTAATTCCCAATAATTGTTAATCCAAACGACATTTCATAATTACTAATGCTTTTAATTAAAACGAAAATTGATATCCCCTAATGATTGTTAATTTGAACGACATTTTCTAATTATTGTTAATTGCAACGACAATTCCCAATTATTGCTAATTGAAACGTCAGTTCATAATTCCTAACTATTGCTAATTGAAACCACAATTTATAATTCCCAATTATTGCTAATTGAAACGAAAATTCCTAATTCCTAATTATTGCTAATTGAAACGACAATTCATAATTCCCGAAAAAACAATTACCTAAGCAAAATACTTTACGAACTTTACCAAATACAGGCAAATGAACTTTCTAAATTTTTAGTCCATTCTCCTGTTTCTAATAAGAAGTAACGTCATGATTAAGACCGTTGTTATATTTATTGAATCGGAGAATTCTGATTATAGGCTATTTGCCTAATTTTTTAATGCCAATTTTCACAATGCACCCGTAGTGTTCAGGCTGGTAATTCACCCCAATCTTCTTTCCAAAGGTAATTATACTGACGAACTAAGATTACAGTTTTTTTATGGATGAAGATAGTACATTTCTCCTATAAATCACATTCTGGTATAGCATGTCTATATCCCCCATCAGTAGAGGCGCCGACTTAAAAAATTACTGGGGGTTCCAAAAATTTTAAATCGAATAACCGGCACACATTTCAAAGGATTCAAGTATAATTTAAATTTCATTATCAGATTATCTGGTACAATAAGACACCTGAAATGTTAAAATGAAGCAAATTATAGTTAATTATAGAAAAATATTTTTTCTCTAGATAATTATTTAATACC
>QLNU02015360.1:141766577-141791353 GCA_006491805.2 Dysdera silvatica
GTCCATTTTCTTTGCGGTTTCTTCTTAAAAAATGAATTCATGATGCTAAGATTTTCAGCTTCGGCAAATTCTATGAGTTGATCGCCACGTTCATTCCTTTCCCCGTATCCGTATTTACCAACCGATGTCTCTCCTTGTTCCTGTTGTCCAATTCTTGCATTAAAATCTCCCATGATGAGTTTGATGTTGGTGCATATACCTGTACTATCTGAAGTTGGTATCGCTGGGTTAGTTGAACAACAAGCCTCGCTGCTCGATCTGATGTACTTTCAACTTCCAGAAGACAGTCTTTAATTCTTTTGTTGATTAAGAAGCCAACACCACTTGTTCTTCCAGTTTCCGTTCCTCTATAATAAAACAAATGTCCACTTTTAAGTTCCACCAACTCTTCACCTTTTCTTCTAACTTCACTGAGTCCTACAATGTCCCATTTGATCTTGTCAAGTTCTTCTTCCAATTCCTGAAGTTTTGCTTCAGAAGCAAGGGATCGTCCATTATACGTTGCCAAGGTCAATAACAAACGGCAGCCTGGGCCATTCCAGTGATTCTTAGCACCCCCTGCTTTCATGCCACACTGACCGCTGCCTTGATCAGGAGCACTCCAGCACCTGGAGACTAGGGGCCATGGTTTCTGGTGTGTCAACATAATGGAGGAATTAGCCATAATTTCACCACGCTGGCTAGACGGGTTGGTGAATTAGCCCTCCCCTTCCGCCTTTCTATCCGTGCAGCAAATATTAATTTGCCACATAAATAGAAAGCTCAGCCTGCACCACTTGAAGGCGGGGTAGGACACTAGGTTACTGGCCTGGCCGGTTCCACACATCGTCACATACGTTCAGCGTGTGGGTCTCCTTCCAGTTAGATACCAGCAACCCTTTTGCAGGCCACATCTCATATATGGATACTCATATATTCATACATCTCATATATATATAGATACTCATATATTCATACATCTCATATATATATAGATACTCATATATTCATACATATATACATTTCATTTATTCTTACTCACATATTCACGCATCTCATATATTCATTCATTCATGCATACATTTCATTTATTCATACTCATGTATGCATGGTTCTATATAGTTATGTGTTTCTTTTCCTTATGAGATAATATTTTGGAAAAAGAAATGTAAAAGAAACTTGACATGGGCTGCGATAATACGAAATAACTACCTCGAACGAAAACCTGGAGTAGCCTTCAAAATTGTCCTCAATTTCGCCAAGTATCTATTCTAAAAGTTTATTTTCATATTAATTTTTTTACACGGTTTGGATTAGCTGAGACATAATTTTTTATTTTTATCCGTTAAATACGATGATCCTTCATAATCTTACCGACTTCAAACCTGTTTTTGCTCACATACAGTGCTATATTCCCTTGTTAGTATAAGCCGAGAAAAATGAAGTTTTTTTTAAACAACTATTCTAATCCTAAGGATTAAAGGAAAAACGAAGTATTAGGTAGGGTTTTATAAATTTTTATTAAATATACTTCCGGTTGAGTAATATTACCAAAGTTCTTACGAAAATGATTTGCCCTTGCTAGCTTACATTAGGTAAATTGTCTAGTGAACGTGTAAACATTTATTTTCAGAAACTTTTGTGAAGTATGCAGATATCTAATTGTGTCTTCATGAGATTAAGATACATATAAATATGGAAAAAAACGCAAGTGTCGAAATCGCGCGAGACTTACTAGATCGACTCAAAGATTTCGCAGACGTTTGTGAAAAGACAAACATTTTCTGTTGCCTTGCTATACAAAATTCTGTGCTCGCAAATACGGAGACTGATTTGATGGCTAGGTTTTTCGTTAACGGAATAACAGCATTACTTCTTCCTTTTGTTATTTATTTCTCACGTATCTTTCCTAATTTTGAAATAGGTATCAAGTTTCGAACCAAAATTTCTGAGTGTAACTAGAGTTTTTGTAACCTTACGGTTTCAGGTCATTTCATTATCTTCAACTGTTTATAATTTCCTTTTAGTTGAGTGTTTATGCCATGCATATTCATTTTTTAAACTATTTCTTCCATCTTATTATACCTTTCCTTTATAATTTTCACCGTACATCTAGCCTGCAGCCATTTTCTTGGCCCTTTATTATTTATTTTGTATGTGGTCAAGACTTCTCCTGTTCATTTTTGATTAGTTGTTTCTATGCATAGGATTATTGCTATTCAACAACGGAAAAATAAAGAAAGGAAGAAGGAAATAAAAAAGAATAAAAGTTTCTGATTTTCGCGATACTTTTAACTAATACCTAACTTGTCCAGATATTTTTTGCATGCCCTTCAGATCTAAGCACATATTTGTTACAATACTCTAAATTGTTCTTCAGGTTTATTTGCATCACCTCTACTTCTATTACCACCGCACTACAGGTAATAATATAATGAGAAATGTGTATGATGTAATGGCTTAAACATACATCATATTGTACATTTTATGCCAAAATTATCCATGAAACAACTCAAAAGGTAATGTAATATTTAACAATGAAATATTTATCCGCTGGAATGTCCCAACCCTATGTTTTTCACATATGAACAGTACTCAAGGGTACATGAGTATCTCAACAAGAAAATCACACAAAAGTAAATTTTTTATGAACCTTGTTTTTGAATGT
This sequence comes from Dysdera silvatica, assembly GCA_006491805.2. NCBI lineage: Eukaryota > Metazoa > Arthropoda > Arachnida > Araneae > Dysderidae > Dysdera > Dysdera silvatica. Next base: position 141,769,225 of record QLNU02015360.1, read on the forward strand.
AGCAAAATAAATAAAAAAGACAATAGCTTTTATTTCAGAACTCGATTATTTCAGAACGATTTTTTTAAAAATTACATACATGAAAGAGGTCGTTAAAGGAAGAACAATGGCGCAAAACATATTTCCGACTCATGTCTGAAAGCAAAGACATAGCCCTTTGAATTTCCTCAAATTTTAGAAGAAATCGGTAGATTATACTGAAATTTCACATATCGTTGCCCTATGAGTAGCAAACACGTGTGTATGTTTAATTATTAGATAGAACAGTACTAGCATACACAAAATTGGATTTCGATGAGGGGCTAAACTTTGATTTTTTTTTTGGGGAAGAAGTCGTGAATACCTTAGATGACCTTTACTTTTGAATGTTAGTTTTACATTTCAGAGGCGACCGTAGCCTCATTAGCCGCCCACCTCGGTACGACCTTGTTAATAAGGGAACTGTGTTGGACATTTCAACGGCCAATTTTTTAATTATAACAGCAATGGTAGAAAGGGGTTTTCCTATAGTCGGAAAGCATGAGTTTTTGAAATGTCAGGAGACTGGCGCTTTTGGCGCGTCAATAAACCCAAAACAAAAAAAAAAACACGCCCAACGACCAGCTATAAATAACAGGTAAGTTTAACATTCTAACAACCATTATTCAATCAGTGTCCGATTTCCATTAACCTACGTTTGTTTTATACCGAAGTGCGATCTGCTAATATTTTCATTTATTAATACCAATATTTTTTCTATTTTGCGTAACAATATAAGTATAAGTGGTTATCAGAAGTGGGGACTTCTGGTAATCTTTGTGTGGCGTTTCGTGTTTAACTCTAACCAAACGCAAATGTTGGAAGTCAGTATTAGTTAACATTTTATTCATGAAGTTTTGTCATAGTGGCGTATATCTTTGTGTTTTTGGCGTATTAACCCGCCAAAAGCGTCAATCTTCAGGCATTTTCTAAAACGCATGCTTCCTGACTATGGGAAAACTCTTTTATACTTTTGCTGTTATTATTAAAAAATTTTTATTGGGATATTAAACAGTTCTCTTGCCAACAAGGTCGTACCGAGGGGGGGGGGCGATGGGGCTACTGCCGCCTCCGAAATGAAAAGGCTGACATTGAAAAAGCAAAAAGTAAAGGTCATTTAATGTATTTAGGACCTTTCCCCACTAAAAAATTAAAGTTTAGCCCCACCTCGTCCGAAATTCAATCCTGCGTATACTAGTAGTGCTTTTCCATCTAGTATTTTTATATTCGAACGTGTTTTCTGCTCACATGGCAACGATATGTGAAATTTCAGTATAATCTACTGAATTTTTCTAAAACTTTTGGAATTTTAAATGACCATATCATTACTCTCAGAAATGAGTCGGAAGAAAATTTTGCGCTATTCTTCATTTAACGGCCTCTTTCATGTGTGTGATTTTTAAAAAAATCGAAAGATGAATTCTCGTGAGTTTACCTTCCAGGTAAGCTTGGTTGAATGTAAATGTCTCATCGGATGGCTAGTCGCTCACCGTGGTGCCCCTGTGTCAAAACGACTGAAAAATATCAGTCTTCAACTAGCACATATTTTAAAACAGATATTGAAATCGTTAGATAAACAAAAGTGGTGAGTATTGGGAAAAAAAACAGCAAAAAGACAAATTATCCCTACGTAGGGAATATTTTCGTTTAAAGAAGGTTATTTGGGATAATCACAGCTTACACTTTTCGACATTGAATTTTTTTAATTCAATTTTTTTTATCCTTGACCATCTCTATACGCCCTTTCTTTGTTTGTTTCTTGTCATTATTTGAATATCAAAAGAAAAGGATATTCAAAATAATCATTTTTGACACCCATGTTAAAAGTTCAAATTAGAGCTTTATATGTAGAAGAAAAAGAGTCATCGTGCTCTGACCCAGAGTCGAACTGGGGATCCTTCGTCAGATCTGTAGTGTCTTAACCGCTCGACCACCAGGGCAGAAACGACGCTTCTTTTCTTTGTATTTAAGGTTTTATAGGATATTATTACCCTTCGCAGGGTTCACACAATTGAGATTTCCACACAAATGAAGTTTTCGGTGGATTTTGCTCTGAGTTTACTAGGTGCATACTTGTGGTAGGGTATCTTCTCAATCAAAAATATCATGCAAAAATTGAATGTGACTAAACAATTTCAAATTTATTAATCATAAGGTGTAATTTTGAAAATTACTGCTAAATTTAAAAGTACCGTGATCATAGTGAAAAAAACGTATTCTTCGGAAAAATGTTAGTGGCACAGTTTTATAGATAAATAAGGTTAAGAAACTGATTATAGTACTTGAATATGTGTCAAGAATAATCATCATGCGTGCGTTATTGTTTAATGTTTAAATATATAATATAACAAATGTAAATAAGTCTTTATCTTACTTTAATATGCATGAATATACGTTACTTATATTTTTTGGGGAAATATCCCGGACTATAAATTTTATGGTCAACTTATCTTTGACCATTCGGTGTACATGTATTCCATGAACATGAGATGGTGAGCTTAACCATAGTTACTGTAGCGGTTCCTTGGACAAGTACAGCCAGAGAGAATGTCTCCCAGGCAATGACTTTTACAAGATTACAATTCGTAAAGGTGGTCTTCTTCAAAGGTTACTGCTCTCGGTGCGAAAGATATCGCTTAATTCTTGAAATTTCACAGGAACTGCAGTTCCCAACATATTATTAATAATTTCGAATTTTTATTTGTTTATTCTCTACACTATTTAATCAACATCTTAATACACAGATAATTGTTTAATGACCAATACAACATAAAAAGTCCGGAGAAAATGCACAAGTATAGCATGCTCCGGACCTGAAAAGAAGTAAAGTTATAAATTACGGATAATGTCTATCTCACATATTATATTTACTTATATTACTTATATTCACTTATATTATTTACTTATATTCACTTATATTATTTATTTATATTCACTTATATTATTTACTTATATTCACTTATATTATTTATTTATATTCACTTATATTATTTACTTATATTCACTTATATTTATATATTCACTTATATTATTTACTTATATTCACTTACGTATATACTATATTATATTGTTATATTTGAAACATATATATATTATTTACTTATATTCACTTACATTATATATTATATTGTTATATTTGAAACATAGATTCATCTTCCTACAGTGGACGAAAAAAGTATAAGGATAACATATAATTGAATGAAAATATGCTTTATTTTCATTTTATCAAAATGAACTTTTTGATATTTATGAGCTATAATATCACATTTTACAATAACATCTACAAAACATAAAACAACAAATATGAAACTTACAAAAGTTGACCTCATAAAAATTATCACGAAAGAAATATAGAAAAAGTATAAGGACATATTCTAAATTACATATGATTTCTCTTAATAATCAAGAAAACAATCTTTGTTTTCAATTACTTGAATAAGCTGGGAAGTCATCGATGCTGAAAATTCTTTTAAAGTGTCTATGGTAATGTTATTCCAAGCTTGTTCGATAGCTAATACAAGATCCGGTTTACACTGATATTGTGTGCCATTTTTATAAACTTCTCAAGTTAGAAGGCCCCATAAATTTTCTATAGGATTCATATCTGGACTCCTCGCCAGCCAATCAAGTAAATTTACTGAATTGGCTTCAAACAAGAGTTTTGCACTCTTAGAAACGCGTATGGCAGCGTTATCCTGTTGGAAAAAATAGTCACCTGAAGTCATTAGTGGGGCCTCAGGTAACAAATTTTCACCTAACAGAACATATCAATCAGAGTTCATTTTGTAGTTGATAAAGACTATTGGAGTGGTTCCGTTTGCTGCAAAAGTGCCCCCACCGTATTGACGTTTGGAAAAAACTTCTTTGGTTTTACGCAGATTATACCAAAAATAGGGACAACCGTCTGGCCCATCAAGGTTGAATTTCTTTCGTCCGAAAAGGTTACATCATTCCATTTTGGACCGAGAGAAATATATTTTTTTGCGAAGTCCAGTCTTCTTTCCTTACGTTGCTTTGTACAAGGCGAACGTAACATTAACTTTCCATACCAAATATTCGGATGTTTATTCAAAACATTTTGAACTGTTCGTGTGGAACATGGTATGTCCTTACATTTTTTAAAACATCACATGGGTTTAAAATTCACAAAGTAGATTTATACATATTTATTTTGGAAAATTTAACTAATTTACATGAAAAATAACTTAATTTTATCATGTTTTTCCCTAAGAAATTTGCATACGTTTCCGTCTAAAAGATTTCTAGATTTGGCGGGTTTTCGCTTGTCCTTATACTTTTTTCGCGAACTGTACATGCTTGCGTTAAATGACTTGATGTGTAAGAAACTCAAAATACAGATACGTCCTTATGCCGTATATAAAGTATTTGAGGTTTATTTGAGTAAATGTAAATGCATTCTGGCAGTCGTGATTTATAGCAAAAGGGTATTTAATCGCCTAAGTAACCTAGGCATGTAAACTAGGAATATCAGATCTACTAACTTACTTTATACGTATCTTGAAGAGAAAGTTATATTTTATGTAAAGAATAATAAAGCACTAGAATATTCAAAATGTGCATATATAATTTAAACGAAATAGGCAATAAATAATAAACCATTTTTATATAGATTTCGTCTTACATTTGGCGCCTTTCGGAAAATTATACATGAGCCAATAATGCCAACTTCCCTTTTCATCCACACTAAACGCAAGTTGAATAATTTCGATCATTTTTTCGTCCATAATTTTTACAAATTTAAAACCCCCGTGAACAAATAACAAAGAATATCTATAGAGAAAATGAGAGAGAAAACGCGAAGTTCTCAGCAGATAATTGAAAAGGTATACGTATAGAAAGGGAAAATATTTTATATAATTATATTCCAATTTGTCAAACACAACAAAAACAACCAAACAACTTTCAGTTTTCCGTTTACCATTCAAAAACTGTCCAGGGTTCTAGCTTTTGAATTTGGTTTTTATTCTCAAAATATTTTTTTTTTCCTCCAACGAACTATCATTCCAAGTTGGATTGTGCGTGCTTTGCCCCACTAGCTGCTTTATAGCTTAAAACGTCAACGAAAATATAGAAAACCGCACATTCGGCAAGACCGGTAATCTTGTCTAATTTTATATTTCACAACTATGGTGACTCTCAGTACTGTTGAGATGGCCCTGTAGCTAAACTTATTTGGAAAATTCACAAGTTTTCAAGGTTCCTTTTTTAAGTTGAACTTAACACATTGTGTTGTGTTTTAAATGCTCTCCCAACTGCAAAATTACTTGCCCTGGTCGATGAAAAATGCTTCTAAATATAGAGACCACAGATATGCTCAATAATTGCATCTTAAATCTATTTTTGAAATAAATACATCTGTGTGCATTATATTTTAAGTTTTATTTAATAAAATAACCATATGAAATTTTGAAAAGTATTTTTTTTTCCCTTTTATAATTTCGTTCTTTAAACGGGTTCTATGACCTGGTGTTTTATTTTTAGCAGAACTTTTCACTGTAGGTGATAAAAGAAAGGATATACATTCAAACCCGTTTATACTGAGTATTAAGAGACCTGCGCTTTTGCTCGTTATATCCGGGTTTTCGTTAAAACCAGGTTAACAATAAAATAAGGCAAAAAATAAAAAGAAAAAGAACTGACAGAACAGTAAAACTAAATATCATTGTTTATAGCTATTATATAGCCTATTTAAATATTAGAATTTTACATATTTTCACATCATTACTTGAAAAACTCTCTGACTGTCTTACTCAAATACGGAATCTTCATTAAAAGCAGGAAAATCTGTTTTTAAGCTCGTTCTACTCAAATTAATATGAAATACTACCGGACTGCTGCTTGCGGTGACAGATTTTACCTCGTAATAAAGGGTTTTCGTACTGAATATTTTGAATATAAGCACATAAATATTGCATTTCCTCTTGCCATAACCCAGACCATGTACCGTCCTTGAGACGTCCCGAAGACTTTCGAGATATCCTCAGGACGTCCCTAAGACGGTCTTTGCTATCTGGGAACCGGGCGAGATTGTAATTGGTAAAAATACAAACGTGATGTTTAACAACAAAATTATCCCTCTCTTTGCATGCAATAAGTCCCTAGGAAGAGAGCTCCATTCGTTCTTCTGTTTATAAGCTCTATAGGATGCATATTAGTGTATAATTATTGTATGTCTATTTCTTATAAGCTAGTTTAAGTGTAAACTTTATAAGCGATTATATTTCTATTATTAAAAGCTATTGTATATATATTATTGGAAATGACTTCAAGAACGGAATTTAGTCAACTTTTTAGATATTCTTTTTAATTTTATAACGCAGCAGTTTTTCTGTATTAGAAGTGAATATTTTTTATGCTCCGACATTTGAACTTTTGTGGTTCTGCAGTTATGTAATTCAAAATGACGAAATAGCAAACTTTTCCTATCATTAGAGAATAATTATATTTGATCATAACTAATTAATTACTTATTTACTTGATAAAAACGGCTATTTTACTATTTATAAGTATCAAAGTATAATCACGTCGTTTATATAATTAAGTTAATAAATTAGTCTTTGTAATATATACAAAAATAAATGTACAAATGATAATCTGAGGGCTTAAGCGATAAGCTTGTGAGACTTTGAATAATCTGATTTTTTTAGTGTACAAAAGAAAGAAATAGAGCATTTTCAAATCAAAACAAAAATCAGTTCACTCAAATAGTGATGAGCCAGCATTTTGTCATGTTACAACCTGACATGTTAATAGCATGACATTAAAAAATTAAATATTATTTTGCATATTCGCCTTTTAGTATTTTGAATTAAGGTATTATAAAAAGAAACTTATATTTTTTATGGTAATTTTATATCGCTTCGTGCTGTGTACAATCAAATTTACATATACTTTGCAAACAACAATTTATACAGTAAGCTGATAGAAACACATCTAGCTTTTGTTTAGAACATAGAGATCTTGAATTCTTAAAATTAAGAAAAAAAATTGACCGTCGGAAATTTACCTGTCAAATTGGGATAAAACTGTTATTCTTCCCAATTATTCAATTTTCATGATAAAGTCGAATTTTGAGATTCTAGAGAGATGCCATAATTGATAATTTTTATTGGAAGGGTTGTGCGATATTAAAACTTTTATATATAAAATTGTTCGCAAGTTTGGAGTATACTGATAATAAAATAAATGTTTATTTCCAAACATCGTAAGAAAATGAAACTTTTCCAACACGAAAATTTTTAGAGGAACCTGTCAAGGGTTGTTTATTGGATACTTATTATTTCGTGTCTTTTGAACCCTGTATAAGATGGCCTTTGTCGAAATAGAGAGAGAGAGAGAGAGAGAGAGAGGGGAAAAATGAGGTATGGATGAATTTCTTTCGAATAAGCTTGAAGAATATTGTCAACAACCGGTGAAAGTAATTCATCGAAAGTTTCTTTATTAAATATGCCCAAACCATTTCCATAAGTTTGTTTATAAAAACCATACTCAGTAATCTACATTACGTCACTTATTTTAATTATACGTACATAATTTTAATTGGATTTTCATTTAATGATTAATATGTTTTATCAAAAAAAATTAACATCTATTGAGCGAGCAACAAATATCAATATAAAACAATTATCAGAAATTTGATATACTCGGTATAATATGATATTTCCTATACAATAATTTTTGCCACCCACGTTTTAATTACAGCTCAAACTAGAGCTTGTGTAATTTTGGAGAAAAAGAGACGCTTTCCCCATCCTGGATTCGAACCAGGGTCCCTCCGTTTAGCCCGGAGTGTCTTGGACCGCTAGACGAATGAGGACAGGAAACAACGCTCTCTTTCTCCGTATGTAAAGATGTTAAGGTATTATTACCCTCCGCAGGGATAACACAATTGCCAAATATGGTCAACACAAGAAAGCCTCCGGGGCGAGATTTTTGTGAGTTTTCGTGGGGGAAATTTATTATACTATAATTTTTGCCACCCACGTATTAATTACAGCTCAAACTAGAGCTTATTGGTTTTGGAGGAAAATTGTGTTATCCCTGCGGAGGGTAATAATACCTTAACACCTTTACATACGGAGAAAGAGAGCGTTATTACCTGTCCTCATTCGTCTAGCGGTCCAAGACACTCCGGGCTAAACGGAGGGACCCTGGTTCGAATCCAGGATGGGGAAAGCGTCTCTTTTTCTCCAAAACAAATAAGCTCTAGTTTGAGCTATATGTACGTGGGTGGCAAAAATTATTGTATAATAAATTCCCCCACGAAAACTCACAAAAATCTCGCCCCGGAGGCTTTTCTGTGTTGACCATTATTTGGCAATTGTGTTATCCCTGTGAAGGGTAATAATACCTTAACATGATATTTCCTTGCAGCTACTTAATGTTTGAGACATCAGCGAAAGTTATGCGTATTTAGCATTTACATTACACACAGGTACAAAAGTTAATATTCCTCTCTTTTCTTTAAGAAGACACAGCTTTAGTTTAGAATATATATATATGAGGTAGATATCTGATAAAGTACTTCAAAATTGAAATCACCCTCCCCTAATATATCGCTAGCATTATAGCTAATCACTTTCCGAATATATAATAAGAAATATGCAACAAGAATGCTATATTTACATACAACATTCTTATTACATATTTCATATATTTAATGCTATTTATATAGCTAATCGCTTTCCGCTATTACTTATCTAACTACCTTATCTGTAAACTAGTATTAAGATTGCTATATTACTTTTAAATTTAAATTTCAAATTTGATTTTAAATTTATTGAATATCAGCTTTTTTTTAAAACCTACCCTTAGCAATTTAGAATATTTTAATAAAAGCTTAAAATTATTTTATCGTTCAACTATATTGCGGATGTTTTCATTGTATATAAACACAGAAAGGTAAAAATAATCTTTACTGGATAAGAATAAGAAGTATTGGTTGCATATCCTTAAAATCAAAAATATTGCGCTTCGAAAACTAAAATGAAATGTAGAAAAGTGCTAATGGCAATACAAAAAACAAATAAAAAATTGAAGGATTAAAATATACCGAGGACCAATAATTCCAATAAGCCAATGTGTTAACAAATCCAATATTTCTAATTCTTCACGATGTTTAAACCGATTCCTTTACTCAGAATTACTGGTTGTCGAAAAATAAATATTTAATTTAAAATAAACATGAAGATAACGGATTAATATAAGTCAATAAATGGCTTTAAGTCCTAAATATTTATAAGTAGTAAGAAATAATAAATGGGCTTATGTTGTTCTCTGTTAAAATAAGCTGGAAATGATTTCTAAAATTAGCTCATATTAATAGGAATAAAACAAGACAAGCGTACTTTAAATAATAAATATTTCAATGCGCATGCAAAAAAAAATTGATCTGCGTCTTATTTAAATTAACCTTTCCTTCTCAACACAACTACCTCTAGTATTAGCTGTTTAATGTTTAAAAAAGTACATGGTTTCCATTCAAGGTACAGGTGTTCAAAACTGTGCGCTGAATAAGCTAATGAATTATCATATTCACCTACATTGGATAAAATAAAATAATTCACTGATCTTCGCAGAGCCGTAGCCAGTCTAGGGCCAGCGAGGGGGCTAAGCCCCATGGAAATGTAGTTAACCGCTCTAGAAAATATTTTTTTTTTTCCAAGATAAATTCTTATCGAATTTTAATTTTATTTTAAATTTTTTGTTTTGTACGAAATTGTACATGACAATGGAAATTGTTCTTTGACGTTAAAAATATATTCAAAATATATTTCAACTGAAATCAGATCTTGTGTATATCATGTTTTCACAGAGGTTTAGGTCTTCGTCTACTTTATGATAATATGGAGAAACTATGAATTTTACTATACCTCTATAAGTTTTCAATGCAACATTTACATTAAGAAATTTATATAAATCGAACACTACGCAGATTAAATTAAACAACAATATAAATCAACGTTTATTGGCGTAGTGATACCAGCGCCGATGTTATGGCGTGATTAGATGGTGAAACGTTCGAAAGAAAATAAATATTTCTGCGTTCGGTGGGACCTGAAGTGGAAGGTCGTGGGTTCAGGTCCCACCGAACGCAGAAATATTTATTTTCTTTCGAACGTTTCACCATCTAATCACGCCATAACATCGGCGCTGGTATCACTACGCCAATAAACGTTGATTGATATTGTTGTTTAATAAAGATGTTTATTCACTAATCTTAAATCTGTTAGTCTGCTCATATATTTAGTATTATTACTTACATTAATGAAGTACGTATATCGCAAAATATTAATGAATTTTAACTCTGTTTGTGGCTTTCTGAGCCCCCACTCCTTGTAACAAGCGTCGAGCTAAGGGCCGGGATCCGCGCCTGTGAATAATATTACACATCATTAATTGAAGGTATCTTTAAAACCAATGCGCACAGATTTATTTTATTGTTTTTGTTTATTTATTTATATACAATATGGAATACCAGCGCGATTTACTTACGAGATTACGGTAATTTGACATATACAATAAACATGTATATTATTAGGGACAAAAATAATAATAGAACACGCACTGGTCTCGCTAACGCAAATAGCTGTAACGTAAAGCGGGTTTGATAGAGGGCTCGCCGGAAAGGAATTACACGAGTCAGAATATTGGTTAGCTGTAACATGGGAAAGACACTTGATTTAAGCAACTTCGAAAGAAGAACGATAATAGGTATTCGGATAGCTGGTGTGAGTATCCCACGACAAATTTGACTGGCTACTCCAGAGAGCTACTCATTGAGAGTATAAAATGAGTGTTGCGAAGAGCAAAAAGCGCAAAGTGAAAGATCTTTTTGTGAACGAAAACAATTGATTGATGACTGAGAGTAACGTGGAATAAAGAGGATTATGGAAGGAAGCAGTTTGCATTAATTCGTCAAATAAACGCATAATGCAATAGCGGTAACCAGAAACAAATTCCTGGTGACAACTCGTTGCACATAGTCGCAAATGGAATTTCATAGCAGATGACCTATTAGAGTCCTACTCGTCTCTTCGGTAAGCCGTAAAATTTTTAAAGAGTGGACACGAGGTCACCAAAACTTGGCTCCAAGACGTCTGAAACAAAGCAGCCTGGTCTAATGAATCCCGGTTCCAAGTCACAAGTGCTGATAGATGGGCCAGGATGTGGCATCAACAGCATGAAGTCATAAATCCTGGATGCCTATTGTCAACGGATTTAGCTGGTGACTACGGTGTAATGCGTTGAGGTACGGCCTCTTCGAAGATTCTTAGTTTCTTAATATATATATATATACAGCAGCTTTTAATTGCTTAAGGTTACTTCGGAATTATTGCTGAAAGGGCATATTCCGTCATTGTTTCCTGATAAACAGGTCTACATCCAGTAGGATAAATCTCCATACCGTAATGCTCGGGTTGTCAACCAGTGGTACTAGAAGTAGGACAACAACTTCCAAGTGCTACGTTGATCCCTATGGAGAATATATGAGAGGAGCTTGAACAAGCCTTTGCAGTAAAGAACCTCCTACTGTCATTATATGACAATTGATGGATGCTGTCACGTCAGATTGGTTGGAAATATAGTAAAACTCCAATAAGCCATCACCCGGATAATCCGTCATTCTAAATAAGTCGACATTTTTCTTTAGATCCTTCTAGATCTCATAGAAGACGATGTAATTAAACCATCACTTACTCGTTACTAATTCAAATGTTACTCCAAATAACTCGTTGTTGCCGAAAAGTGAAATAGCTTGAGAGGGACATAAATAATTACATAGATACCACTAACAACTTTGCAGTATATTCTCAAACAACCGTAAAGGATTTTACTCTGGAATTTTTAGAAGAAGGAAGTAAAAAACGAGCGATGAAAGTAACCATGAGAAAATTCTTTGACAACTTAATTAAACGCAAGTTCTTGTAGCTTAATAATAATCTGATATTACCTTACGTCCGTTCAAAGCATTACAGATAATGAATTCGGAGCAAACGAATGTTTCAGGGAAAGAAAAATAGTTGAAAGAGAGGTGTTCGTTTCAGTATGAATTAAATAAGTTCTTGCATTACAATGCGTAGGTACAATAAGTGGCATTGAGGCCTGAATGTTCCAATGAAGTTAAAAGGAGTAAAAGTTGACTCCTTTTCATCACTTATATAACTTATTACGATTTCTAACAATTGGTTTATATAATTTTTTATATTGTGATAAATTTAAAATTTACGTTAATTTCGTTACAGTAATTCATATAGCGTACTTTTATTCGTTACTCCGCTTAAGTCGTCATAATTTCTTAGTTCCTTGAGTGACGACTTATCGAGATTTTATTGTACCTGTAGAATGCTATCAGAACTTCGTTTCTTCCAACCCAAGTCGAACTTAGGTCATTTTGAAGGCGAAATGTGGTTCAACGTGTCATGAGATCAGTGCTTCTGCTAATTTGCATTCTCAGTGGAAGACCAAGTTCAAGCAGAAGAATTAACGGGAGCAATTTAATAGATGCCCTGCACGAAGTATCAAAAGAATGCACATAAGTCGGACAAGAATAACTGTTTGCAAAGAATATCATGGTGCTGCAGTAAATGGTGATGAAGGTAAGGGGATGGTGAAGAAAAGCATTGAACAAAGGAGAGTTAACGATGATCGTTAAGTGGGCCCGGGTATTTCAAGAACTTGTAGTGCGTAAGTATTACGAGTGTTGCCAAAACAACAAGTAAAGAGAAAATAGGATAATTTCTTACCACGAGAAGGGAAAGAAAAATTATAAGTTTTGCGTTTGAATATAAAATTTTTTAATTTTTTGAGTTTGCAGTTTAAGTTTACAATAAAGTGTTGAGAGAGAAAAACTCTTATTTAATGAAAGAATAGAGCCATTTTATTTTAATATCTATAGCGAAATAAGAATCCTAACGTCTTGTAGAACACCCAACAGCAATCAACCTTCTGATAAAAAAACATTTCCTGTACAAACTGCAGAGCTAGAAGCAAAATTTAGTATAATGTCTGACATATTTAATCTTCTGGCAGAGCAGAAAATACCTTAAAAAGAGAGAGAGAGAGAGAGAACATGCTTTTGATTGGAATTCTGCAAAGTCCTTCATAAAAATATTACTTTTTGTCTTTGTAGACTTTTTCCTCAAGTCTTGGGGCACTTTTTTATTACGAACTCGTGCTATTAGCATTTTCAAATTGAGGCCTAAATCATAAAACAATTTTGTAAAAAAATGGAGAAAACCAGGAGGAGAGTTTTGGGGAACCTTGGTTCGGACTGCTCTGAGGAGAAACCTAGAAATGGGGGCAAATACAAGACGTTCTTAAGTCCACAACGCTATGTTTGATAGAAAGAGTAGTAGTTTTCGAAACGTTACTGAATATTTTTTACGCGGGTCACAAATTTTACTTTACTTTTTACTCTTTTCCCATTGCCTTCTACTTAATTTTCCTTTCATTTTGCGTTGCGCCTCCTTTCTCTTTCATTACTTCTTTAACTTTCCTAATTTACTTTTCCCTTCTTCCGTTAATTTTACTATTCTTATTTTTATTCTTACATTTTACTTATTTATTTCTATTTGCCATACTTTTAGTGCCCTCGAATTTTCTTTCCTTTGCATCCCAACCAGTGACAAAATGTTTACTCTTAGTTATATTAAGCTGTGTTCACTCATTGTATTCCTTTGTCGTACCATAACATATAAATACAACGTTATAATTAAACTCAAAGGTATCAAATAATAAATAGCAATTTCTATCCACTTAAATATCCTGCCTAAATTGTAACAATGCAGTAGCAAAACTAAAATAAAGAGGGGAAGCCATATAAATTATTCATATGAAAATGTACTTCAGAAAAAGCCATTTATGTAAAATGCAATACAAACAAATAATTTATTCATTTTTTACAGAATATAAATAGCTATTTTACTAGCTCTTTAAAAACAGTATGACAGTAATTTAGTTTGCTTAAAAGAGCTAATTCTGAATATCGATTAAAAAATAAGAAAGGCATTTAGCTTGACATTATCAATAGAAAAGGCATAATAAAGCAGTTGATGCATGCAAAAAGTTCTTTAGCAAAAAAAATTGCGAATCGCGTTATAAGACTAAACTCAAACCCCTTTGAATTGAAACTTCCCTTAATAAATAAGTTTAGACTTTTTGAACAATTTCAAGAAACCAGAAGGAATTAATTATTATTTATATACAAAACGCTAGTAGATATTTTTTGTGATCGAAAGTGCTTTAAAATCTTTAGAATATGCTAGAATTTTGTAGGTGTGCTTCTTTTTATATACAATCCCTGGACAAAAGTATGGAATACATGTATTTTTTATTTACTTTTATAAAAGAGGGCCTGTTTAACCCCGTTTTGATTGGCTATTTGCAATCAAACAAACTGCACTATAGGCATGGATTAATTAGATACAATTAAGACAAGTTTCATTTTCAAAAGTTCATTTAATCAAAAGTTACATCAAAATTCCAGAAGCTGTGCAGGGACAAAAGTATGGAATACATTAAACCTTGGGTCAAAAGTATGGAATAATGGCACTCAGTACTTCGTAGGCCCTCATTTTGCTTTAATGAAGTCATAATTCTCTTTGGTAATGATGAAACAAACCTTTCGCTTTCATAGGGATCAATTTATCTCTAACTTTCTTGAACAGCAGCATTTAATTCATCAATCATTGTTGGTTTCTTCTTGCTAACTTTTTTTTCAGTGTCAGCCAAATATTTTCTATCGGATTGATGCCGGGACTATTGGCAGGCCAGTCTAAACATGTAATACTCTTTTCTGCATAGTAAGCTTTGATTATTTTGGCCATGTGAGATGATGCGTTATCATTTTGGTGTATGTAGTCATCATCATCACCAAAGTGTTCTTCTGTAGTTTTCGTCACAAAATGGTTCAAAATATCCAAATATGTACTGGCGTTTACACTTCTTTTTAGGATAGCCATCTCACTTACACCTTTTGCTGTTACTGAGCCCCAAATCATGCCTTTTGGAAATTTTGATGATCCTCAAAGACAGTTTTGATGAAATCTTTCATTACTCTGTCTTAAACGTGTACGGAGATAGTTCTGTATGGAAATAACTGTGTCCACAGTTATCTCCATACCCGAGACAAATCCTCAACTCATCTGTGAACATGATTCCAATCACTTATGGACCAATTCTTGTTTTTTCGCCCATGTAAGACGAACTTTCTTCTGCTTGTCTATTACATTATATATATATATATATATATATAGTTTTGTTTGATCTTTAAGAAACCTATAACATCATTCTTTCGGTCTCCTCCTTGAAGTCTTATCAGAAACATCCGCTCCTTTATTTTTTCAAACTAAATTAATCTCTCTTGATGAAGAAAATCTGTTTTTTGACAATCTTCAAAACAAATTTCTATCATCTCACTCAATCGTTTTTCTTAGCCGCCCACTTCTAACTTAATTTTTGATACCCCAGTCGCTTTAAACTTTGCTACAATCTTAGAAACAGTTCCTTGGGAACATCTAATGTTAATGGCAATTGTTTTTTGCGTTTCTCCCTTATTAAACTTATCAATAATAGGAGCTCTCGTGGCTTGCGTTAATTCTCTCATAGGTGCCATTGTAATGAAAGTATCGTGGCGCTGGTGTTGATTTAAGTATCTGTAATTTACATAGCCGTACACACGCCATAATGATAAATGATGTCACAACACGATTTGAGGGGTAAAATCGCAATGAAGTTGTTAGTTTCGTAGTTTCCTTCTATTATTCCAAACTTTTGTCCCAAGGTTTAATGTATTCCATAGTTTTGTCCCTGCACAACTTCAGGAATTTGGAAGTAACTTTTGATTGAATCGACCTTTTGAAATGAAATTTGTCTTATTTTTTGTCTAATTAATCCACGCCCATAATTCATTCTGTATGAATGCAAATAACCAATCAAAACGGGGTTAAAACAGGCCCCTTTTCTCTAAAATTAAATAAAAAATACAAGTATTCCATACTTTTATCTAGGGGTTGTAGAAGAGTTCATAGAGCTGAATTATCTAAATGGTTTCTAGAAAGCTGTACTCTATTTTTGATCTGTGTTCACATTTTCATCTAAGCAAAAATTAACCCACTGTGTATGATCTTTTCGATGAGTACTAAAACTAATGAAGACAGCTGATAATTTCTGGAAAATTCTATATGTTAATCATACAGATCGCTGTTTAAAAAATTAGCATAATTTGATTTATATTTGTCTAAAAAAAAAAGTCATAATTATACAATGATACAAGAATTCACCTTGGGGACAGAGGATTAATATCATAAAAATTGACCATAATCTTCCTTTTAAACATACAATACTAAAAAGATATGGCAAGAATTAATAAAGATTTAACCTACATATCTTAAGGAACTATACCATAAGTATTTCAAAACCTTTACCAGAACCTTATAGGATTTTCATTAAACCTCGATGTGCGTGTGTCCATCTGGTGTGAGGAATTCCCTACGTGGGGAAAACTCGGCTAGGAATTTCCTATGTGGAAAAACCTGGCTGGGAATTTCCTACGCGGGTTTTCCCCTAGATGGAGATTTCCAACATAGGGATATTTAAACTCAGAACTTTCACGCACTATTCTGAATGCACTTAACCGAGAGCTCAGTTGGCTGTCGAAACGTCGTGTTTTAAAACCTTCTCCGGTGGCGGAATAGGTCTTTATGGAATTTCCTGGTGAAACTATACTGTCTTGTTATTTAAAATTATATTCAAATAGAATTCGTATATACGAGCAGTTTCTTAATTATCGGAAGTGAATATCAAAATATTGCCTAAAGAATTTGGACAGAAAAATTCGTAAATTAATTCATAAATACAGAAAGGTAAAAGATAATCTTGCGCTTTCCTAGATAAAATACGAAGTAGAGGTTGCATATTCTTAAAATCAAAATCTTGCGCTTTGGAAATTAAAATGAAATGTAGAAAAGTGCTAATAACAATACAAAAAAAGTTAAAGGATTAAAATAAACCGTGGACCAATAATTCCAATATAAATATATAGTTTTATACTAACTGCAATTAAAGTTCGACTGCTTACCCTATGGTTTGTATTTGTTAATGATTTTCAACGTTAGTTTAAAACAAATTACAGAATATTTATATATTTCCATAAAGGCGTGGTATAAAAATAAAAGTACATTATTCGTCATGTTATCATTGAAAGCCAGTGAGCCAATCTGAGCACAGGTGACGTCATTTTTTCGTAACTTAAGCATTATAACTCATGGTAAACTTCAACATCGCCAAATATAACAAATTGATGCTAGAAGGAGGAATTCTAATTATAATCTGCAAGAGTTATGTTATTTTCATTTAACATAGGATTCATTTCGTATAATTTCTTTAGATTAAACTTTAATTTGGTATTGCTTATGTTTGAAACACAATGTGGATACATGTACAGGGTACGTATAAAGTTTTGTAAAAATACCTTTGAAGATGAACTACATTAAAATAATAAAAAGAAAATAAATTTTAAAATACTGCCTTAAGATCAATTACAGTGAAATACAATATAACGAAAATATTAAAATCTAAAAAAAGAACACATCACTTAGCTTCAAGTTTATTAACAATATAATAAAAATAAATATCTTTTATAATATCACGGCATTCCCAAAACACAAATACACATCAGAGTATTAATTCGTAAAGCATATGTATTTCATACCAGTCCCATGTAAAATATTACTTTTCAACTGAATTCAATTCCCAAATTGATACATTCTGACTTCTAGAATATTAAAAGATGCGGTATAAGATAATCATTGCCAAGGAAATTATATTTTGCGGAATGATGTTTCCAAAATGTCTTCAGAAATTAACAAGTACAGTTATAGTAGGCAAATCTGCTATAGGTTTAACAAACCAATCTTTCGTGGCCCAAAAATATGGTGAGCGTGATGCTATGGTTCAGGTTTCCGTGCTAAATCTTTTAAGCAAAGTATTTTTTAAAATCAAATAGTAAAATTTGCATTTTACTAAATATAGTTATAAGGAGAGGGGATATAAGGTTTTAATTTATAATTGGTTTTCACTGAGAAACGGGAGATTTTTTTTAGAAAATTTCACCTGAGAAATGGTTATAGAGCTTCGTTGTGATAGGTTACATTTTAATTGCAATTATTATAAAATGTATTAATTTCTCACAATTTCTGAGCTCATTTTGTTATGGCGAATTTCCTCATGGAATTGCACTATTATTTTTACTTTCGACAGTTAGGAGACATGGGCGCCTATATAGGGGGCAGAGGGGGCTAAAGCCCCCTAGCTGTTTAAAAATTTGATTCGCCCGAACCTGCTATGCATTTACTTTCAAAAGTTTTACAGTCACATTTTAAAATAAGGTACTTTTTAGCTCATTACTAATTGTCAAGCAGTATCAATTATTTTTGTAGCGTTTTGGTATCTTGTACATTCACTCAAATTCTCGATAGCTTTGAGAAGGAGGTAATAATTTTTCTCAGAACCCCCCAGAAGTATTCGTTAATTTTTCTCAGCTCACTAGAAATATTCGTATGGGCCCTTATGTTAGTAGACACCTTCTATATCAAATAAAATTGAAATACGGAAATACACATTGAAATACGGAAATACACATTCAAACAGAATTGAATATTAAAATGCAATTTAAAAGTACTTTCTAATAGAATTGAATATAACAAACAAAAACTGCGTAAAAATCAAAATATTTTACGAGATTAAATATTACTTTTTTAATTCATTTGAATAGCGAATTCGACTGCAAAGTTGTAAAATAATTTTTAAAATGTGTTTATACAGGGTTTGTCCCAAAAGTTCCCGGAATGATTTTTTTAAAATCATTTATTCAATATCAGTTTACAATCTTTTTAGAACTTTTCAAAGTATTCTCCCCCTGCTTCGATGCACCGTTGCCAACGCTTCACCCAATCATTGAAGGCGCCCTGGAAGTCGTCAACGGGAATCTCCTTCAGTGAGGTCGTCGCGGCTGCTTTTACCGCCTCCAGCGTCCCATGCCTAGTTCCTTTCAGGGTTCTTTTGATCCTTGGGAACAAAAAGAAATCATCTGGTGCCAGATAGGGGCTGTACGGCGGCTGGGGCAGCGTTGACACACCCATTTTGGTCAGCAACTCGTAGACAATGAGTGCGGTGTGGGTTGACGCGTTGTCATGGTGCAAGATCCAATTGTCGCGAATTTCGTTTCGGACATGTCGAACCCTGTTGCGCAACCGTTTGAGCACTTCACAGTAAAACTCCTTGTTGACTGTTTGTACTTGTGGCACGAATTCACTGTGAACTACGCTTTTTCTGTCAAAAAACACAATGAGCATTGCCTTGATTCGCGATTTGCTCATCCTTGCTTTTTTCGGGCGAGGAGACTCCTTGGTGTGCCACTCGCTGCTCTGACGCTTTGATTCGGGATCGTACTGAAAAATCCACGTCTCGTCCCCTGTGATCACTCTGTCCAAAATTTCTGGGTCTGTTTCGTAGCGTTCATGCAATTCCTGGAACTTCAACAAACGCTGCTCCTTCATCTCACTCGTCAGGACTTTTGGCACCATTTTCGCGCAGACTTTCCTCATTTGAAGATCCTCCGTTAAAAGGCGATGAACGATTGTTTTGGGTATTCCACACTCCTCTGCAATCATCCGAACACTTAATCGTCGGTCACTGTCCAAAACTTGACGCACTTTTTGCACCGAGTCGTCCGTTTGTGATGTCGACGGGCGTCCCGAGCGGTAGTCGTCGTTGACGGACTCCCGACCTTCCCGGAACCGCTTGTGCCACATGAAAGTTTGGCTTTTTTTCATCGCCCCGTCACCATAGGCTTTCCGAAGCATTTTGAGCGTCTCCGCCCCGTTTTTACCCAGTTTCACACAAAATTTCATTGCATAACGCTGCTCCAAAACTGGTCCATTTTTTGATCGACGAGGGTGCAGTAGATACCTCTGCGCGGAGCGTGACCCTGCCTCAACAACTGCCCGCAGGCCACTGATACCGGTCTCGTTTCCAAGCTTAGATCCCCCACCAACTTCTCCGCCCGAAGCTCCGCCCCGTCAGCCAACGTTGCCAACTACAAAAAATCATTCCGGGAACTTCTGGGACAAACCCTGTATAAAACTTTTGCAATATAGTAGTATAAACAGGTTCATTTCCTTACAAAATTATTGTCGTTGATATAAATTTTGTACTGATTTATTCTATTTAATATGTATTTCTGTATGGAAAACTGACTAATAAATATCTTAAACTCAGGCAGGTTACCGATTTTATTTCCTATACAGAATTTGCGCTCTCAATCATCTGTATCTTACAAAACTAAAAAGAAATGACAATCTAAATGTGAAATAGGCAAAATAATTGCAAAAATTGGAAAGTTATTGAAATAGACAAAATAACCACGTTTTGGGGCGCCGTACACTGTGCTCCAATAAGAAATTATGAATCAATTTATATATATATATATATACACGAAAGTGCCAATAGGTTCAATAGACCTGATATAAGCTAGTCATATTAAGCCTTATTAAGCATTAAGTATAAATTGTTATGCACAAAGGATATATTTAATCCTATATTTTTAAAAACTGCGGACTTCTTTTTCAGTCTGCATATTAAATTGGAGATTTTTAGTTTACTAGCGTTAAAGCATTTTCGGATATGATGGTGGAGGGGTAAACAAACAGTTGGAAATTTTTGTTCAATGAAATGCATTTATGCTTTAAAATTAAATAAATAAAAAATATATATATATATAAACTTTCTGCATAAAAACACACTAGTAAACAAAACTCGTTCTAAAACAACAAATAAAATATACACAACAAAACTTAGTAGGGGCTGTTA
The DNA here is from genome assembly GCA_006491805.2 of Dysdera silvatica. NCBI lineage: Eukaryota > Metazoa > Arthropoda > Arachnida > Araneae > Dysderidae > Dysdera > Dysdera silvatica. Next base: position 141,790,135 of record QLNU02015360.1, read on the forward strand.
AAGTATTACGTAAACCTCTTTAGGGGCGGGGAATGCCTGAACCATGCTTACGTAAGACACAGAAAATAAAACTAACACCTAGTCACGAAATGACAACTGCCCTGACAGAATCGAAAAACCTGGATATATGACACACTACTAGTAGAAGATATAAAATATAAAATACACGTAATCACATATAAATATTTAATTATTTAAACCACTGTTTCCCAACATTTTATCCCTCGGGACCCCCTTCTAGGCCCCATGTGCCCCCACCCTTGCATTTTTAAATTATATAAAATAAATGTATTCTTTTTAAGAAACATATATATATATATATATATCATCATCATCATCATCATATTCAACCATTATCTATCTACTGCACACAACGATCACACCATCACACAAACCTATCCTGGAGTACCGCTCGTCACCGCAATTATGCCTATCATCCACCACCAGACGCTTCAGGTCTCATGGTCTCTTGGAATCCAGTTCAGAATTTCTGTTGTCCATCGTTGATCAGTTCTTCTTGCAATATGCCCAGCCCATCGCCATTTCAGCCCTTTTACTTTAACAATGATGTCCTCCACTCTAGTTTGCTCTCTCACCCAAGTGTTCCTTTTCCGATCTCTCCTAGTTATTCCAAGCATGCACCTCTCCATGCTCCTTTGCGTTGTCTGTAACTTTCGTATTGCTCCAACTGTTAGACCGCAGACTGTTAGAAGCTGACTTAGACTGTTAGAACCGCAGATGATTTAAATATTCACCATTTATTTTTATTCCACTGTTATTCCAATTTATTTGATGAAAAATCATCTGTAAAGCTGAAGTAAAAAGTTTTGGAGAAATGGTATCTCCCTGCCTCACACCTTTACCAATTTTAATAGTTTTGGTATCTTTATGTAACCGAAATTTTGCACTTGCATTTTTATACACACGTTTCAATATGTCAATGTACACATCCTCAATGTCTGTTGATCTTAAAGAGTTGATGACTGCTGATGTTTTAATAGAGTCAAAGGCCTTCTCATAGTCAATATATATATATATATATAAAAGTTTTCCTCGCCCATTCTTGGCGGAAACAGGCTTTGGGACGGGCAGAGCGCCATGTTCCCAAGCCTCTTTTTACATCACTTCTTAATGTGCCATGTCTAGAAACTTCCTGACAATGTGACACGTGTTTAGGATTGTGGCTTTTTGTATTTCAATGTAGGTGTTTGGGTCAATG
>QLNU02015360.1:141791453-141829663 GCA_006491805.2 Dysdera silvatica
GTGATAATCTTTATAAGGTCCACTTTTGTAAGGTTCATATTTGTTGTTTTATGTGTTGTAGATGTTATTGTAAAATATGATATTATAGGTCAGATATATCAAAAAATTCATTTTGATAAAATGAAAATAAAGTATATTTTCATTCAATTATATGTTGTCCTTATACTTTTTTCGCGCACTGTAAACTTATATTAAAGTTTTGGTGAACTTTGTGATTGAACTTAATCACGGTCACTGTTTATTACAAATAAAAACTATTTCTATGTACAGTGAAAATCGCTTATAACGACCAATCGCATATAACGACGGAATTTTTACAAGTAGTTTGGTTTGTTATTCTACTCCATACTAAATATATCGGTTATAACGACGAAACCGTATATAACGACGGCGATTTTGTAGTCTACGTAGATTCTAAGCAGGGAAATTCGTATCGGATATAACGACGCGACTTAAAACTTAAAACAAACTAGGAGCTGAGAAGTATTTTCAACTTTACAATAAAATTTCATTACGAAATGTTGAAAGAAGAATTTCCCATTTTGTTCGGAAGCAGTGTTGGATTTATGGAAGAATTTATGGGCTTGGAGATCCCGAGCTCTCCACCCCAAGTAATTTGAAGCAAATTGGAATTTTTTTATGTACGTATTGTAATATATAAATGCATATACTAAGTGCTTGCCCTCCCCCAATAATATTGAAAACTCTACGGTGCTGCGTATAGGCAAAGTAGTTCCTGAGCTAAGACGCTGCCATTTTAGAACTCCATAGGAGCCTTAAAGGAGCCTTGTGTTATTAAAATTTAAGCGTTATTTTAATCTTGTTTATTTACAAATGTCCGAGAAATTTTTATTACTGCTAAATCTGAATATTGAAGATAATGAAAGAAAACCCCATCGTGGTTTATTTATAGAGAAACACGAGGGCCACATTCTTTAGGGGCTCATTCTACTTTTTCATCCTAGGGTCCATAAAACTCTTAAAACGGCACTGTTCGATATTCATTACATTTGTTTTCTATATTAATTATATATCTTAGTATTTTCAACAATTTTTAATTTAAAACATTAAAAGTATTATCCACCTAATGTGTGGCTATAAATATAATTTAATACAGTAATTAAATTCATTATAATTAAGTATGTTTTTATTTAATTTTGAAACCAAATAGTTTAATACTTTTTACTATCAAAATAATTTATAAAACTCTAAAAGTGTATTACTGTACTATGATTTTAAACATATATCGTTTATGACGATTATTGGTTATAACGACCAAATTTTCACGGTTTTTTGAAGGCCCTTATAACCGATTTTCTCTGTATAAGTTTTTTTATGGGCCCTTCGACTTTGATACATGCATGTATCGTTGAATCCATGAAACATGTTGTCGTTTTCTAACCTTAAATTTGTTTTCTATTAGGGTAAATAGTGATCGAAAATATATTCACAAATTTTAGACTGAAATCTTAAATGTACACAAAAGTGCCAGAAAAACCGGTACAGGCGTGCGTATGCAAATAACGGAGCTTTGCAACCAATCAGCGTAACGCGATGCGGTCGGCAGCGCCTATATAAGACAAGAGATGTCTGGCAAAGCTGTTAGATCGGTTCTTGCCGCTACAATGGCAGGTTATCAAGATTTAAGTGATTTTGAACGTGGCGTTATAGTCGGCACAAGAGAGATGGGACATAGCATCTCCGAGATAGCGACAAAATTTGGATTTTCGCGTACGACCATTTCACGGGTATACCGTGAATATCAGGAATCCGGTAAAACATCAAATCTCCGACAGCGGTGCGGCCGGAAAAAGACCTTGAAAGAACGGGACATTCGACGACTGACGAGAATCGTTAAACGAGATAGACGTGCAACACTTCCTCAAATTGCCGCGGATTTCAATGCTGGGGCATCAACAAGTGTCAGCGTGCGAACTGTTCAACGAACCATCATTGATATGGGCTTTCGAAGCCGAAGGCCCACTCGTGTACCATTGTTAACTGCACGGCACAAAGCTTTACTCCTCGTCTGGGTCCGCCAACACCGCCATTGGACTGTTGATGACTGGAAACACGTTGCCTGGTCTGACGAGTCTCGTTTCCAATTGCATCAGGCGGATGGACGTGTACGGGTATGGAGACAACCTCATGAATCCATGGACCCTACATGTCAACAGGGGACTGTTCAAGCTGGTGGAGCTTCTGTGATGGTATGGGGCGTGTGCAGTTGGCGTGATATGGGACCCCTGATACGTCTAGAGACAACTCTGACAGGTGACAGGTACGTAAGCATCATGTCCGATCACCTACACCCATTCATGTCCATTGTGCATTCCGACGGACTTGGACAATTTCAGCATGATAATGCGACACCCCACACATCGAGAGTTGCTACCGAGTGGCTCCAGGAACACTCTTCTGACTTTAGACACTTCCATTGGCCACCTAAATCGCCAGACATGAACATTATCGAGCATATCTGGGATGCCTTGCAACGTGCTGTTCAGAAGAGATCTCCACCTCCTTGCACTCCTATGGATTTGTGGACTGCCCTGCAGGATTCCTGGTGTGAATTGTCTCCAGGATACCTTCAGACATTAGCCGAGTCTATGCCACATCGTGTTGCGACACTTCTGCGTGAACAGTGTGTGTGTGTGGGGGGGGGGTCTACACGATATTAGGTAGGTGTACCAGTTTTTCTGGCACTTCAGTGTAGTTTCTTGCAGTAGAAACATGGAACCCTCTCTTCTTATACTAAATATTTCATTTAAAGTTCCCCAGTTGCTAGTTCGCTTCATCTACCAGAATTTCTGGACTTCAATGTGAATTTAATCTTCTTTTTCTGCCTAGTGGCCTTTTCTTTTTTCTCCAATCGCATTCAGTGTTATTTGTGGCACTTTACAAGTGTGGTTTTGACAATGGGAGAATTTTTCCTGTTGTTTTCCTATTACTTTATTTCTTCTAACCTCTTGATGATCATCACGAAAGAAGCTTTGTGTGTTTCAGCTTTGTTCAATTTCTCTTCTGAAGATGACGCTAATGACCACCCAGAAAGTAGCTGAAAGTTAAACCTAAAACGCTTTTGGTTAATGTGTCATGCTCCACATCATAGAGATAGTTGCATTTGATGTCATTTTGGGAGCGAGGCATTTGAGCGACATTGTTATAGCTAATTATACTTAATGATTTATTTTCCATTATATAACTTATAGAAGGGGGGAGAATTATTGCCGAATTTTCCTAGTTGAAATTCATTGAAAATAACTAGAAATTCAGTTAAGTGGATGTCTCTATAATTCAATGTACTTACATTCACGAAGACTTTCACGGCGTCTATTAATATACATTATAGAGCTTTGCGGGATATTCTGCCGCGTCAGTTTATTAAAAACACAACGTTTCCCTCCGTGCTATGCGGGGCATCCGCAGGAGCACACAATCTGAAGGTAGTTAGGGAAAGTGCTATAAATACGTCTCATATTCTCAATCACTCATTTTCTGCCGAGTAATCAAGCGAAAGTCTTGTATTTTTGCAGAGGAAAACTTGGTCAGCTGTTGCTACTGAGGATGTTCGGCATAGGACGGGGTGAAACGATAAGTGTTTTTAATAAACAAGCGGCGGAATATCCCACAAATCTCTATAATATCTATTTAATATACTTAATTATTCCTTGATCAGGATCACGTAATTTCTTAGTTTTCTTTTATACATTGCATTTTAAAAACAAAAATCTAACATTTTCAACGTTATAGCTTTTTAGATTATAATTGTACCTGTAAAGTTGGATTTATATTTTCGAATTACTTTGCCTAATATTACATCGTTCTATTAATTATGTATTAGGTTTCATTGAAATAAAAAATATTCGAAAGTTTCTTAATTTTAGCTAATAGAATATACACAATAGGTATTAAATATATAAAATTTTTATGTCATCATAGAACGTCAATAATATTTATATATATAATTTGTCACAAAGAACAATATCAATTAAAAGAATTGAACTAAAAGCAAACGGAAATTTATTTAATGTGAGCACCTCTCCTTTATTAAAATTAAATAAGTATGATTAAAAAACTAAACATTTGATTATAATTTCTTAGAAAATGTATATACAGGGTTTGTCCCAAAAGTTCCCGGAATGATTTTTTTTTAAATCATTTATTCAATATCAGTTTACAATCTTTTCAGAACTTTTCAAAGTATTCTCCCCCTGCTTCGATGCACCGTTGCCAACGCTTCACCCAATCATTGAAGGCGCCCTGGAAGTCGTCAACGGGAATCTCCTTCAGTGAGGTCGTCGCGGCTGCTTTTACCGCCTCCAGCGTCCCATGCCGAGTTCCTTTCAGGGTTCTTTTGATCCTTGGGAACAAAAAGAAATCCGCTGGTGCCAGATCGGGGCTGTACGGCGGCTGGGGCAGCGTTGCCACACCCATTTTGGCCAGCAACTCGGAGACAATGAGCGCGGTGTGGGTTGACGCGTTGTCATGGTGCAAGATCCAATTGTCGCGAATTTCGTTTCGGACGCGTCGAACCCTGTTGCGCAACCGTTTGAGCACTTCACAGTAAAACTCCTTGTTGACTGTTTGTCCTTGTGGCACGAATTCACTGTGAACCACACCTTTTCTGTCAAAAAACACAATGAGCATTGCCTTGATTCGCGATTTGCTCATCCTTGCTTTTTTCGGGCGAGGAGACTCCTTGGTGTGCCACTCGCTGCTCTGGCGCTTTGATTCGGGATCGTACTGAAAAATCCACGTCTCGTCCCCTGTGATCACTCTGTCCAAAAATTCTGGGTCCGTTTCGTAGCGTTCATGCAATTCCTGGCACTTCAACAAACGCTGCTCCTTCATCTCACTCGTCAGGACTTTTGGCACCATTTTCGAGCAGACTTTCCTCATTTGAAGATCCTCCGTTAAAATGCGATGAACGATTGTTTTGGGTATTCCACACTCCTCTGCAATCACCCGAACACTTAATCGTCGGTCATTGTCCAAAACTTGACGCACTTTTTGCACCGAGTCGTCCGTTTGTGATGTCGACGGGCGTCCAGAGCGGTCGTCGTCGTTGACGGACTCCCGACCTTCCCGGAACCGCTTGTGCCACATGAAAGTTTGGCTTTTTTTCATCGCCCCGTCACCGTAGGCTTTCCGAAGCATTTCGAGTGTCTCCGCCCCGTTTTTACCCAGTTTCACACAAAATTTGATTGCATAACGCTGCTCCAAAAACTGGTCCATTTTTTGATCGACGAGGGTGCAGTAGATACCTCTGCGCGGAGCGTGACCCTGCCTCAACAACTGCCCGCAGGCGACTGATACCGGTCTCGTTTCCAAGCTCAGATCCCCCACCAACTTCTCCGCCCCGTCAGCCAGCGTTGCCAACTACAAAAAATCATTCCGGGAACTTCTGGGACAAACCCTGTATAAAACTTTTGCAATATAGTAGTATAAACAGGTTCATTTCCTTACAAAATTATTGTCGTTGATATAAATTTTGTACTGATTTATTCTATTTAATATGTATTTCTGTATGGAAAACTGACTAATAAATATCTTAAACTCAGGCAGGTTACCGATTTTATTTCCTATACAGAATTTGCGCTCTCAATCATCTGTATCTTACAAAACTAAAAAGAAATGACAATCTAAATGTGAAATAGGCAAAATAATTGCAAAAATTGGAAAGTTATTGAAATAGACAAAATAACCACGTTTTGGGGCGCCGTACACTGTGCTCCAATAAGAAATTATGAATCAATTTATATATATATATATATACACGAAAGTGCCAATAGGTTCAATAGACCTGATATAAGCTAGTCATATTAAGCCTTATTAAGCATTAAGTATAAATTGTTGTACAAAAGGATATATTTGCTTATATTTTTAAAATCAAGGACTTCTTTTCAGCCTGCATAATAGAAGTGGAATTTTTATTTACTAGCATTACTTGAGTATTTTCGAATATATATGATGGTGGAGGGTAAACAAAAAAATTGAAAATTTTGGTTCAATGTGAGAATGCATTTATGCTAGAATTAAATTAAAAAAAAAAATAAATATATATATATATATATATATATATATATATATATAAACTTTCTGTATAAAAATAATGCTTGGGCAGAATTTAAAACCTTTGTCGAAATGAATAGTTAAAAATATACACAACAAAACTTAGTAGGGGCTGTTAAAGTATTACGTAAACCTCTTTAGGGGCGGGGAATGCCTGAACCATGCTTACGTAAGACACAGAAAATAAAACTAACACCTAGTCACGAAATGACAACTGCCCTGACAGAATCGAAAAACCTGGATATATGACACACTACTAGTAGAAGATATAAAATATAAAATACACGTAATTGCATCTAAATATTTAATTATTTTAACCACTGTTTCCCAACATTTTATCCCTCGGGACCCCCTTCTAGGCCCCATGTGCCCCCACCCTTGCATTTTTAAATTATATAAAATAAATGTATTCTTTTTAAGAAACATATATATATATATATATCATCATCATCATCATATTCAACCATTATCTATCCACTGCTGGATGAAGGTCTCTCCAAATGCTTTCCACACAAGTCTATCCTGAGCAATTCGCTTCCACGTCACCCCAACCTGTTTTCTTATTTCATCCACCCATCTAGTTTGAGGACGTTTTCTAGGTCTTCGGTGGTCTCTTGGAATCCAGTTCAGAATTTCTGTTGTCCATCGTTGATCAGTTCTTCTTGCAATATGCCCAGCCCATCGCCATTTCAGCCCTTTTACTTTAACAATGATGTCCTCTACTCTAGTTTGCTCTCTCACCCAAGTGTTCCTTTTTCGATCTCTCCTAGTTATTCCAAGCATGCACCTCTCCATGCTCCTTTGCGTTGTCTGTAACTTTCGTATTGCTCCAACTGTTAGACCGCAGACTTTAGAAATGACTTAGACTGTTAGATCCACCAGATGGTTAAATATTCACCATTTATTTTTATTCCCTTGTTATTCCAATTTATCAGCTGAAAAATCATCTGTAAAGCAGAAGTAAAAAGTTTTGGAGAAATGGTATCTCCCTGCCTCACCCCTTTGCCAAGTTTGATAGTTTTGGTATCTTTATGTAACCGAAATTTTGCACTTGCATTTTTATACACACGTTTCACCATGTCAATGTACACATCCTCAATGTCTGTTGATCTTAAAGAGTTGATGACTGCTGATGTTTTTATAGAGTCAAAGGCCTTCTCATAGTCAATATATATATATATATATAAAAAATTTTCCTCGCCCATTCTTGGCGGAAACAGGCTTTGGGACGGGCAGAGCGCCATGTTCCCAAGCCTCTTTTTACATCACTTCTTAATGTGCCATGTCTAGAAACTTCCTGACAATGTGACACGTGTTTAGGATTGTGGCTTTTTGTATTTCAATGTAGGTGTTTGGGTCAATGTTGAGTATCTCCAAATTCGTCGCAAGCGTTTTTGGTACTATCCCTGTTGCTGAGATGACTAACGGGATGATGAGGATCTTTTCCATACCCCATATATCTCGTACTTCATGTCTGAGATCTTGGTACTTGGTGATTTTCGTTGTGTAGGTTGTCTGTATGTTATTGGTGTTGGGTACTGCTATGTCGATTAAGTACGTGGTCTTATTCGATTTATCGACGAGGGTTATGTCAGGACGGTTATGTGGGACTGTCTTGTCTGTTATGATTGCTCTATCCCAGTAAAGCTTGTGTGTTTCGTTCTCATGCACGGTCTCTGGCTCATATTTGTAGTACGGGCATTTTTCTGTCAGAAAGCCAGCATTCGCTGCCAATTTCTGGTGGACTATTTTCGCTACTTGATCGTGTCTATGTTTGTAGTCTGACTGCGCAAGGATCTTGCATCCTGCCATCACGTGTTGGATTGTCTCCGATGCCGCATGACAGTGTCTGCATTTGTCGCTTTCTATGTCTTTTCTCTGGATGAATTTCTGATTGTTCCTTGTTGCGATCACTTGGTCTTGGATGGCTAGCATGAATCCTTCTGTCTCTGGCTGGAGAGTGCCTTTGGCCAGCCAAGAATTTGATGCCTTTTTGTCAACGTGTGGTTGTTGCAGGTCATTGTAGTGCCTGCCATGTAATGGTTTTCCGGCCCAAGTTCTCAGTTTCTGTTCGTTGGCTGTTTCCAGGACACGCTCTTCGGTACTACACAGGTTTAGTGGCGTGTAATTTGCATCTGCTTGTATTATGGCTTGGATGAGTGGCGATCGGGGACTCTTCAACTGGAAGTATTGCCTCATGCTCTGGATCTGCTTGTCATGTAAGTCTTTGAGGTCCGCTTGTCCGCGTCCTCCTTCTTCCCGGGGTAGTGTTTGCCGTTCAATTGCCGTTGCAGGGTGTAGTTGTCCGGCTCTTCTCTGGATGGTTCTCATTTTCCGCTGGAGTTGTTCTAGTTCAGTGTTGGACCATTTGATGATCCCGAAGGAGTAGGTGAGCACTGGTACCGCATATGCGTTAATTGCTTGCGTGGTGTTCTTCCCGCTCAGTTTCGTCTTCACAATGCTTCTAAGTCTTTCTTGGAATGCTTGCGTGAGCTGGACTTTGACTTTCTTGTGCTCCTGCTGCCGTTTTTGCATTATCCCTAGGTATTTGTAGGTTTCGCCCTCGTCCAAGGTCTTCAGTAGTCTCCCGTCTTCGAGTTCGATGCCTGGTAAATCTTCTTTGCTATTCTTCTGTATTTTGCACTTATCGAGGCCGAATTCCATTCCTATGTCCTTGGAGAATGTCTCTGTTATACTGATGAGTTGTCGGAGTTGGGTGATTGTTGGCGCGTATAGCTTGATGTCATCTACGTACATGAGGTGGGAGACTTTATGTAGGTTTCTCTTGTCTTTCTTCAGCATGTATCCGTATTTACTTGTGTTCAGCATCCTTGACAAGGGGTTTAACGCCAAGCAGAACCACTGGGGGCTTAGTGCGTCTCCTTGAAAGATTCCGCGGCGGATGGGGATCTCGGCCGTTTCTATTTTACTGTCTGGCGTGTTTAGCTGTAACCGGGTTCTCCATTGTTTCATGCTGCTCTGTAGGAATCGGATGATTGAGGGATGCACTTTGTATATGCTGAGTATTTCAAGGAGCCACGAGTGCGGAACAGAGTCGAAAGCCTTCTTGTAGTCTATGTATGCGGTGTTGAGTTTTCGCTTTTGTTTTCTTGCTTGTTCCAGGATAACTGAGTCGATGGTAAGCTGCTCTTTACATCCCAGAGTCCCTTTCTGGCATCCCTTTTGTTCTTCCGTCATTAAGTTGTTGCTTTCGCTGTGCCGGCTTATTTTTTCAGAGATGCACCCCGTGAGTATCTTGTACAGGGTGTTAAGGCACGTAATGGGTCGGTATTTCGCTGGGTTACTGGTATCCTGGTCCTTCGGTAGGAGGTAAGTTATTCCCTTGCAGAGGAATTCAGGCATTTTGCTGGGGTCTTCAATTATCGCCGTAAGTTCCTTGGCTAATGGGCCATGGGCGCTGGTAAATTTCTTGTACCAGAAGTTGTGTATGCCGTCAATACCGGGTGCTTTCCAGTTGTGCGTACGTTGGATTACCTGCTGGAGTTCCTCTATCGTGATGCCCGTGTACTCCATCTCCTCTATTCCTCTCGTAGCCTCCATTTCTTGCTGAATCCAGGGGGCGCTTTTGTGCTGTACTTCATTGGACCATAGTGTCTTCCAGAAGGTCTCTATTTCTGCTGGCTTTGGGGCTTCGTACTTGTCTTTGTTCGCTGGGGTCTCTCGAAGCTTCCTGTAGAAGGCCTTCTGGTTTGCTTGGAATTGCATGTTCTGTTGTTTTCTGTTGGTATAGTCTTTGTATCTTCGGAGTCTTCTGGCGTATACACCCAGTTTTTGTTTGAGGGTATCCAGATATTCGCTGATGTGTTTATTGGGCTCTTCGTGTCTTGTATGAATCCTATTTCTCTTAAGGGCCATCTTCACTTTCCTCACTAATTTCTTACTCCTATTTCCCTGCATGTACTGGGTTATTCGCCCTATGCTGCTGCGGAGCTCTTCTATTCTTTTCTCCAGTCTCACTTGCCATGGTGGTTGGGCTTTGTTTCCTCTGTTACTTCGGCCTTCGTTCCTTACTTCGTACCCATTGGCGCGTGATGCCGCTACTGCTGCACAGTATATGGCGGTGTGTATTTCCTGTAGGGAGTTGTGGTTCTGTAGGTGTAGTGGTAGAGTATGTTCATTGAGGATCTTGGTTGCTTTGCAGAGTTTCCAAGATGCCGGTTGGCGTGGTATTCTTGGCCTTGTTGCGGCATCCGAGCCTTCATATTCCGCCAGGGCACATTGGAAACCTTCTTCCATTTTCTCCACGTCCCTCCTCTCTTCTTCTTCTATGCTTGGTTGGAGCGGTTCTCTTGCGCTACTAGCTGGTGCTTCAGGGTTGGCCACACTGGTTGAAGTGTTTGCCAGGTCATTGGCGACTTCATCTCTTAACCTTTGTAGTATGGGCTCTGCTAAGAGATTTCTGGTTATTATGTTCCTGCGTTGGGTTGTTATCCTTTCTATACTGATGTCCAGGTGTGGGTACTGTTGTGCGAATTTGGCGTGAAGTGTGGGTCTGTAATTTGTCATGTCTGTTTCCAGCTTTGTAATCGTATAGTAGGTGCGCATGATGTAGGTGTTCATATCTATTGTCCATGACATGCGCTGGCGTGGTCTTTCAGCCCTAGTGGTTGCACCTATACTAGGCTGCAAAGCACTTTGGGCTGTGTTGGTTCTAGTAGCCGTACAGTTGGAGGCGCCGCTACAACCGCCGACACCTCCAAGGAGAGACTGTTGCATATTTTTCGAACTGGCCCCTCTGCTTAAAACTCGAACGCGGTTCTGATTTAAGAGCGAGACAACCGATGCTCCATTCATATTTTCATTATGGTTCATATCATCAGAGTCTGAGATAGCCTTTTTCACGTCGCTGGGTTACCGATAGTTATCCCAACGGCGTTCCGGATGCTGGCATGTCGTCAGCAGGCTACAAATCCGGTTTTAATGGCCCAATGGTATTTTTATTCATTATTAATACTTTCACCGATCAAGACATCGCGCCATGAGCGTAGTAATGCTGGTCCCCCCCCCCCACATACTGGGGCTCAAACCCACGTCTCTAGAAAACACCTTCTGGTTAGAAGGCCGGCGCTTATACCAGTGGTATATCGAACCCATTTCTTATTTATTACCCACTATTTGCTTATAACGTGCAAAATATTAATAATAAAATTGTAAAAAAATAGTTTACAATGCCAGCAAAATAACTATTAATCACGTGTAATAAAGCAACAATTTTTATCAACGTTTTTTAGGCATAGTAATATTAACGCCGATGTTATGGCGATGGTGGGATCGCGCCCCACCGAACGCAAAAATATCTCTTTTCTTTGTGAACGTTTCACCATCTAACCACGCCATGACATCGGTGTTAATATTACTAAGCCTAAAAGACGTTGATAAAAATTGTTGCTTTATTTTATCTGCGTAATATTCGACTTGTATAAATATTAACAGCGTATTAAAACTTTTTAAATGCGATAATTTGTTGTGATTACTCTCTATTTATTAATAAGCATTTAATATTATAGCGAACTTATAAATAAATGCTCAATATTACAATAAAAATGTAAATAAGTATTATAATTTGCATCACACGTTGCATTCTTATTTCAAAGCCAACTATACCTCAATGAAAAAATTTGAGAATCGAAATTCAATGCAAGCATGGGGAGGACAGGCATATTTTTTCTTATAAGGGGGAGTGTAAAATGGCCAGAAATATGCTTACGTAATACTTGAATGGTCCCGTACAACAAAACTATAATTGGCGTCAGCAGTCTTCTGGGGTTTAAAATTAAACTATTAAGATGGTGGAAGCCAGCAAACACATCTAAAAATAGTGCAATTAAACACTTAAGCAAAAGGTAAAAAATTATCCCACTGGAATTAGCACTTCAGATTAATTAGAGGATTACGTAGTAATTTATTCACAAGATATATATATCCAGAGTCTTCATTAGTTAAATGTTGCATAAATTTATAGATATATTTTTTTGTAATAAAAGGTGCTTTAAATAGACCTCGATCCTATTTCGGTTTTATCGCGTTTGTGGAAAACCTTAATATATTAAATAGATTTTTTAGAGTAACGGAGATGATACCGTTTACTATATTTAATTATTTTTACATGTTTTAGTCAATTACAATCTACTGTTAGTTAATGAATATTCTCTTTTCAAGCGTTAGTTAAGCAAGATTGCTTCAAAATTTGAAAATTTATATCAGTGATGATTTTAGATATAGGGGAGACCGCGTCTAGTTGATACAGGGTTAAGTTGATATAGCAGTAATATTTCCTTAACGCGCAGACGCAAAAGAGCGGGGTAAAGGGGGAAGAAGTGAGGACTCAACACTCAGCACACATGTGCGGAGGAAAGTGGCAGTGATGGTTTTAGCTTTGTGAGTAAAAACTAATTTTAAACCATCGAAAGTAAATTTTTAGGTTCTTGTTTGAAGTGTTACAGAGGAACCCATAGCTGCACTGTTTTTCAAATAAAGTTATCATGGTGTTACTTAGTTAACAGGTAAGAACTTTTGTTGAAAGAAATAGTTGTAACCAGTTTGTTATAGTTTTGAGGTTAGTGTCGTTTGCGTCAAGTTGATAGAGTTCACTTGGGTCAGGTTGATATGGTATATCAACTTAACCCACAAGAGTTATGATACTTGTTTCGTTATTTTTTTTCTTCAGAAATGCCGAGGAGCTACAAGAGAAAACTAACAAGGGAGAAATACCCATTGAAATGTTCGACAGACCTTATGCCGAAATTGAAAACGACAGGATGTCTCTTAAGGGAGACACGTTCTCTATAGATAAAATGACTTTTCTAAGGTATAAAAAAAATAAAATAATCAACAAAACACAGATACGAATGTAGATATTAAAATGGGGTATTTAAACTATCGGCAGATTTTAAATGATGATCTCGAGAAAGAACTCATCAAATGCATTGTAATGTGCTCAAAAAATTTATTACGGATTGACTACTAAGAAAATCAGAGAAATTGCTTATGAGTTGCCACTAGCAAATTATATCAGAGTGCCTGATACTTGATATAATTCAAAAATGGCGTCTTCAGAATGGTTATATAAATTTGTAAAGTGGAATCCCAATCTTTCTTTGCGACAGCCAGAAGCGACAAGTCTAGGACGTGCAATCAGTTTTAATAGGCACAAAGTTTCTTCCTTTTTTTGAAAATCTGGAAACTGTTTTGGAGCAATACAAATTTCAAAGTAAAGATGTGTGGAATGCGGATGAAACTGGAGTGCAAACTGTTCAACGACCAGTTAAAATTGTTGCTCAAAAAGGATCTCACCAAGTTGGTAAAGCTACTTCTGCTGAGCGAGGACAAACTGTTACAATTGCAACAGCAGTCAGTGCGATTGGAAAATCCATTCCGCATCTTTTCATTTTTCCTAGGGTGTTCTATAAACATCATTTTGTAAAGGATGGGCCACCAAGTTGTATTTAGGACAGCAAATCCATCTGGTTGGATGACTGGGCCATCGTTTCTAACGTTTATGAAACACTTTCATTGCCATGTAAAGTCATCGCCCGAACAACCCTGTGTCCTCTTGCTTGATAACCACGACTCACACTTATCAATTGAAGTCATACATTTCTACAAGAACAACGGGTTGTTTTGCTGTCGTTTCCTCCCCATACATCACATCGTCTCCAGCCCATTGAGAAATCTGTACATGGGCCGTTTAAGAGGTATTATTTTTCAGCCGCCGATAATTGGTTGATAAACAATCCTAGGAAAACGATAACTATATATGATATCCCTAGTCTTGTAAAGAGCTCCTTGCCTAATGCGATGAATCCGAACAACATCGTGGCAGGCTTTCAGGCTACTGGAATTATGCCTTATAATCCAGATATTTTCACGGATGAGGATTTTTTGTCCAGCTTCGTAACTAACCATCTAATTGACCTTAACAGCTCTGCAAGTTAACTTTCAACAAACGTTGAACCTGGACCATCTACATTAGGAGAAGTTAAACTCACTGACAATGAGTCAACAGGCGATCATTAGTCTCTGCTAGATGTCAAACTCCTTCACCAATTGTCAAGCCAGAAGAAATTCGACCTCTGCCAAAAACTGGAGAACGCAAGAAAAGCGGAAAAGGCAGGTAATCTTTGAAATCATTTATTCTTATGGACAGTCCAGTAAGGAAAGGAACTGAGGATGAAACAAGAGGAAATGAGTTGAAGAAATCTATTAAAAAAAAAAGCAAAACCGAAATTGAAATTAATTAAATTATTTGGCTGTGAAAAGAAAAATGGCAGTAATAAACGCAGTAAGTGAGGGAAAGGAGAAAAAATGAAATCGTTGAAATCTAAAAAAGAACACAAAGACTCTGGATCGGATTCTGATGAAAATGGAGATTCATTTTGTTTGGTGTGTTTAAAAACTTACTCTACATCCAAACCGGGACAAGACTGGATTCAATGCATTTTCTGTAAAATGTGGGCATACATAGATTGCGGAGAAGACAGCCCTCCTTACACGTGTATAAATTGCCAATCACATTTATGTTTGTCTTCAGAGTCTGACTGATTAGTCAGATCCAAAACACGTTTTGTTGGTGCTGTGCAGAAATGAATATTATCATATCTCTTGCGTATCAACTTGACTCAAGCTGGGTTAAGTTGATACGCTTTGAATTTTTTTCTAAAACTTTTTTTTTGTCTCATAGTATTACTTCAATAGTTAAAATAAAGCCATTAATTTATAAAGGAATAGTCATAGTACAGTAAGAAATTTTACTTGAGCCCATGATTTTAAAAACAAAAAATTCAAAAATCAAAATGTGAAAAATGTACCAACTAGACTCAGTCTCCCCTACCGTAGATCAGAGATCCTTTAACTTTCCTAGACCAAGGATCCCACCCTCCGAAATCCCTCGCGAACCCCCAAGAATTAACTCAAAATTTAAAGCCCGGAATTTTTGCATCATATATATTGTGTGATTCCTAACGTTTCATCACTGATTTACATCATCTTTAAAAATTCTTTCCTTAAAAGAAGGAAATTTTTCGTTCCCTCATAATTTATTCTTAGCATTAAAGAGTAAATGCTCTTGTCTTAGTATTTTTTCGAATCTTTGTGGAACATTGGGAGGGTCTCGCGGATCTCCTGATAAGGTCCCATGGACCCTCAGGGGTCCGCAAACCTCCGTTGGAGGACCTCTGCCATAGATCTTATACAGGCACTGAGTTCGAATTAAGACCTAATCTTCCTCTACAGCAATGAAAAAAAATTAACTAACATCAGTGACTTGTAAAATTAATCATAATATTGTACGAGAAACATTTTGTGGTCTGCCTCTTATCATGTATACATTTATACATGGATTTTATGTGCGTATGTAGGCACTAAACTTTAAGATGCCTATACACGCAATGTAAATTGGTTATCATACGAATAGGATGAGTGTAAAAATGGACGCATATCCATAGATAACTTTCTAAAGATGGGCGCATATGAACTACGAAGGATCTTTCGATGTTTAATGGGACACCTATAAACTGAAGGTCAGCATGACGACTTTGCGGATTAGAAACCCCCATGAGGGAATTGAACACACCCCACATTTAATCTTTAATTAATGAATAAAAAGAAGCAAATTATCATAAAATGGCATTGATAGACGAATTATAAGGCCATTAGGGTCCGTTAGTAAACCTTGGCAATTGCCTAAGGTGCATTCCAACACAATGAGGTTTTAGTAGCTTGACTTGGGCACGCATATTAAGTCCCGACTGGAGGGCTAAGACTCATGATGCCCTTGCGCCAGCATTGAGAGAACGGATCAACTAATTTTCGCTTTCAGCAGTTGGATATATAGAACTTTACAAAACTATGCGTAAGGGCAATAAGAAAAATGTAAAAGAAATCAATTGTGGGTCAGTAAGAAAACCATTATGAAAAGTGGGATCCTTGGGGTCAAAGGATGCTTATCAATTTGACAGAAGCAAATCACAACACTGAAAAGAGAGAAATATAGAAAATCGGACTGTAGCACCATAAAAAAAGTATATAGAAAATAAGCAGGAATGTAGAAAGTTTTGCAAAATATGCAAGAGACAGACAAAGAATTGAGTGCAAAAGTGCTGAAAAATTTAAAAGAAAAAGACTTCAAATCTTGTGGAAAAAAAAGCCTAGCAGTGGTATCGAGTTTACTTAGCACGCCATTAATCCGGGTTTCACTCTCAATGGTGCCAAAAAGAGAGAACACTTACAAATTAACTGCTCACCGTAGCCGCAGATTGGCTTCCTAGACTTTAAGAGATTCGTATTTTTCGAAAAACTGAAGGCCCCAACGTAGCATGATTTTCATTGTTCTTGCGCCGTAAAGCCCAAACAAAGAAAATACATAAACAAAGGAGAAATATAAACAAAGCTACAGAGGAATGTTAATTTAAAAACAATAAATAAAAATATGCCCCAGTGGATTCATATATTCGGCAATATTTGGAAAATTTGGCAATTGTGTTGTGTCTGCGATGAGTCATAATAGCTTACTAAACAAATACGAAGAAAAGGAGCAGCGCTCCCGTATTCCGGTAGTCCAGTCGGTTAAGGCCTCCTGGTTCATACGAAAGTTCCCCGATTCGACTCCGGAACGATTTCTGTTTTTTTCTCTATAGATACAGCGTGAGCGTATAAGCGTGGGTGCAGAAAAATGTTGTTAAATCATCGTATTCACATTACATTGACAATAGTTACATTAACATTAAGGATGCGCGAATATATCAAAACATATTCACGTGTTAAAAGGTTATATAAATATGAACTTTCAATGTTTGTGGCATTTACTGAATGTTGAATTTTATCCAAATAGCAGCAGTTATTGACTCTGTGAAATCAGAAAATGTCGAGGATAAGAACTTCGCTAATAAAAAGGAGAGTTGGATTTCGACTGCAGAGACACACTGTGTTTGCTTGCAATTTACTGCACAAGGACGGCAAAGGTCATATTGGGCAAGAGCCTACAGTTTTCCAAGGAATCAGATCCCTTTGCTGCCAGAGGAACCAAACCCTTGACTACGGCGGGCAGAGAAACGTCAAGTGTTCTACGTAAAATTGGGAGTCGAGCTCGTGTCACTGGCACTACAGACGAATGCGTGACTACCACGCCACCTATCGTACGGCAGTGGAATTATATTTTTCAAGAAATCCGACCCTCTTAAAGCTAGGGGTCCAACCCCTGTGCTACAGTGATTAGTCGTCAAGACTTTTTTTGTGAGGAGCACCGTTGGGGGACGAAACCGGATCAACGGTAATCTAATTGAATGCGCTAACACTTCGTCACTACAGGTCCCATAAGATGGAAGATTGACGACAGAGTAAGACGAGGTAAAATTATACCTTAGATCTCTGATTTAGCTTCGCAGGGTAAGTTGGTGAATTCAAATAATGGATAAGATTATTCAAAGTATTTTTGCTTTGCAAATGACATTTTGGCGGCGAATTTCTTTTTGGAAATTAAAGGCAAGATGTATGTTACATATATATGTTTCCCCGTATGACCAATACCTACCTTTGGTCATACGGGGAAGGTATGAAAACGAGCGTGGGCACCCGTATGAGTAATTTCATTACAGGGATGCAAGAAAAATCTTTACATCCTTCAAGGCTGTCAAACATTTTAGTGAATGTACAAGATACTAAAATGCTACAAAAATAATTGATACTGCTTGACAATTAGTAATGAGCTAAAAAGTACCTTATTTTAAAATTAGAAAGGTCTATCAAAAACATAAATTTTTGCCAGTGGGCAGTCCGTTCGATCACCGCGTCACACGCAGAGCCTGGGCACCTAAATCCACGCATGCGCACCGATACATAATGCACTCTTTCATAAAAGTATTACTGATTCATTGATTCATAATAAGAGTTGTTGAAACTGTCACCTAAAATTCATCGTTCTACTTATGGAAGTAAAAATCGGGTAAATTAAACTTTTAAACAACGGCTAGGGGGATGGGGGTTCAAGCCCCAACCTCCTTATAGGCACCCAAAGTAGCGCATTTGTTTACTTTGCAGGAAATGCGGATTTGGATACAGATAGTACTAAACGCTGTCGTTTTTCCCACTGATCCTTAATGTGAGGTTTGATTGCAAGTTCTGGCATGGGTTTAGTAGTATTTGTGTAAAATATTATTACCCTTCACAGGGATAACACAATTGCCAAATAATGGTCAACACACAAAGCCACCGGGGCGAGTTTTTGTGGGGAAATTTATTTTTTACTTAATCATTTCTACGTGGCTGTCGAAAATTATTAAGTCAAAAAGAAAAAAAAGTAGTATTTGTATCATGGGGAACACAAACGGACGATCCTATACATATGTGGAAAAGTTGCTCTCAAGACGAATCTTCAAATCGAGACAGAAAACTGGTTTAATGCCTCATAGAAAATTTACAGATGTAAGTGTTAAACAACGAACTTCAAATTTTAGGTTTGTAAGTTTATCTTGGCACTAGAGAGAAATATCATAGGGAAGAGACCTAGAGGCAGAAAAAGAAGAAGATAGATGAACGATTTAAAGGTCTGGACTGGACTAAGCACAATGCGAATATAGACAGGGAAGTGTGGCCCATATTGTCCACCAATATCCGAATCGAAAAGGACACTTGATGATGATGCTAACATTTATCTTGGCCAAAGGATATCAATGGAAGGAAATATTTTATCCTTATAGGTATAATATTATTATTATTATCATTATTATTATATTTTATCCTTATCGGTATTTGCTTTACCATATTGGTGTCTAAGTTTTTTATTGCCAGCTTAAGCTTAACTATTGCCGATCGTTCCTCCATGGGGGCATCATACAGGCGACTGACATCACCTTACGATACATATACATACAACTAAACTTACTTAGAAGGTTAAATCCAAACCCTACAAGTAAAAGGGCTGTAATTATACACAGAGAATCAGTTGGACGTATGGGAGGTAAAACAGCAAAATATAAATGCTTTAAACTTGGCTGGATGGATGCAAATTTTTTATCTCAAAGGTAAAATTGTAATTATGTCCAAAGATGTTTAATTAATATATTTTAGCCGTTCTGTTTTGTAAATCGGTGAAAGTGATTTTAATGAGCAGAAAATGCACAAATTGAAAACAACTCAAACACGTATGGCCAGAGATATGTGCCTGGAAAGATTAATTTTCACATATAGAAATAGAAGAAAGTTTAAAGAGATTTTTTTTTAAAATTTCAAATAAATGTAAAAGTCTCGAGCTATTTTAAAATCCTTATAAACAATTTTATTTACATAAAATATTTTAAAATAATATTTAATAAAATATTATGTTAATAAATCGTATAATGTAATGTAATATAATATAATTTTTCATTAAGCAATTTTCCTGGAATAAGTAGTATTTTGAAAAAGAAATAGGTCGTTTTAGTTTTACTGTCATGTAAAGTTACAAAAATTCTACATGGGGATCAAAAAAATTTTTATAAATAAAAATATTATTCATGAAAATTGCATGATGTTTAAATTTATTTCAAAAAGGTCAAATCGTCATTGTTTTAAAGGATAAAACAGTATTGAGTTTTATTGCCAATTGCGACTTTTTAAAAACACTGTCCATTTCTCTTTCTTCCAAACTTTATTTCAATGGACATTTTTAGTATGGTTGAAATTCATCCACTATTAATTAACTAGTAGAACAAAAGAACAAAATACATATAGAATTAGTAAGTAAATTGGCTTTTAAATCTCTATATTTAACTAAGTTCTGAACGCCCATTTTAATAGCTAACTATTCAGTCATCTTAGCTGGGAAAATTGTGATTTTCTTTAAGCTAGCAGGACGAGGAAATAGCGAATACGTGGGAGTTAAAATTAGGCAAAAGTCCTTCGGTTACCAGTTAAATGTTTTTAGAATTGGGTCGCTGTGTTCTCTCGAAACGAATAATTTCTAAATTGTGTCAGAAGTTCGTCCATTATCGTATTTCCTTTTGAGATGAAAAGGCCAATTGAGATTAATTTTAATTCATGCACAATTGAGATTTCGTGCACTGCAAAAGAGAAAGGTGTGCGTATAATATTTATATAGAAAAGAATTCTCGAATATTCGAAAAATTTGTTTTCTTGCCACTAAAGATGTGACATTTCGATCAAATAAGAATGAACGGATGATAGAGGAAACATCTGCTCAGTCGATGTTTTCAAAAATGCTACAAGAAGGAGAATATGAAATTTAAAATCCTTTTGTTTTTAAATCTCCGATATTGCTTAGTTTCCACAACACATCACAGTTACATTTATTTACACGGCAGGCGATGGATTAAGAGGTTATACAACAACTATTAAAGCGTATTATTTGCAGCATTAATTTGTAAAGTCGCTGGCAGCCACTAAACGTGAACCAGCAAAATATGTGGTTTAGTTCTTGAAGAAATTTAACTTGAAGAATGGCATTTACAGCATTGCGAAAGTTTGGTTCATGTTGAAAATTGCGACGTGTAGCGGCTATGTTTTTGATTCCTTTATTTTCCTCTTCAACTTACGGCTCATAACAAAGAGAGCTAGTAAATCAGACATTTTGATGCCTAAGCTAGGGTTGCAAATTGTATTTATTGGCGACATCTTAAAAGTTGCGCCAATGTTTACAATAGTCGGATATTCGCGGATTGTTCATTCATTATTTTTATGCCAAAATAGCGATCATTGCGCCAAAACTGAAAACCTTTATCGCCAAGGTAAATGAAACCGGAATTGTACAACAAAATGGCGGCTGACGTGTCGGCCTATAATTCTAGGGGCTCTATTTTAATTCATGTAGCTTTCTTCCTTTTTCCCCTAAGTCTGAGGGTTGGTTTCCCAAGATTTAAGAGGTTCGGATTCCTCAGCAAAAAGTAGGTTCACTGCCTAGTGGTAACGCATTCACCTATCGTGCCATTAACCCGGGTTCGACTCCCAGTGGCATCAGTGAACGCTTGATATCTTTCTGCCCACCTTAGTCAGGGGTTTATCTTGCTTCGCAGTAAAAAGTCGGATTCTTAGAGAAATTGTAGATCCCGGCGGAGCATGGTCTTTGCGTCGCAAAAATGCAAACTAAGTTTTTTCTGTAAATTATCTGAACTTAATTATTTTATTAAGTTAAATAAGTGGCTTGGATACGGAGAAATATTTTTTAGATCTGCCCCTAACACCTCATTTTACCCTATACCAGGTTGCTACTGTATTAAAACGAGAATTGCTATGACGCTGGCTTTTATAGAATACAATTATAGTTTCAGTTATAGCTAAAATTTCTATATACTGTATATATATATGTGTGATTTTAATACAGTATACTTTTATGCCTGTAATCGTCAGTGTTATGCTGATAGGTAATAAAAATTTAAGTTTTGCCAAGGGTTTAAGTGCTACTAACGAAGGTTTGGTTTGGTTTGCTTTTTGGTTTTACGGCTCAAAGACTACAGTGGTCATGCTGCGCCGGGACCTACTGTTTTCCGAGGAATCCGAACCTCTTAAGGCCTGGGGAACCAAACCCCGGACTACAGTGAGCAGTGCGATCTTTTATGAGATCTCTGAGTAAGCGTTCTTTTTGCACTGCTGGGAGTCGAACCCGGATTAGCCGCGCAATAGGAGAACGCGTTACCACACTGCGCCACCGCAGGGCCACGCTACTAACGAAGGATTGTAAGAAAGAACTGTACGAAGAAAGAAACAAGGAGGAAAATATCTCTTCAATGAACTGAGCGGGATTATCTCAGTAAATAAACTAGTTGCTTACTATAAAAATCAGTTCCAGTCTGATCGTTCAAGATCCATTAGATAGATTGGTTAGTTCAGGTTTAATGTTCATCGTTTTATTACGTAGCTTAGCTTGTTATAAAAATACGCGGTTGTTGTATACGTATGATATCAAAAGCAGTGTTAGTCAAAGAACTACATCCACTATTAAAACGGCGATTAATTCCTATCGCGGTATATCCCGCTGTAATAGTGGAAAACTGCATATGTGTCACAAACACAGTACTACTTAATCGAAGAACCATAATGAAATTATTTCAAATAATTTCAGTTGATATTTAATAGAACGCTTAATAGAAATGTCTATACCTACAGTATTTTTACATGAGTATAACAACAATTAAAACAAACAGCGTGTTGAATGCATATAAAACTTACATGGTAATTAAAACGCAATGCATTTTGAGCAAGCACGTACTGACTTTCGTTAGGAATAAAAGAAACTTTTTAACGGATATAATTGCGTTTCTCAAAAGACGTCCA
Source organism: Dysdera silvatica (assembly GCA_006491805.2). Classification (NCBI taxonomy): domain Eukaryota; kingdom Metazoa; phylum Arthropoda; class Arachnida; order Araneae; family Dysderidae; genus Dysdera; species Dysdera silvatica. The sequence goes on from QLNU02015360.1 coordinate 141,813,810, forward strand.
CCACTTTCCACTACTGGAAAAATAACCATCAATTTTATTTCTGCCAACCAACCAACCATCTTTTGTCGGCATAGATCTTCACCTGAACTGGATTTTCTGGAGGCCTATCACATTAAACTTAATTTGCTTAATGATGTTAACGATCAAAAACCAACGCCGTTCTTCAGTCGCGCATGAGCGATTCTATTACCAGAAACCACGCCAGGTACCAGACCTCTGGAAATAACAAACGTTTCCACCTCGTAAACAACGCTTCCGAAGAATGGCAATACACACAGATAGCTGTTTATGAAGTTTTTTCCCGGTGAAGGTCAGCACGTGCCTGGCTCGAAATGCGTCCAGTTTTTAATTACTAAATAAGTTTTATAGCATTCACCATGTTGTTATTTCTGTTTAACTTATTGAATTTAGTACGTAATGTCTTTAGATTATATAACAATCTACTTTTAATTAACTCTCAGTATTAAACCATATTTGATTATTCGCGATATATTTGAAATATGCTATGTCAACTTGGCTAAAAGATTGCAAATTAAATGAGATGTTAGGAAAGGTTATGGAAATTCGATTTTAATAAATATCTGTGAGTCTAAAATCACTGGTGAAAAAGTGTATGTCGAGTAAGCTAAATACCGCTGGAACAATAGAAATAAAATACAGGGTACCAGGGAGGAAATTACATAAAAAGGTTAAACACTGGTAAAATAGCAATGAAAAAGATCACTCAAGCTTTCGGACGCATCAGCAGCAGTCCTTCATCAGAGTAGTCCCGCAGAATGGAAAACGCCAATGGGAACCAATGGGAGGCCTCCAATAGAATCATGGAAAACCCCAATGGGAACCAATGAGAAACCTGTACTGCAGGCTACCTAATTTGGGGATGTCCCATACATTTCAGAGTAAGAGTTGTTTATAAGTTTCTGGAAGTGGTTGACAACCACTTGTGAACCACTTTAAGGTGAAGTATTTTATCTGATTAGGCACGACTTAAAGCGTTCAAGAGCTATAAGCCCGATCATTTTTTGTTGCCCTTTATTACACTAATTTATAAATTTTCGAATTTTTGAAAGAAGAAAAACATCATACATTAAACGAACTCTAATAATTTGGAGCTCCTCTTCTGGTCGGGGTCTTAGGCTCAGGCTCCGTTGGTACACCCGTGAACACGGCACTGCGTCCGGTTCATAGGTGTAGTTATATGCCCCCTACAATAATTTGAAATAAGCTGGAATTGTACACATATTGTAAGGTATAAATGTAGATAATATATGTTTGCCTTCACCCTTCCAATAATTGTGAAAACTCTACATTTCTGGTCTGGTTAGACTTTTAGAAAAACGCAGCATTTTTACATTGCTCTAATTAAAAGATGGGGATTCATCAAAGTTAATTAATTCGCGAGTTTTGAACTCTTGCGGCCTTTCTGCTCCAATCATTAATGGGATTAAATTAACTAAAGTGGATTCTATTACGTAAGCTTCATTGTATGTAAACGCAGTCTGGTATAGAGATCGCATCAAGATTCATCTATTGCGTTCTAGATTGCCAGTCGCCTTAGTTTCGCAGGCGAAAATACAAACAAATCAAACATATTTGTATATTTCATTAATTTCGTGATAACACAGAGAATCACGATTTATGTTACATATTTCAGTTAATCCTTACCCTGCTGCCTAAGCCTTTTAATCATACTCACAGCTTCACATTCATTGGTAATGGTGGAAATGGATTAATGACAAGTAGCGTTACTTTTCACATAAACACATCTCCTTATAAAATGCCAAATTCACCATCGATATTCGTGGGTAGTGCAAATTTTAAATTGCTGGTGCATTTTGGGATATAATAAGTTCTCATGGTTGCAAAATTAAAACTCAAAATATCTGAAGTGTTTTAAAAATCCTCCATCAACTCCATCCATACCGAATGAGTAAATAATTCGTATTATTGCTCCATTTAACCTCATCATCTTTTTATTGTAAACATGTAGTAAAATCTGTGTATTGCCTATAATGACAAACCTATTCATAATACATAGGCTGTATATTTACCGCAGTCCCGGCAAATCTCCCATAGTGTTAATGTTTATTGAACTTGCCTATAATGATAATTTATTTTATGTGAATTTGCACATAACGATGATTTTGCGCTTTACAAACTTTGCCGTATGTTGATCCATACTATTTTTAAAGCAATGCAATCCTTGCAAATCTATTAATGTTGAATAATAGTGTACACACGAATGCAGATGATTCTGGAATAGCGAGAACTGATTTTCAAGCTTGAGAACAAAATAGGCATTCGTCCGCTTGAAATGACTTTCGAAAATACTTCATTTTTGTCCCTGAACTGATGGTTTTTTATTTGATTTTTGAGTGAACTTTCAGCTTTCCGTGGGCCATCTGCATGCCTAATGTGTAACAGTATTTAATAATTCGTTTAAGGTGAAATTATCGACAATAAAATTATAACCAAATTAAATATAATTTTCATATCATGAAACATATTTGGTTCCACTTTATAACTATAACGCCATCTTTTCCCTATCTTTAGGGTATTGCTATATACAGATTTCAATGCATAATGATAATAAATATAATATTTCAAATAAAATAATGTATCAAAACAATCAATATTAATGCTTATCAAGGGAAAATCACTTATTCCTCCATTTATGTAAGAATCCCTCTTAGTGATTGTCAATTTATAATGAGCATATTTATATCCTCGAAGTTGCTATAGGAGTAGATTTTCAAGTAAAAATAATTTGTCATTGAAACTCATGGTAAAACACACAAACACATATGATATACCAAATTTATCAACTTCATTGGACACCTAATAAGCAACGACGAGTTGTAGAAGGAGAGGTATTTATCATGAGACTAACACTCACAAGAAGGATTGAAGATATAAAAATATAGATACTTGTCTCTTAAAGCAGCCGCCGAGATTACAATCTCGCCAAGATCATCGCTAAGCTCTCAAATCGTCCAAACTCGCCATCAGCTTAGCAACTGTCATACATAATAAAGTATTATTTTCCAGACGTTTCTGCAATCCAGTAACTTTTCTGAGTCACTATATGCCTAGTGGGAAGTGCCCTCCCAAACCCCCGACATATGATTGTCTTCGAGTTGTATCTGAATATTGGAAGGGTTGAATGAATGGTTTCGCGAAAATTTTTTCTTTTTATAAATAAGACAATAAATAAAGCATTTTTTTGTCACTTAAAGATAGCGTCATATTTTAAAGAAACAAACGATTTTCAAAAACCAAAACGCTATCAAGAACGTGAAATTAAAACGTTAACGCAAAGGCAGTATAATGAGAATACACACACAGAATGTTTCTTTAGGACTGTAAACGAAAGGAAACATGTTGCAAACTACCTTGGCGATACATAGCGGTCGCTTGGCGATTTATTCCCCGGGGGCTTGTTAATGAACAAATGCCAAAAGGTATTCGTCCGAAAAGCATTTCCAATGATGAGCGAGAATTATTAATAACAAGCGTTTCGTCATTTTTAAACACACCTACAGAAAGAGATGATCTTCGTATTTTAAGAATATGTTGCCAGCGGAAATTAATGTTGTATTTAAGAAATGAGATACTTTAAGTATTTCGTGTCTTAAATACAAGCCCATATTTTTGAGCAGTGTCGAAATTCTTAATTCTTAATTTCATTATTTGGGTTGGAATCTTAGTAAAGTTTGTGTGTTCTTTTTAATTTTTCACATAGGTGGAAAATTAAACGTTTCATCTTTCGACCGATACCAGTAGATTAACTAAACAAAAGCTTAGAACTATTATAAATTCACGGTGATATTTCAGGTAGGTAAAGCAACTGTATAAACTATCTGAGTAAATTATAAATTCAGACATTCTATATATATATCCATTATCATAATAATTAAGAAACTATATATTTCAAATAGAGTAGGACCCATTTATAACGCACCGGTATTTAGCGAGTTTCTGGATTCAGAGTGGGAAATGGGAAATATGAATTTTATATGGTATAACAATTAAGTGCAATATGATTTAATATTTTTTAGCGAACAAGATTTTAGCGGACTTCGGATATAACGAGTAAAAAATGACACGGTTTTTTAAACAAGATGTAGAAAATTCTAAAACAAAATAATTAGATTTCAAAAATTAAAAAAAACAACAACAGTGACTTAGGATGTCTCTTTAGCTGAGGCGAACACGATAAAATAAATATTCCAACATTTGAAACCTGAGAATTTCTAGGAACTCTCGAATATTGTAGAACACATAGTAAGGAGTCACACAGTAAATGTTTTTTGAAAGCAATATGCTACACTGTTGATTAGGTATTAAATGCGCTAAATATTTTAAGACGAAAATTAAATGAACATAGATCTTTCAAAACGATGCAAAATATTATAGACTGTTTTTTGAGAAGCCCCAAATAAACTTTATTTAGGGAATGGTTATTAATATAAGTTCTGTTACATCATGTTATTTTTTTATATTTAGCTTATTATACTGAAATTCAAGTGGTGAGATATAACGTTATTCGTTAAAATTTTAGGACATTCAAAGATGAATATTATTGTATGCACGTGTAGCGACTTTAGGAACTATTTGTTTGTGCTCAGAACTAAAGTGCATTGCGCAACAATACAACTCCGGTTAGAAGAAAAAAGCCGGAACTATAAATGCAGGTTCAGTCCGTATCACCAAGCAGTTCACTTTATTCTCACATTTCATATAGTTATAACATAATAGCTATAATGCTATAATCTAAGTGGGCGCTTCAGTGTTGGACGTGTTAGTGTATGCAGGCTTATTAAGCTTAATATTTAACTACTGTAAGTAACATTTTTGGGTTTAGTCAAGCGGATATCATTACTTAGCATATCAAAATTTCACTAGCAGAATTGTAGCAACAGTTACACATGTTGTGCACATATGTAACTTAAACAGACCTTATTTTCAAAATGTAGAACTTTAAACTCTAAAACGGATTTAACGAGCGACCTGAGATAGCAAACGTTTTCGTTGGTCCCAAGCTTCTCATTGTACAAGGTGTCCCAAAAACATTGACCGCAGCTCTAATTTCTTAAATATTGATCCTAGACATATGTATTAAATTGGAAAGTGGCGTAAAAAAAAGGTGCAGAATTTTATGAAATTTATTAAAGTTGCAGAGGATTATTTTTTGAAGAAATACAAAATTTAAATTTTTATACGGTCCCTGTACACAAAAATTTCCAATAAGTGAAATGTGCCCCATAATCCAATAGGTCAATATACAAAATTTCAGCATTCTAGTGGATAAAAGAACCAGAGATATAAAAGTCCAAAATAACTGACTTACACTCTTTTTTGAAGGGAGCAATAGGTATAGTCTGTTCGCGGAAATTTGGTGAGTAGTACTTTTAGAATTCAAGGGAGCTGACGTCACAGACGACTTGTTTCATTTCAGTAGCGGAAAGAGCGTCTTTTACAACTCGTTTTACGCTCGCGAAAAACGAGCAGTCTGCAGATAGAATGTTTCAGGTTTTTCTATGTCTCAAGATAAAGATCATAAACTAAAAGACATAATTGCATTATCTCTGAACTATAGCTTTTTCACCCTTCTAGATCTGAATCAGAAATCGCAGATATAAGGTTCTAATGCTCATCATACTACACTGTGGTTGCGGAGAGTAAAAGTAAAATTATAATATTTAGATTTAATGTTTCCTTCTTAACGTGATGTTGAAAGCGTGTTCATGATTGAACAATCAAACATTTCAGGGTGACAGAGATTAGTACAGTTTTGTAAATTACCACTGATTTGTTAAATACCCATGAAGTGCTTTTGCAAACTTGCCATAACTATTTTAACTCTATACATTCAACAAATTAGGAACACGAACTGGAGATAAAAAGTTCCAGGACTATTTCTATTAAAAAATGGCGAGGAGGGTTCATCATAGGACAAATCACACGTTGTCTCCTTCAAAATAATTCCTATCTACGGTTATGCAATGATATATCCCAGAATTTCTCTAACCTTTTAAAACATCTCTGGAATTAATTTTTTAAGACCTTGTCCAGTATCTGCAGTAATTTTACTTGAATTTAACTAAAGTCTTCGAATCGGTTCCCTTTCAATGCCTATTTTATTCGGGGGAATAAAATGGTCATGGGGGGATAGATATGGTGAGTACGGGAGTTGAGGAACCACAAATAAGTTGTTTTTAGCTAAAAAATGGCGAAGGGACAATGCTGCGTGGACAAGAAAATTCTCATGTGGTGTTGCAACTAATCTTTTCCTTCCCCCAAATGAAAACAAAATATAGAATTTCGGAAAAGAGTTTGAACTCATTCATGTAGAAATTCTTGTTAACTTTGTCCTTGTAAAGAAAATTCTCTATGAATTATCCCTTTGCAGCAAAAAAAAAATGAGCACGTTTTTCAACTTGCTTCTCACTTGGCGTGTAATTTTCGGTTTTGGGGAGTGTAGACTTTTCCACTGGGATGATTGTTGTTTTGTCACGGGGTCATAGCTGCAAATCCACGTCTCGTTACCAGTGATTTCCTCTCGTTTCCTGCTTTCTTCAGGAATCTAGGATCGTTTTGGACGATCATGGACGACATGGAGCATTCTATCAGAAGATGATATTTTTGTCAGTCAAGAGGCAGGAAAGAAATTTTGCCAAGATCTGCCTGATCTTCAAAATGTCCGAAAGAATATGACAAACAGAGCCGTGAGTTATTCCAAAACCACGTGTGATATCGCTATTTGTTTGGCGTCGATTTTCGTGAATTTGTTGACACACTCTCTCGACAATATTCTCGTTAACACTTCTCGAGGGTCATCTGGGATGTTCATCGTTTTCAACAAAAATCTGCCAATTTTTAAAAACGGCATAACCATCCAAAATAACGGATTCGGCTCACGGTATCCTCTCTAAAATTCTTTCAAAGCATTACACTAGTTTTTGTGGCTATCTTCCCAACACTGAAGCAAAACTTTACAAAACACGCTTAGTTTTCTTTTAAAGAAGACATTTTCGCCAACATGCAAAATCGCAGACGCGCATAAATATAGTAGTATACGGAAAAACATAAAAAATATCTACATACTCGACCACTATCAAATTATTGCTAAAGGTGAACAAAGATGTCTGACGCACGTCATAGCCCGCGCATGCCCATCAAACGACCGATTGAAGCGCTATGAAGCCAGTTCCAGAATTTTTTGACAGCACCTCGTAAGTACAGAAAAATAAAAGTTAATGTTTAATATCTGCGCATCGAATATACGCGTAGTATCATGTGAAGGTCCTGATTAGTAAGAATTAAAAATACAAGACAAAATGATGAAAATAAAATCGAAATTACTAAAAGACTTTTCATTAATCTTAAAAATTATATCATAGATTTAACAGTGAAAGATCGTTTCGTTTCCTTCAAAATAGTTCATAAAAGAACAGTTATTAAAAAACGTGCCCCGCTAAATTATTACTTTAGGTTGTTCTTAATTATATATGAAAAGTATTATACAATTGTACACGTGTACGCTTTCATACGATAACTTGTAACTAAGCATTATAACTTGAAACAAAGCACTATAACTTGTAACCAAGCATTATAACTTGTAACCAAGCATTTCTATGACTTACTAGCTACACCTATAATTTGTATAAAGTTATAAGTGTGCCAAAACCGCGCATCACTGTTCTATGAGTTAATTTTGAATGAGAAATTAGCGCCACAATATTTACTACTGAAAATTTTAATATTTCCGGTTTTAACTTTCGATAAATTTTAATTACGAAGTAATGTGCGTGGTAAAGTAAATATGTTTTTTGAAAAAGAAATTGAATAACTAAATATCAATTGAATTGGAAATCACTGCTCTAACTCTTTATTAATTGAATTTTTAAAAAGATTTAGACATTTTGTTAAATTTTAAAAAACGTAATTAGGTAACAACTGCATTTCCTCAAAGATACTATTCAATAAATGTCATTGGTAAATAGAGGGTAAGTAATTTTAAATAAATGTCATGTCAGTAATCTTCATTAAATGTCATGTCAGTAATCTTCATTAAATGTCAGGTAAGTAATCTTCATTAAATGTCATGTAAGTAATCTTCATTAAATGTTAGGTAAGTAATTTTCATTAAACATGCCAGCAAATTTGCTGAGATTTCAAGGTCCCACTAATAAATACAGGATTAAAGACACGCGTGGGTCACTGCAGAGTCTCTCCTCTAAATCATCTTTGCGTGTCTATTCATTTTTTGATTATTTAAATATATAATTAAAGCTCAACGAATATACAGAACTGTGTCACATTTCCCAAAATTGAAAATTGTCATAGAGGTTGGCTGGGCGGCGAGGCGACGAAACAGACCAGGTGTACTTTTCCGATGAAATCACGTGATTACCCTTATCAGTATGTAATGACACGTGCGCAATTGACCATGGGGTGAATATGAGCATATATTGGTTCGTGTTACTGTCAATTACATTTGTTAATAACGGACGAAAATCACAGGTTTATTTTTGCGCACGTTATGCAATCTTAACGTGATTGGCGTGCTCGTAAAATTGGAAGGATTATCAACCGCGGTGAATTTAAGTACAGGCTTTATTTTCCCCTCATCAGATGAAAAAAAGGCATAAAATATGACTTTTTATGGCAACATTGACTGTTCATCGAGCGAAAACAGTAGTACCCATACCTTACAATATGGCATTACAGGAAAAATTTTCACATGTTATATTTCTTTGATGTAAAATATGGAATGCTGCTTATTTCTATAACCTAAGTGTATAGGAATTATAAAATCTTAGAATGCTTTAAGATCGATATTGAATGAAACAGAATACTACGTGATGATGAAAATTGAAAATTTCAGGGTTGATCCACTTGCAAGGATTTTCATTTATGGCGAATAAAGCGAAATCTAGATGAGGCTTGTTTAATTAATTGAAATTAATCTACTTATATTATGATGAATGTGATAATTTTACATACATTATTGAGAATTATATATATATCATAAAATATAAAATTATTAATTTCTTATAGCAATCGGGTCCTGCTGTGAGGTGTGTGTTGGTACCGACTCTTACCAATTAACTGTCAACTGTAGTCCTGGGGTTGATTTCCAATGCCTTAAGAGGTTCGGATTCCTCGACAAAATGCCGATCCAGTTCCCTACGGTGGCGAAGTGGTAACACATTCATTTATTATGCTATTAACCCGGTTTCAACTCTTAACGATATCTTAGAACATGTGACGTTTTTCTGCCTATCGCAGTCTGGGGTTATGTTTCCTTGGCACCAGGATTCGGATTACTCAGATATCTGTAGGTCCCAGTGCCACATAACCTTTAGTGTCCTTGCGCCATAAAAACAAACTATTTATAATAAGGACACGAAGGCAGGACTTTAAGGTCGAGATACATATAACTGCTGTCATTAGCGTTTATCTTGGATTCTCTAACTTTCAAAAAATCGGTTTTCACGGTGGCTATAGTTGGTTTCATCTTTCTCACTCGTTCTTATATAAAATTCTTGGTTTATATCGCATATACACACATAGCGATATTGCTCCTCAAACTTCATTGAGTTGCGTGAAACAAGTTTTTAAACAAAGATACACTAAAAAGTAAGCCCATATTGAAAATATATTACCTGTTGAGAATAGTCCTGATAAGGGAACTCCAAAAAATGGGACTGAACTCTTCGGAAGTCAATGTCAGCGACCTGTAAGCACTGGTAGAATTCCGAATATTTTGAACATTGTTAAGATATTTACACATGTATCTATTAGGGTGATTCAAAAGTAATTGCCGTTTAAAAGAGTCGTCTTGTATCGGACAATTACATCCATCGTGAAAACAAGAACAATGATAATCGGAAAATCTGTACCATCTATTTGATATAAAAAGGATGCTGTATTTTATTGATATGTTTTGTTGCTGTTAAAATATATGAACAAAAAATATACAATCCGATTACCCCACCCCCTTTTTGGGGGGTAGGGGGCGACGTCTGTAGCTGCTCGAAGTAAATGTGTAGTGTGGAAAGTGAAGGTGTAGTGTCTGAAAGGAAGGAAAGATTTTGATTTCAATGATTTAAAAATAGGGGACTGCGGCTTTGTGAAGACAAAGTACGTGTTGAAAGATACTCGCCGGTAGGATCTGAAGCAAGATCTGTATTCCAAGTCACAGTGTCAAATCAGTGCACAAGTGCTAGACTACTACGAACTGGGGATACCTCAGTCTAGTTGTGTGCCAAATTTTTCAATTACGGAACCATTGAACAAGTATGGCAATTCGTGACGGATGGGCAAATTTGATCATTACTGCGTTCAATGAATGATTGGGCACATATGTATATTCAGTCCATAATTCTTCGCCAACTGCAAAAGCTCGCCAAGATGTACAGGAGCTGCCGGTAAACCAGAAAACGGCAACGACTTTTGAATCACCCTAACATTTATATCAAAATTTTAAGCTTCAGTGTTTACTAATATAGTTCAAAACAAAAGTAATGACATTAATTTCACTGGTGCTGGGGAATATGGTGAATTGTGCGTAATAATTTCTATTTATATTCACATATTTCGAGGCTACAGAGTATCAGTTCATTTATTAAAAATACAGAAATGAAACTGAAATAACTGGAAGCAGGCGTTAATATTTTATGTGGTTTTTACTCAACCTTAAGTTACTACGAAATATCTTTAGAATTATAGAGTAAATCATTTTCTTAATTAAAGTAGTATACAAAGCTAAAGAATGATATTCACACTTGTTTGCCATGGAAAGACGTTTGCAAATGTATAATTTACATGGGTCTGTTAATGTGTATATCGATGGAGTAAAATTAAATAGTCTTATCCTTGTTAATATGAACTCTCACAGTGACAAAAAAATTGTTTATGTTAAAAAAGTTCATCCGTAGTTAAACTTATAATTATTAAGTAAAAGTATTTAAACTTACAATTATTAAAAGCAAAAATTCACTAATAGTAAATTAAAACTGAAAAACAAAAAAATTTCACCTAACAATTTTAATTAACACAAAATCTTTTCAAATTTCGAAACATCTTTTACCGATTGGCACCCACAGATACTTAAAGAAGACCTATAATTAAATGCCACGTTTTTTCCAAATGAACTTCTTTTAAACAAATTCTGGGCATCTGACACATTGTATTCCCCATATTCGTCCACATTTATTTACTCTCTTGGAAGTGCGGCTCGTTGAAGCCTCGCTAATGTCCTATTTCCGATTACACGCTGATTAAGTATTATTATTAATTTAGTTACTATTAATTAATTAATTAATTGTGCGTGTGTGGAAAATCTCAGCCTCTCAAATAGAACTCTTTCTTTGTGTTGACTTTATATATATATGACTGATACATTTCCTTATCGACGAAATGTAGTTAATGAAGTTCAATGGTCTTTTTTGTACATCAAAAGTCGACTAAAACTATTATCATAATATTATTATTGCGTTGAGAAAAACGCTGTATAACATTTTTTTAGTTATTTTATTGATTTCAGTTTAGTGCGTTTTATGTCCCTAGGCAGAATTTAGACGATCGGTGGACGTATTGGGAGGGGAAAGTATGGTAAAACCGGGTACCTTTTTGGTAAGAAGTAGTAAGAAATATAAGAAATCAAAGGGAAAAAAAATTCTACTCATCATTAATAGTCTTAATAAACATTGAACTATTAGAAAACGAAGTTATTTGAGTGAAAAAATATTTGTCTTCCCAGGATAACATGATTTTTCGAAAAAACAAATACCCTGTTTTTCCTCAACGGTAGGGTAAAATCGGGTACTCATTTGAAAGCATGTAAAATACCGTTAAATTCCAAAACCTTCATATATTTTAATTGAAACACGTGAGATCATTCATATATGTACAGAAATCACAAAGACATCGTCTTCCTTGGCGCAGTATAGCCCAGATGCTCTTGCGCCATAAAAATCCAAACAAACAAACATCGTCTTCCTCTTGTACATTGCTGCAAGCATCGTGGGCTCATCCCTGGCATACAATGAACTTGATCCAGCCCTCTCTTTATCTCGAATACAGTTCATTGGAAAATATTCAAGCTTCATCGTTTTCCTCTTCTGAAGATGAGATTTCCTGATGGCACGTTTTCGACTCTTCTTATTTTTTCACTATTTAAGACTATCATTATTATGCTTGTTATGAAATAAATAAAACTTAAAGGGCAAAGATGCCTTCACAAAATATTTTAAATAAAGATTTTCTACTAAATTGTCTAGAAAAATAAAACGCAGACGGTTCACACTTAAACATCCCCACCTCCAAGACAGTAGCCAGAGGTGAACCACGAGCTAGGACTACCTCAGAGATAAGATTTATTTCCATGCTCTTATGCGCTTTTCAGTTCATAATAGAACTCTTTTGAATCATAAGTCTAGAAATGATCATTCTCCAGCTAGAAGTTGAATGAGTGGCCAACAGATTACCGCCATAATCCTCTGCCAACAAAATTGTCAAGGAGAGATACGCCTAGATTTAACTTTGTACTTATGAATAAATATAAATTGATCTAGAAGCTAATGAGTGAAAATTCTGTGATAAAGAACCATTTAAAGTTATTAAAATTTCGTAAATGTGGCTGAAATATTATTGCGAGCACTGGTGGTAAGAATACTATCTCAACAAGAAAATACAACGAAATTAGGAACCGATGGGGTAGAAAGGGAAACATATGTACAAAATTAAACGTTCTTGTATTGATTGTCAGATATTTACGTTTTTACTCCGGCAGAGTTTATTATGAGTATATCGAAGTTATATAAAAAGTTCCTTTAGCAAATAATGTACATGCTTTTATGTATCTTTATGGCTCGTATGCTTTCGCTACAGCTTTACTTACAAGTCAGTGCAAGTAGTACTTACAAGATAGTGCAAGTAGTGCTTACAAGATAGTGCAAGTAGTACTTACAAGATAGTGCAAGTAGTACTTACAAGATAGTGCAAGTAGTACTTACAAGATAGTGCAAGTAGTACTTACAAGATAGTGCAAGTAGTACTTACAAGATAGTGTAAGTAGTACTTACAAGTTAGTGATGACAACACCTTTATACTGTGTGGCTTTCTGTTATATTTGTCATGAACAAATATATGCTACCGACTTTGGATTGTCAATTATCGTATTACGATGGCTCGATAGATTATACTGAAATGGAAAGCTGGCTAATCGTGACCTCTTTTCTCCTTTTTTTTTACTTAACACGTCTGACAATAAGTTGTATTTTACAGGAAAATTTTAGTTTATGTAATCGTATAATTATTTTAGGAGATGTGTATTTTTAATTCACTTAATCGCAGCTCATTTTGTGCCATAAATCAGGTTTTCGGATGCATAAGAATAGCTGTAAGGTTTGATCATGAAAAAGAAATAGCTCAGAGAAAATATAATGATAATTAAATGAAAGTACATTAAACGTAATAAGCACATAGTAATCAGCATGTTTTATTTACTCGTATTATTATTAGTATTTAGAATTATTATTAGTATTTAAAAGCTTTTAATTTAAGACTGATTTCACTGTATAAATATAGAGCTCTATGGATGTGTTAAACTGAGTGAAGTTATATTTGAAAAACCAATTTTGTCCTCAAGGAAGTCGCGCACACACCATTATTGCTTGGAAAAACTTTAAAGCATCCACTTCACCAGGACTTACTAGTAGAACTAGAGATATGGAGTCCAACACAAAAGAAAATCACACAAGAACTACCACCAACTTTAAGAAATATGAAAACACAATAGGATCGCCTTATAGCAATCTTAAAGGGGACCCTTATTGCAGAGGCATTGTATTAATCATTCTTCTTTCGAGTTTACAACTATAGGAAATTTTCAGACGGTCGTTATATTGGAACGAGTTGCTAAATCGAGGATCGCTATAAGACAAGCCTACTATAGTTACATAAGCTGTAAACAAGTAGAAAGATCAGTTAATAAGTCTGTGGACAAATAAAAAAGCAAGTGTAAAATGGCATGTATATATTTTTAACTTGTCTTTAAATGGCAACGGACAATTATATATTGCAGTAATTTATAACCATATTGCAAGAACTTATAAAAATGGACAATAGAAATTCTCGACTGAATGGTAAAGAGCCAGCGCATATCAAGAAAACAATCAACGCATGGAACAGAATAATGTAAATTTGTAAATTAAAATCATATGAAAAGTATCTCCAAACCCAGATATATGGGGAAGATGCATGGAAAGATTTTCATCAAAAAATGGATTTGAAAGAATGTAATATAGCAATATATGTAAAAAAACTCAAGCAAATGTTTAGATTTTTATTAAAGATGATTATTAGAGATAGTGGGATGAACACAAAAACTTAATGTTTTAAACAATCCCTAACTATTATATAGCAAGTATCTGAAATTATTGTCGAATGTTTGTTTGAGCAGAAGGTAAGTAAACAAAAGTTTGAAAAGCTTTTCCGTTAATCACTCAGAATATCTCCAACTACGTTTGTTATAAGTGCTTTCATTTCTTTCAATCTAACGTTTCTGAAATAAAAAATTCTAGTATTTAAGCACACTTACAATATTAAAATGTCATGTTACGTTGCACAATTCCTTACTTAAGATTCTGTTGTGCGTTCGCGCAGACCTGACGCCTGATACCGTTAGCAGACAGGTTAGTCCATTGCAGTTTAGGGAAGGGCATCTTGCCGAAACTGGTTTTTCATGTGGGAAAAACCAGTTCCTCCAAGACGGCCTTCCCTAAACTGCAATGGACTAACCCGTATGCTAACTGGGTCACGCGCCAACTGAGCGCGAATGCACAGTACGTACCAAATTTGCAATTACAAGAGACTTGGTATGTAAAATGTGCAATTTAGGATGTAATTTGGTATGCTGAAGGTGAGCCTGGAAAAAGTGATTGGAAACGTGTTAAAACGCATAAAGGTGATTTTATTCTGTCTTATGTGGAAAGACTAACAAACAATGATAGAGAGGTAACGCATATCTAGGTTTCAAAGGCTGTAGTATTAGAAAATAAGCATCGCTGAAGTAAGAAATAAATCTAGAAAACTTATCAACCTGCAGTACAACAAAAGGACTAAATAATCTACGAAAACGAAGATCTAATGGTTAAAAGATTGGTAAAATATTGAGGCTAGGCAAAATAAATATGCTAATCTTTGTTATTTAGAAATTACAGCACAAATAAAATTAGTGAAGGGTGGTGGAATATAAGAGTAATGATAGGCAGGCAATATAAAAACGTGAGCTAAAGTAACACGCCAAATGGAGACTTGGAAATATCCTTCTCTCTCAATAACATAAGATAGACGCTCCGGATATGATCACAAAAGAATATTGAATATTACTTTTTTGGCGTCCGCTTGGAAATGAGATAATATGACGAACGATATATATAGGACTACGTATTTCAATAACGATGTGTTGAAAAAGTTTGTTACAAATGGGGTTTTATCTTGTGTGTATTTGACTAAGGCAAACTGTAACAAAACTCAGGAATGGCGATCCAATTCAAAATTTCCATCTTATGTATATATGTATATATATATAGAGAGAGTGAGAGATTGAGATATAAAAAATTTATTATAAGCAGAAGGCTAGAGCAGAAGCTCCTAGATCTCAAAAACTTTCAAGGTATTTAAAATGCCCATCATATTTTTGTTCTTTATCCAATGGAATGTATCTACCATTGAATATTGAAAAATTTGAAAATTAGATGATGTTCTTGTGGTGTTCAAGTAGTTGTAGTAGTTATAGTTAAAGTAGTTGTAGTAGTTATAGTTAAAGTAGTTGTAGTAGT
>QLNU02015360.1:141829763-141843881 GCA_006491805.2 Dysdera silvatica
TGCTAGTGCATTTGCGCCATTAAGTGTGAGAGATGTTATTTGTCGATCTTCATCTCTTGCAGCATAGTCTAAGTTGGTAGCTGTTTCGTTTTCTCCAATACCAACGTGCGTAGGGATCTATTTGATGCCCTATGATTTTCTCGAGTCTCTTCATCTTATTTATTATGCTACATATGTCCTGTGCGATTTTAGTAGATTTGTTATTTGTCACATCGAGAAAAGTTTCTGGATCATTGTGGTAACTAATCTATAAGCCTTCTTGGTGGACAAGGCCGTGGTAAGCATTGAGAACTTCGTTGACTTCTATTAATTTGCAAACATAGTTTAACATCGTATAAAATTACGATGCAGGAATTGCTAAGCGTTTGAGTCTTATGCGCATAAACTGAATAATAGCTCATCTGAGGCAAGATGAACAGCTAAACGTGATCTTCGTATTATAATGTAATTACTGGCCATGAAATTAAAAGGATTCCAAATTAATTCAACAAGCTCAAAAGTTATATTTCTGAACATTAATCTAGGGGCGGCGGAAAATATCGACAATTAAGCCGGTAATGGTTTGATAATCAGCTATTTGCTGTTAACGAATTCCAGCTAGATCGTAAAGGTTGTCATCCCAAATACGATCCTATGTTGGACTTAAAAAAAAAACTGTATTCTTCTTCATCAAAATCTGATTATCTTCTGATGGTGCTATTGTAGCTGGAGTGCTTTGAATTTCATATTGAAAGGCAGAGCTAAATGAAGATGAAACCAAACTATTAACCTACTAATGAAAGAGAAAACGTTACCGTGGGTGAGAAATGATAATATCCTTGAGATCAGATGGAATCATTAATGGCAATAGTGTATAAAGACATAGATAGCTGTGAGGAGACTCATCTAAAAACAGATGCAAGAGTTGGATTTGTGAGAAAGTATATTTCTTCAAGGACTGGGTAAGTTTTTCTGTGTGATAGAAAGACATAGGGCAAGATTCATCATGGCATGCAATATTTAGTTTTGAAGAGTTTTTCAGATAAAGAAACTGAAACAATGGTGAGAATGCAGTGAAAGGTTACAAGATTAATGAAGAACTTTTTCATTTACTTTACCTATTGGTCTTTAATTTTTACAATTACGTGGTTAATAGCGGTTAAGTATTTAATAGTGTCTGTTAACTGTCTTTTATTCATCAAGAGTAAGTGTTATATGGCTTTGAAAGTTGTGTGTTCATATCACGTCCGGGTCACCAGTTATAGGGCTCTTAGTGGCAAAGCAAGGCTGAACGGCTGTTAACTCCACCGCCTATGTGTATTGAATCAGAAGGTATCTTCGGTAAAGAAATATTAGGGTGCCAGCTAATTGATAGTAGTTGATAAGGCCCAATCATTTATTAGCATCCGTACGCAATCTGTGCCAGGTTCTATATCAGCAACGTTTACTGTTCGTCGAAACGCAATCGAGATCAGAAGTTGAAGTAAACGCAACTTTATTACTTTTTCCAACAAGAAATTCCAACTAGATTAAATGAACACATGTTAAAGATCGACTAGCAATTGAAGTTAAAATCATTATTAAAAGGTATACGTTAAACAACAAGCTATCAACATTAACCACTCGCAGGAATTATACTGTTGTAGCTACGAAAGTTCGTTAGAGACGACTATTGTCGTTAACTGCTAATCCGACATAATCTAGTCCGTCTGCCACGGCTCGTTTAACACAACTCTTTTAAGCTGAACATTACGTAAACGTCAGCGAGCATGCGCTGATGTAACAACATTAAGATTAACATCAAAATGAACCAAACGCTCAAAAACCGAGTGTTTCCATGCCACAATGTTATCCTGGAGTAGATGACTGGCGTGAACCCAAATTCAAAAGTACTGTCTTTCTATGTGGTCATGCTCCTTGATACCGGCCTCTCAAGATTCTACTTCGGGGATTTAAAGAAAAACGGTGTTTTCTGCATGGTGCGGTCGTTGGATGCATGGTTGTTAGCGAACAGTTTATTGATATAATAATGTGTCTATTATCGTTATAATCATGTACCAATTCTCGATATATTGATGTGTTAATTCTCGTTATCATGATATATTATTATAAATTTGGTCAGGTGATACCCAGATATTAGAAAAATGATTTTTCACGAAACGACTTTAAACGAAGTAGTTTTCTGTCAAAGAATTTATTAGCTATAGGATGTTCGTCTTCAAAACTAAGGTTAATACTTTTTCTTTTTGATAGAAATGATTTTGATTGTGGATTGAAAACGCTAATCAACAATCCTCATACAGACTGGCATAATCCATAAACTACTAGAATTAAATGCTTTTGCTTATCTAACTATCAACAAGAAACGCTCAGTCACTCACTCCTTTGTAAACACTGTGCTTTATAAAGTTCGACAAACGTCTGATCTATAATCTAACGACGATTAGATAAGCTCTGTATAGATATTAAAGTTAATGGAATAAAAATTTACCTTTAAAATAACAGAGCATAAAAAAGAATTTATAAGAACCCTTATCTTGTATATTATGTTTTCTGAAAAGTAGCCCACAAATTAATTATAACTTCGACATGGGGATTTTACCTATACGATATACTCGGTTACAAAAAAAGAAGAAGAAAAAAAACCACCTTTCACCAAGACTGAGTCGTTGGAATCGCATGAAACCTTATGTATATGATGATACCGACGATGTTATCACAAGTAATCAAAGTATCATAACAAATGAACAATTTATCGAGAACAACGGTACAATTTAACGTTGCCTTTAGTACTTTAGTTAATGTTTGTCTCATGAATACACAATTCTCTTTTTTGATGGTCTGTGTAGGTCGTACGTGTCATGTTTCCACTTCTCCCAATACCTTCTCACAATTTTCAGAACAGCGACACAGGCGGCTGACAACTCGACAAACCGAACACCCTGCCTTCGAAACCAATTTTATAGTTTCTCTCAAACTCCGTAGGTTATGCACAGCGACATACAGTGCATTATCTGGGCATACCTAACATTATCCGATCACTACCTAACATTTGCTGTACGCCGTACGCTCAGGGTACTTTTCTTGTACGCCACAATAATTGCGATCACTGCATCCTCGTGAGTAATTAAACGCATTAAACCGTATTACTATGCATAACCACCCTATATATCCCAGTCTACCAACTTTCACTCTTAACGAATAGTTCTGTTAGTGTGTGACTGTTTTTATTAATCACAGAATGCTTATTAAATTTTTTTATGATGATTATATATGCACGAAAGAGCCATTAGGTTCTCATTATATAACTTTTCATTCATATCCCACTCATTGAAAGCTTCGAAACTATCTTTGAACTGTACACAGGGTGTCTCAGCACCAGGGTTACAAACTTCAAGGGGTCATAGTACTCATCAAGGTGAACGATATTTGTCATAGAACCTAGGGTCGCAAACCACTCACAGAGCTAGTTCTAAAACCGTCCAGCATTCACAAATATTTACAACCAGTGCGTGAAAAGCGCCAGATACTACTCAGGTCAGCTGATCAAGTGCATAGATGATTAGGACAACGCATTTTGCGCTTCTCATGCACTGGTTGTAAATATTTGTGCATGCTGGACGATTTTAGAACTGGCGCTGTGGGTGGTTTGCGACTTTAGATTCTATGACAATTATCGTTCACCTTGATGAGTACTATGACCCCTTGAAGTTTGTAACCCTGGTGCTGAGACACCCTGTATAGGTTAGTTCAAAATAATCACCATAATATTTAATGAATATTACGAAAATACATTTTATATACATTAAAAGTGCTGTGTTTGCTATATTTTTTACGATACTTGTGTGAGCTCAAGTTCCCATATGATATGATTTCTGCTATACTGCATTTTTAGGTTCTGACATAAGGTTTAATGAAGAAGAGAGATTATTTTCACTATCACGGAACTCTTGTGCATGGAAATGAAGATGATAAAGAGAATGAAATTTATTGTAGCGTATTATCATAAATGCCAGTGTTCAAATTGCAATATATGCTTTGTTAGTAAAACTATATGTTTTTAAATGGGCCCTCCTTTGTTTTGCAGTTTCCATTAATGTACTTACATAGATATGATCACCTGATAGACAACACCCCCTCTTCTTTATTATGGGCATATTGGTGCTTAGAATTTGCCTGGTTTAGATGACATTAAGTTAGTAGCATGTTGATCAAGGATTTCAATTTACAGTCTAGCTGTCTCGTGATAGGGTAGAAATAGCGCGTTTGTTCGGCGTGTCAAAAAACCTGGTTTGAATCCTACTGGTAGCGGCCACTTTCAGTTTTTCTACCAGCCTGTATTCAGGGGTTCGATCTTCCAACAGGCAATGGTTTGTATTCCTCGAAAAGTCATGAGGGATGATGTAACATGATCTTAGTAATCTATGTTCTCGAAACGCAAATAAATTCTATTTTAACTCATCTACTTTTGCTGCATCTATTTGATTGATGAAATTGATTCACCTGTTTTTAATGTTATTTTCTTTATTACTTTTTATATAATTTTATTTATTTTATTTTCATTTGTTTTATTAAGTTTTCCCCAAACAACATTACCACAGTTAATACGGCATTCTATTAATGTAAAATATAAGTTTAGCATTATCTGGTGTTAATATTTCCTAGTCTTTTATATATTATGTTATTATAGTTTTCATTAATTGATATTATTATAGGTATGATCGGTAAAATAAGATATTACTACTTCTGCCCTTGTATTGTGGAGTTTGTAAAGAAGGGATCTATTGTGGATTCTGTATTTTTCTGCTCTTGTTGGCTCATTTATTATATTCATTAATCCTTTACTCTCCATTAGGTTTAGCATTCTGTTACTATTTATACTTTTTTGTTTATATCTATATTCATTTTAATTTTGTATTTTGTATATTTTCTATAATATTTTCAGGTGTATAAAAGAGTTATTTATATATTATTATTAGGCGGTCTATATATTGCCGGATATATATTTTCCTTGGTTTTTACACATAATGTTTCAATATCATCTGTTATATAGGTAAATTGTTCCATTACTGTTATCTCAGGACCATCTTCTGCACCATATATAGATATTCCACCTCCAGTTTTTTTCTTATTATTAAGTATTCAATATAGTTTTTTTTTTGGTACAAATTATCTTCGTTTTTCCATGTTTCAGTTATTGTTATTATTTCCGGATAATTGTTTTCTTGTATTAGAATCTGAATTTGGTACAATTTGTTTCGTAAACTTCTAGAATTTAACAGAAGTACCTCTATCTTGTTTATTTACTGCTGATATATCTTTTTTTGGGATACATCTTGTATTCTTGTTCGTTTTAAATGTTTATTTTTATTGCCGTTTCTTATTTCTGTCCTTGCAATATTTCTTTTTCATAGTAGGTTTAAAAAGACTTCTTTATGCTTTATTTCTATTT
The DNA here is from genome assembly GCA_006491805.2 of Dysdera silvatica. Taxonomy (NCBI): domain Eukaryota; kingdom Metazoa; phylum Arthropoda; class Arachnida; order Araneae; family Dysderidae; genus Dysdera; species Dysdera silvatica. The sequence goes on from QLNU02015360.1 coordinate 141,835,195, forward strand.
TTCTGGTGGTTTCATCTTTTCTAATGTTTATGGTTCCCTTATTTGTCCAAGCGTATCTCCAGTTATTGTCTCTTTTGAATTGAAGTGTTTTATTTAAGATTTGTTTATTGTATGCTGTTAGGTGTTCGTTTATAAATATTTTTGCATCATGTGTCTCAATGTCCTTTGCTGTGTTCTCATTTTTTCTACTTTTTCGGATTTCTTGTTTTGTTTCTATATTTCTAAATCTCACTAATATGTTTGACTTATTTATATTTCTTCCCATTCTATGAGCGATTTCAATATCATTGTTCACTTCTGTTCCGATATTGTTACACATTTTCTTTATTATTTCCTTGGAGTTTTCTTCTTCCTTTTCTTTTATTCCATTTATAACAAGATTCAGTTTTCTACCGTATTGGTCTAAGTTATTTAGTTTTTCATGCAGGAAGTCCATATTGTTATGTATCGTATCATGTCTATCTTTTATCCAATTTATTTCTTCTGCATTTTTATTTTTGATTTCATCAAATTCTTTTTTTAATTTTATATTCTCCTCTTTGAGGGACTTTATTTCATCTATAAAGTTTTTTTATTCATCTCTCATAGTTTGTATGGTATTTGTGAGCATTGCATAGTCGCTTGATATTTCCATATAATTTATATTCTCTCTTTCTCTCATCAGTTTGTACCCCAACTCATTTATTTCTTTTAAGAGTTTTGTATTTGATATCTCAATTGATGTTTCAACATTTTCTTGACCTTCGTCACACATTTCCTCCCTATATTCCTCATTTTCCTTTTTTCTGGATTTTCCATGAAATCCCTTGATCCATGATTTCTTTTTTTTTTTGCTTCTTTTAGTGATTTTGCCAGTTTTAGACATTTTATCTATTTCCAGCTATTTTCTTTTGATTTTTCTAGCTATCTTTTATAGTATTATGCTATATTTCATCGATTGGCAACACATAATTTATAGCTGTTTTATTCTAGTAACACTGTCAATCATTTGCATTTCTTGTTTATAGCTATATTTTCATAATTTTTTCGTTATTTTTATACTTTCTGGTGTCTAATTATTTGGTTAGGTTTCCGATTTATGATTTTCTACTTATTTTGCAAGATTAATGATATCTTACCTTGATTCGGACCTTCTTTCGGAGCAGCGTGTTTTGCTTACGTTTACTATTTACTATAACAGTTACGGTTGTGTTATAGTCCACAAGCATATTTCAGTTAATTTGCCAAAGGTATTTTTTAACTTTAATTGTTTTACGGCGCAAGGACAGCAAAGGATATACTGCGTCGGGACCTACAATTTTCCGAGGAACACGAACTTCTCAAGGCCTCGGACTGCAGTGTGCAGTTGGTCGAAAAGCGTTCTATTTTGATATTGGCGGGAGTCGAACCCGTGATAACGGCAGGTTAAGTTAACGCGTTACTATTGTACCATCTCAAAGTCGAACTCTTTGTTAAGGACAATAATGATATATGTCAGCTGTGAAAAGCATATAATTTGTACATAGATACATCTTTGAACGTTGACAAATTTGAAGGTGCGTATGATTCTTTCAATAAGCCCTGTAGTGGTGCAGTGAGTGCATTAATTTGGGTTCGACTCCCGTCGCCATAAACAGCTTACTCACTAACTGCTCACTGTAATTCAAGGGCGGGAACCCTAGGCCTTCCTCGGAAAATCGTAGGTCCACTGCGCCCTACAGTGGCTTGGTAGAAACGCTTTCGGCCAGCGTACCAGACTCGACTTCCAATGGTATCATAGAAGGCGTGCCATTTTTCTTCCCATCGTATCCCTAGGGTTGGTTTCCTCGGCTGCAGAGGTTCGGGTTTCTCAGAAAATTGTAGGGCCCGGGGCAATAATGCCTTTGGTGTCCTTGCACCATAAAACTGCAAATAAAGAATAAGCAATTTAAGTGATTATTTCAATTTAAATTTCGGCGTTTGTGCTGTTTGTCTAATAATTCATAGGCTCATCAAGATATAGTGAATGGAAAATAATAAGACAAAATATACTGAGGAAGGAGATAATTTAGGAGACAATAATGGAAATAGGATCTTAAAAATGTGAAGAGATTAGAAATAAGGGAGTATAAATTTTTGTTTATATGAAGTTAAAATATTTATTTTTTGTAAGTATTCAATACCAACAGTAAAAAGATAAAACATTGTCGTATTTATCCTACAATAACCTTATTGAATTTATCTTACAGTAACCTTATTGTATTCGTCTTACAGTAACCTTATTGTATTCGTCTTACAGTAATCTTATTGTATTTGCCACTCAAACCCGGTTCGTGCATTTATTGAAATAAATCAATATACTATTTTTTATTCCTTTTCAAAACGTATGAACATAAATACAAAATATAACCAAAGTATTTATATTTAAAACATAACCAAATTATTTATATTCAAAGCATAACCAAATTATTTGCATTCAAAACATAACCAAATTATTTGTATTCAAAACACAGCCAAATTCTACAAATCCAACATATACTTGTAGTCAAACACAACAAGCTCTCGATTTTACGAACTCAAACGAAGCCCCAGAAAAACAAAAATCGCAGAATCAAAGATTCGTTTAAATGAGAATTAACATTAAATTTAAGCAGCATTTTACTAGACCAACGCAATAGTTTGTAAAAACGTTTAGTACGTAAATTAGAAAGTTCGTATAAACGTGACTCTACTGTAAAAAGCAAAATCCAAAAATTATCATACTGTTATATAAATGATAATGATCTTAGTACCTCATACAGCAAACCGATAGAACATTATAAAGGATCTATGAAAACTTTTGTTTTAGTATTTTTTTTCGTGTAGTAATCATTTCGGACCTCTCCAGTCACTAGTTTATATGCTAAAGTCGTGGAACAGTCATTTATCTTACGTCGCCAACAATTGCCTCTAAACCATGATTTGCAAATTTTATCAATCAAAGACAATCCTGCATCGCCATCACTTCATCAACCTCGTTTTATTTCACTTTTTAATGTTGATTCCGTATGTATTCCAACATTTGGCATGAGGTTGGAAAGTGCTGCTAATGAATTGAGCATTACAAAAACCATGATTGCGGAATCTATGCCAAACATCATTCCTCCATGGTTTGATATTGGCACAGACATCTGTTTGAATCTATCCAAAAGACAATACCCCAGACATTGCCTATCGGCAGGCATTCGCTGATCTATCTGGTAGGTATGAAGGCTACTCTTTCGTTTTCACAGATGGATCCAAAGTGGATGATTATGTTGGTATGGCATTTGTCTGAGGAAATGTTTTACAGAGTCAACAACTGCCGAAATTCCGCTTTATTATTCATTAAGCCCAACTGTCATCTGTACAGATTCACTCAGCTTTCTGTAGAGCCTTTCATGTTAGTATTTTTGGCGACGAACAAGCGGGTATTGCTGAAAAACAGCAACTGCAGAACCTGATAATCCATCCATTTCATTCCAAAATTCTAACACTCATGTCTTATCCCATCTGTACAAAAAATGGCAGTTGGAATGGGACAAGCAATTTTTTAATAAACTACACCTCATAAAACCACAATTTGAAATTCGGCGGTCTAGCTACAGGAGTGACCGTCGAAAAGAGGTCATTAGCTAAACTTTGACTCGGCCACACACGCTTCTCCCATAACATCTTTTAAAAGGATAAGACGCCCCAATGTATGCTACATATGGTGATCCATTGAACATTTTACATATTTTAACAATTTGCATAAATTTTAACCAGCAACGTTCATCATCTTTTAACCAAAATAATTTTACCCTTCATGACATTTTATGTGACTCTTTTAATCATGAAATCATTTTTAATTTTTTATTTAATATTGGCTTTTTCAATGTCATCTGATTTTATTAGATCGTTTCTTTGTATGTTTATAAAGTTTTTACTATTATAGTTTTAATTTATTTTGACATTATGTACGTCCTTATGACATTATGTATGTACATATATACGGTTTCACCTTGCTTGGCGCTGAATGACCACTGATGCCCTTGCGCCAAAAATACAACCAACCGATCGTATAGTAACGTATAAAACCATTAAAGTTACATTCAGCTATCGTAGTCAATAACATTGCATTAAATTTTTATCTCTGATAGAATTTTTATTTCAACAAATAAAAGCATTGACAGTTTCAAAGTGAAAGGTGATTGGATTAGAAATATATGGTATCAAACCATCTTATGAGCTTAAATGTAACTGGGTTACCCTGTTAGATAATCAACTCTAATTTTTTTGTTTTTTGAAATTACGTCAACGTTTGTTGGGGCAATTTTGCGACATTTTTGATCTTCTTATGCTGCTGAAACAACGACGAAATCGATTAGTTCATGTATATTTCTTTCCTCGTTACATTTATTGTTCGTTCGCGCAGACCTGACGCCTGATACCGTTAGCAGACGGGTTAGTCCATTGCAGTTTAGGGAAGGGCGTCTTGCCGAAACTAGTTTTTCGCGTGGGAAAAACCAGTTCCTCCAAGACGGCCTTCCCTAAACTGCAATGGACTAACCTGCCTACTAACGGTATCACACACCAACTGAGCGCGAATGCACAGTACATTATACGCTACATTCATAAATCATGTCAAAATAATCAACTGATAACGAACGTGGTGAAAACAAAAGAATACTTGCTTAAGATATTTTATATGCTTTACAAAAGCTGAAAATGTAGGTGTTCTGAGTTCTACGAAAAAAGACGGGATTGCCAGCTAAACGTAATCCTTGAATCAAGAAATAAAAATATGCTTTAGAATTATCCTAACTTGAGATTGCGTAATTAGGTGCCAAAAAATAAATCTTAAGTTTTCCAATATGCATTTCAAGCATACAGGATATTTTTGTCAAAATGAACACAGGATGTTCCCAATTTATTAATTAAAAATAATTTAATTTAGGATTAATTTAATTTATGATGAATGTAATTTATGATTAATTTAATTTTACGATTAATTTAATTTTACGATTAATTTAATTTTACGATTAATTTAATTTTATTTAATTTTACGATAAATTTAATTTTATAATTAATTTAATTTTATGATAAATTTAATTTACAATTAATTTATGATAAATTTAATTTACAATTAATTTATGATTAATTCAATTTACGATTAATTTATGATTAGTTTATGATTAATTTAAACCCAATGGAATATACAAACGCAATATAATGTATTTATTCCAAATTAGAATCAGAATATATATGCAGTCCAACCTGCATAAATACACACTACATAACTACACAAACCACATAAACATATAAAATATTAAGCCTAAAAAAATGTTTTATTTTCTTTTTAATGTTACCTAAACGCGCTTAACTGAATATCTATAACTAAACAAACTGCGTAGGTATACGTGTTTTTTTAAGTAAGCTGTACTAGTGTTTTATTATGCAGTTTCAACCAGATAAGTAATCAAAGAAGTGTACAAGAAATTAGTCTTGTGCTCCCACAAAAGTGTCGCGGCGCTCTCATACACTGGAAGTAACACCTGTCTATCCATAGCGGAATTCCGTATATCGCATGGGGAGCGAGTCACATAACTCTATTGTGTCCCATGTTTTCCCACAATTTCATTTATTTGCAAGGAAATAAGGAAAAATCCTTGCCTTTGAGCTATTTTTAAGCTTGTGTCTTTTTAGAGGGTTTGCTTCATTCTTTTGTGGCACGTAGAGAGATTAATTTAATTGTATAAAGAGTCTGATTAAAAATTGAAGATTTAGATTTTTTAAATCAAACGTAAGTACTGTCTACTTCTTATGTTAAGGAATGATGATGATAATAATAATTAAATTAATAATAATAAAATTAGCAAAGCCGTAAGTATTATAGATATAGCAAGCCCAAACACAAACAACATACAAACCACATACGCAATAAAAATCATCAAATATCAAGACCTTACATTTGAAATTAAAGATATATGACATATGGAAAGAGTTGACACTGTACTTGTCATTTGTTCAGTAACAGGTCTAATATCATCCACATTTCACAAAAGTTTGGAGAAACTTGAGATTGACCCCAACACCCACATTGAGCTACAAAAAGCCACAATTTTAAACATATGCTGAATAATCAGGAAGTTTCTGGACACAACACCTGAATAACCTACAGAAGGAAGTCTTAAATACTTGGCACTGCCCGTTTCAAGTCTGTACTACTAAGAACAACAACACGTTAAAAAATAATAATAAACAGAAAACTACCAAATAAAAATCCTGTGGGGCTTTCAGCTTCAGACAGACAAGCATTAAGAACATAATACAACAGACATAACATTGGTGAAGGAAAAACAGGTATTTATCATCGACATTGCAATACCAGGTGACAGCAGAATTAAAGAGAAGGAATTCGAAAAAAAAAAAACCCCTCCAAATATCGGGATCTTGAAATAGATCTAAACAGATTCTGAAAAAAAGACAAGTAGCAGTCATCTCGATTGCGATAGGTGCACTGGGGGCCATCACACCTAATTTAAAGAATTTCCTAGAAAAACTGGACATTACTGACATAACGACAACAGACCTACAAAAAAAAAAAAAAAAAAAAAGGCCTTACTGGGCACCACCTACATACTAAGAGAGACACATGTACAGTTCTTGGTTTCTGGGTGAGACTTGAACTGAACCAAGAACTCCAGATCAAGAGGATAGTGCTTAGCTTCTTAATGCTGTGTAATACAACCATATATATAGCAAACATAATAACAATTTCATTACAACCCGCTGTACATATTTTGTGATACATAACGTAATTAGTATAAAAGTTATAACAATGTAAGGGAGAACAGATATTAAATTACTTCAAGTTTTGTTCTAGGAAAAGGAAGAGAATATAAAGCCGTAGTTTGTTACGAACTCCTCATCCTGAATGCGGTGATGTTGACAAGAAAAAAAGGCAGATTTTTCTATAGTTCTGAATTCTGTTTGCTCTAAAGAGTTGTATTGTTGTTTATCTTTGACAGAGAAACGTAAAAACTTTGTAATATCTTAAGAGATTGTGCGCCGTTTTTACGAATTAGCGAATAAGAAATGTTAATATTATTTAGAATTTAATGGCTCTTAGTTGAGAAAATTTGGCCATACGCCTGGATAAATTTTGTGAAATCAATTATGTATAAGAATTCAAGCCAGAAGAATATATAAGAATCAGCATGCGAAATCAGAAATTTTGATAAGATAATAGTAGAGATTAACTAAACTATTAAGAGCTATATATATGAAATTATCAATTAAAAAAAATTACAGATTGAGACATTATAGGATTCGAGCCCAAAATACAGAATAGCTTAAAGATGAAAAGGAAGTGTAGAGGTTCCCTCCAGGAGGTATCACAATTGTTTTAAAGGAAAACGCAGTGTAGTAATAGTAAAGTATAATTATTAAAATAAATACCGTATATAATTTATAAACTTAAGAAATGGAATATGTAATTTAATAACACATGGGGGTAACATATATACTATAAAAATTTAACACGTACAAAGTACGTTAACAAAGTACGTTGAACTTATCATTTTAAGGAAATCCGATTGAGTGTATAAATTGCTTAAGTGCACGGAATTGCATTCTCACGTTAATATGTATTTATGCGGTTTCGACTGTGTATTATAATAATAATGGTTTTCTGATATAAGTAACTATTGTGGCATGTATAGCCTATATATACATCTAATGATGCCATCATATCAATCAACTTTAAATTTCATCTATTTGTTCGCAGACGTACATAGAGTCAATATCTTTAACAAGGTGAAGACTAATTTTTTTAAAACTAATAATGATTTAAATTGTAACTGATTATAATAAAATAACAAAAGTTCTACGAATCGCTGACTTATTTGAAAGAAATATTCGCATAAAATTAATTAAATCTCATATAAATTTTGTACAAAATCTAATATGCATAGAGACAATGAGATAGTAAAATGAAAGTTACATTTAAAATTAGAAATAAAACAAGAAAAACTAAAAGCATAATAAAGTAAAATAAAAAGCTAAACTACTCAAATATATAGGATTGCCCAACAAGTGAGTCTCTCTCTCTTTCTCTTGGTGAAGAGTAACACACAAAAAAAAAATATAGAGATAAAATATAAATGCGGAAAATCAATAAAATAATGAAGTTAGGGATTTTATTTGGGGTAGTTCTTTTTACTAGCAGGTGTATTTTTCTGGAAGTTTAGAGTTATGTTCATTTGTTTTTATTACAAATAATGAGATATACAACCATTTGATGCGTAACTACTCCATATAGTGTATGTACATTAAGCGGGCACATACCCCTTAAGTGTTACGAAATGCCTTCTGATAGGCTGAAGTTCAACATTCTATAACTTTTAAAATAACACATATCCAAAAATAAAAATTTGCACATAGGATTATTGTATTATGAGCTTACTAAAATCATTAACAAAACATATTTATGTATTGCTATTTTTTTATAATAAATCAAAATATTATACTAGATTTTGCTCGTTAAAATTTTTAATACCATTTTGCGCGCATAATATAATTGGTTGTTATTATCTAATTACCAAAAGTAATGTGCTAAATGATAAATAATGAGTATAGCATTCAACTAACGAAAAATCTTAAGAAAATAATGATACTTAATATTTTTTAAAACAATAAAAAATAAAACTTTTAAAATTTGCCATTTT
>QLNU02015360.1:141859656-141894113 GCA_006491805.2 Dysdera silvatica
AAATTGAACGAAATACTCATCGTAATACATCTTTATAATTAATTTGGCCCAACAAGCAAAATATCTCGCCAAGTGGGCATGGAATCTTAGAAAGGTGTCTGTGTGTCTCTTTTGCAAGGGGGAGGGGGGGGAATGGTGGCCGCCGAAGGTGGCGGCGCTGTGATCCCAGACAGGACGCTTGAACAGCGTAATCAGCCGCCGAGGCGGCTGAGGGGGAGATGGATTGCCGATCAACACGGCATTCATAGATGCACGTTCACGTAAAGTCGTCATTCAACGCACACCGAAACCAGCTGCCGGGGGGCCGCCACGGGGAACGGCCATGGCCCAGGCGACAGGACCGGAGTCACCCTCTTGGGCCAGCCGAGGAACCTACAGGAACCGGCCAAGTCCGGAGAGGAAGGCATTCAGCAACGCCACAAAGGCAGCGCGAGAAGGCGGGGGGATCCAGGAGATCGGACAGACCTGGTGGTGAGGCGAGGCCTAAACGGCGGCGGGCGAGAAGGAGCTCCTCCCTGAGGTAGTGGTAGGCCGGACACCGCAAGAGAATGTGTTCCAGTGTTTCGTCAGCACCTTCCTGACACTGGAGACACACAGGCGACGGGAGTTGCCTAATGCGGTGGAGGTACTTGTTGGTGAATGCACAGCCAATTCTGAAACAATGCAATCTGTTCTGTGCCCCCCTTGGGAGACAATCGGAAAGAAAGTATGGCGACTTTCGCACCTCGAACTTTGATCGGAAGTGCCCCGTGATGTCTCTCTTCAAGAGGTTCACTATGTCACTTCGATAGGTGTCCTTCAGACTCCTGATACGGCAGGAAAGGGAGGGGTTGTGCGGGGAGGGTCTGTTACTGCAGGAACCGTTTACGTCCTCTAGGGCTCGACGCGCCCAAGTGTCCGCAATTTCGTTACCCCGAATGCCGGTATGGCCTGGAACCCAACAGTACGTCACAGGCCTCCCCTCATCCGCGCATCTGGCGGCCGCGACCACAATGTCCTGGACACTGGGGGTGACCGGCCAAACGGCAGGATCGGCCTGGGCGCTGCCAAGCAATGCAGTCCCGAGAGAGTCACAGAAATATCGTGGAGCTACCTTGAACGGTACCTAGGGCGCTTCCCTGGCAACAAGTCTTCCTTGATCTTTCACCAATCGAACACGTCTGGGGCGTGATTGGACGTCGCTTGCGTGCGCTGCCACCGTCACGTTCAGAAGATGAACTCCAGCAAATGGTTCGCAGTGAATGGGCAGCCATCCATCAGAGCACAATCAGCACGCTCATTGAGTCTGTACCTAGACATGTTGTTTATTGTATCGCCGCTGGCGGTGGTCTTACAACCTACTGATCAGATGGTGTTGTCGCTCAGTGTATAGGTATATCATGTTGCACTAAACATCACTTACTGCTCGTTGCTGTCTCTCTCTCTCTGCTTGCCGATTTTCATTACTTGCTGTCCACTCATTCTTGGTGTTGCATTTTCACTGTCACGTAGTGTATTTAACATCAATGCATAAATAACGACGTAAATTTTGCATTGAAAACTCAAAACAGAGGTATATTAAAATTTGCAATTTCCCTTCTCTTTATTATAGAGTAGATAAAGATTCAAACCTCTGCAAAATACGTGATGTATACAAGATCTACCTCAAAAATCTATTTTGAATACATTTTTAACGTTAAGAACAATTTCCATTTTCATGTACAATTTTATACAAAACATTAAAAATCATTTATTTTGAAAAAATTATTTTCTAGGGGGTGGGGCTGACTAGATTTTCAGGGTGTCTCAGTCCACTCTAGCCCCAGCCTGGCTATGGTTCTGGTAAGAGGCCTTCGAAGTTTAGCTACGGACTGCTTTGTATGCTCAAAGGGCGGCTGCGGACAAGCTATGACGGATGAAAATATTCGGGACATACTGTTACGCTATAATCCTTACTAAGCAGTGAGCAACACTGCTTTAGTAATTGAAAAACTTTCTCTAATGAAACTTATGTCGATCGTAGCACTTTATGTCGATCGTAGCACTTACTAATCCACGATTGTAGAAAACACTATATTATTATGCAAATACGGATCACATGAAGTAAATCAGATGCGACCCATGTACAAAAATAATCGATCCAAAGCAAAGTCACGTGAAAATCAGGACACTCAATTTTCAGAAAAGTCATGTGAAAGTTGCAATAGTCAATCTTTGGTAAAGTCACTTGAAAGTTGCAGTGGTCAATCTTCAGATAAAGCTAAGTGGTTTAATCGAAAATCTTGCCCCGGCTGTTTCATCACCCATGAAGGTAAGAATGCCGCCCTGCAAAGGCCATTTGCTATCACTCTAGTCCACGAGGCCACTTAGTATGTTAAGCAAAGAGGCGCACATTACCAAATAGACAGCAACGACAAGGATGCAAATTTGACTGCATGTGTTCAAAGAACAGAGACATGCTTAATTCTACATCTCACTCAGGTTTAAACATCTATACAAACGTAGCCTATCAATCTGAGCAGCAAGTACAATAAGTAGAGGAAATCGAAAAGCATAAGGACAAATTCATAGTCAATATTAAAGTAAACGGGAAGCCAATGCAACTTCTACTGTATTACGTGTGATATTATTGGTCTTCATGGTCATCAGGAATTGGGTGCTCCAAGTTTGAAACCACGCAGTGCATAACTTAAAAGTTATGGCGCAACCTAAGTCCCGCTAAAAGGGTAGCCAACAGTGAAAGTTACTCTGGGAAGTAGGACACATACATTACTCTTATTGGTAGCGGACATGCCGTCAGGAAAAAAATTGTTCCGAGTGTCCTGGTTCAAAGCTTTTGGACTGTAATTTACACATGAAGATTTAAAATCTTCTCCAGAAAGGGTAAACATTATAGAGCCAGTACTGACTCCAGACGAAAACGAAAGGCAAGCAGGGGTGAAGAAAATTTGCAAGCCTATACCTGGTGTACCTCCTTCAAAATTTCCAGTCGATGACACGGTTCGTGTAAAGAATTACCTTTCTCGAGGGAATCCTTGGATAAAAGTGCAAGTCAATCGAAAAGTGGGGAACATGATATACGAAGTAGACATTGGAAATAGTCGCCACGTGCGTCGACAACACAACTAAATGCGCAAATGCAACATTTCAGAAAATCGGTCTGAAAACACGTATATTGATTTTCTACTAAACCGTACAATTTTGGAAGAGGTCAGTCGGGTTGCGTCTGACCTAAACTTAACACAACCAGTGAAGCCTATGGAAGGGAACATACATGGAAAAGCCCAAAATTCGCCTACATCAGCACAACATAAAAAGTTACCTATGCCTGTGGAAGTTGAAGATCCGTCAGATTCGCCAAAACTGGAGCGCTCCAAGACACAGCAATTTCGTCAAAGGCGCATATTCCCTGCTAACTTTCTGCCCCGTAGATTATTACGTGGGAAACGACAAACTTCATTTCTCATTCGATATCTAAACTTAGTGAGGAGGAATGTAGTGACTTCACATCGCGGGCTGTATATATATATTAATTGTTTTTTTGAATTATTACTTTATTTATAATTTGTATGGCAACAGTATTTATTTCATTGCATTATTATTTTTACTTCCTGTTAATGGCAACACCAACAATAGGTGTAATTATGTTCTAATTCAATAATGAAATCAGTTAATTGCTGTTAAACATTTGTTTGTATTGGATTCTCCCGTTTGAGGTGGGCCACGACGACGGACGCCAATCCAGCCGCTCGTTAGCGATACGGGATAGCCTATTGCGATTGATTTTGTTTTTGCGTTGTGGCCGCAAATTATTCAATAAAATTGGTAGCAGCTAAGTGTGAAAGCAATTAATTAATTTGTGCTTACTTATTACGATAGCAATTTATCCATTAATTTATGTGAAGAACTTTTGGACATGTGCGGAAAAGCTCTGAATTGTGGCATCAGCCATTAAAACCGTCCCATTTCGGGTACGAAAGAAAGAAAGAAAGAGAGAGAGATAAATAAATAAATAAATCGGTTGATAATCGTTCACCGTCCAGTTCAAACGTGTGTTTTATCGTTCACTAATAATGCCAACACAAAGTCATAACAACATTATATATTCGGTAAATTAATTTATTAAAATTGGTTTTTGAACAGCGTTAATTCCTTTTGAGAAAACGACATTAGCTTTTGAGTTACAAATTAAATTAAAAAATTAATCATTGATATTATTAAATATGCTTATTGTTTATAAATAAAAACCTTTATAGGAATTTTTAATTTGATTTGAGTAATGGTCTTATTGGGTGAGAGTGGGCATCGTAATAAAGTTATAGCGTCAAGAGGGCGGTGAGCTGAAAAAATTTGGGAATCACTTATATAAACAGATGGTCCGTTTATTGGTGACACACTACACTACTAAAATGAAAGCAAAACAAAAGTTAAATCTAAAGTTAAACAAAATTTATTGGAGCGGCTAATTCATAAAACTTTGAACTTAAAACATTGTTAATAGCTATTTTGATGGAATACGGCTATTAATATCAAAGAATGGAGACTTCTGTTTATAGTTGTTTTGTCCGCTTTGTATATTGGTTAAACAGGAAGCTCACTTCGTCTCAGATTAAAAGAACATTAAGCAAATATCAGAAAACAAGAATCTCATAAATCGGCTTTGACAAAACACTTACGAAAACTTGTACACAAATTCTAATTCTCCAATGCACATATTATTAAAAAATTCAACTCACTGCTTGATCTTAACTTCTTTGAGGCATTTGATGTCCTATCATATATCAACGTTACAGTTGATGATCAACCCATGATTAATTCAATCACGACCACTTGAAAAAACCTTGTGTCTCACAGCTAGAGACGACAGCGCCAATGAACTGGATTTCTCACCAAGCCAATAAGGTTCTAACCGGTTCAATGGCAACTCCAACCAACATCACGGACATAAACGGAAGTCATCATCATGCTTTGATGACAATGGCCACATGCTATCAAAATAGCTATTAGCAACGTTTTAAATATATCGTTCTATTAATCAACACCAATTACTTTGGTTTAACTTTATTTCCATTTAATCAGTGTAGTGTGTCACCAATGAACGAACCATCTGTTTATATCAGTGATTTCCAAACTTTTTCGGTTGACCGCGCTTTCGATGCCATAGGTTTATAATGGCGGAACCGAATAAGACTGTTGCTTAAATCAAATTCAATTTTTTTATAAAAGATTTTATTTAAATAATATTAATAAACACATATATAATAATATTAAAGATGATACTTGTGATTTAATTCGTAATTCAACAGAAAATGACGTTTTTTCAAATGGAATTAACGCTGCTGAAAAAGCAATTTTAATAAAATAATCTATTGAATATATAATGTGATGAATGAAGTTGATAAAGCGATACTATGTAAGATAATTTGACGTAGCATTACGCAGATTAGATTTATAAGCAAAGACAACGTTATAAGCGTAAGTAGGTACTTACTTATACTTATAACGTTGTCTTTACTTATAAATCCATAGTGATACTAGTTTTTCAATGTTGGGTTTGAAGTTGTGAGGAGTTGCTTAAATTTCTAATCCTTAATATTTAACAATTTGGAGACGATTTCATTGTTTGGTCACCGCACTAAAATAAGATCATACCAAATCTGATATTGCAAAGGCGATGAGCAGTTTTTGGCCATCATCCATAGTGCATAATAATGATCTAAAATTTCTTTGTGTAACCAAAACTGTTGATAACTGTCCTTAAATTTTTCTTTTAGCTTCAAATCTTTTACAATTCAATTAGTTCTTCACCCAATTTCATTGTCATTGTTTCAACTCCTCGAGTCCTTGAAAATACATTGATAACTCAATCTGGACTGTCCATTGAAAGAAGGGCTTCAAATCTCTCGAATAAATCGTTTTGCAGCATAAGTCAATGGTTACGATATCTTTGAAGATCATTGTTTTGTATCTTTTATTTCTCATCCAAACACACAAAGTTCCGAAACTGATAAATCTTTAATATCCTACCTTGCGTTTGAACAGAATTAAATTTTAAATAAATGTAGCAACGTCAGTCTTGACATAAAATCAGATTGATGTCATTTCCTTGTAATTACAAACTAATTTCATTAAGCTCTACAAATAAATTGACAAGTAAGCATGTCGCTCCTGCCATTTTTGAGGTTATTTCTTAGCAAAGTATAACTGTCATCAAAAATTTCAACAACGTCAAAAATGGTGTGGGTGTCTACATGGGTGTCGAAAATTATTGAGTAAAAATAAATTCCCCCACGAAAACTCACAAAAAACTTTCCTTGGTGGCTTTGTGTGTTGACCATTATTTGGCAATTGTGTTATCCCTGTGAAGGGTAATAATATCTTACACCTTTACATACGGAGAAAAATGCGTTTGTTCTTGTCCTCATTCGTCTAGTAGGTCAAGACACTCCGGGCTAAACGGAGGGACCCTGGTTCGAATCCAGGATAAGGACGACGTCTCTTTTTCCCCTAAACGAAAACAGTTCTAGTTTAAGCTTATTTCTAAGCGTGTGTCGAAATTATTACGTAAAATAAAATGGAGAACATGCGATTTATGTAATTACATTTCGGGAGCCATCGAACATCTGTATGGTTGAATGAAAACGCCAAACCTTCCCCATTCTCTTTATACAGTTTTCCTTTCGGAATACGCAATCATTCAGAGAATGAGCTCTGATTTTATTAATAGCAATATTAATCTAATATATTTAGTTTTGTAGACGATCATCCAGGTTTTTCGCAATCCAATGTTGTCAATGAAGCATAATAAATAGTAAAAATATTTGGTATTGATTTTTCTCAAAAAAAAAACACATCCACGATGACATTCTATCATTGCGAATGCTCCACCCGTTGTTACTGAGACAGTATGAAAGTGGACTCGCATTTCCATAAAACTCCAATTTACAAACTCACGTACATATGAACTATTGCTTTGGCCCTGAAAAGTATTCCATAGATGGAATATTAATTTTCATTTACAAATTTTTGATTCTACGAATTTCTTTTCATTTTATTAGGGTTCTTAGGAGGTCGTAAAATCGAGAATTTTACTGTAGTAAATAAAATTTTCTTGTTCTTAAAGAATTTTCCTATAACACGAAATAATAACTTTCTTTTGTGTCTGTTATTAGTTGTCTTGCACAGAGCGCGGACCCTGAGTTAATTTTCGCCTCTTATGAAGCGCGCATAAGCGGTAAGGAAGGATTTGTATTGGCAAGGTGTGATTCGTCAAACTGTGTGCACCTTTCGCTGCTGTTTATATGCACAATATGACTCACGTTTTTAATTATTTTATCTATATATTTTTAAACTGAGTTGTTTCTCAGTTAAATTAAATCTCGGTTCTTTAATCTGAGTTGTTAGGAATCGTACTGATTATACCACGGGGTGGTTTATGTAAAACAGTGCTCCTAGGGCTTCATTACCCGCTGATTGGATTAGTTCTCCATCAATTTTTTTTTCAGATTTGGAAATCATCAACGATACGCGCAAACTACCAATATTCTTCTTCAAACCACTGAAAAATATACCTGACAATGTTAACTCTTTGTAAAATCGATCATAAAGTGGTTGAAAATATGATAAGACACTTTTAGCGTCCCCTAGAGTTGCCCACTGCTACTTTGGGAATCATTGGTGTATATGAAGGAAAAGACTTCGTACCTGCTAGATAGATCAGCGAACGTAGCACTGCCTTGATCAGCGAACGTCTGTTGGTAGCAATGTCTTTTAGATAGGCAAGTCAAAAGAAATGTTGCCGCCAATATCAAACCATGAAGTAATGATGTTCGGCGTTGATTCTGCTAACCATAGTTTCTTAAGTGTCCATTTTCAAGTAGCTCCATATGAGCGATAAAGGTACTCAAATCATCGTAATAACCAACATTCAGTGATAAACAGAACAACAAATTAAAACAACTATCTTTACTCTTTATTCTTTCAGTTTACCTACGCTTGTCTTTCTACAGATATGTATTGTGCTTTCTTACCGGGTTTGTATAATTTTCTTGATAAAATTCTAAAAACAGTAATCCGAGCACACGTGTGTATCCTGATTATGGGGAGCTAGATAGTGAATGAAAATGAAACGCTTTAAAAATAGAGAAGAAACTTGAAATAATAATAATAATTAAACAGAAATGAAGATATGCAACACTTTCATTTGTTCTTTAAATGTACAATACTCCATAATAATTTTCATCAAGCAAATGTTTTTTAAGGTGAGGTAGTATACATGAGTTTGTACAAATGTAAATTTTACATATATATTACAGTATTTCTTTATTGGGTATTTGAGATGTTTAATTATGCTGTAATATTTTGTAAAGTATATTACATGTAAGATTTTACAGATTTCATGAGAGTGGTTTGAATTAACTCAAATTTCTCCCTAAGCTTAGTCGTTTTTATTGCGCGAATTTATATAAAGTAATGGTTTTCATGAACATATATTACACTGCATTATGGTGAAAGATGTCTGCATACTAAATTCCGTAGGAATTAGATAATAAAAGTCTGACTTTAGTCTATCAATGAGTTTTTACCACGTTAGTGAAAAGTTGTCGTAATGAAGCCATTGCATGGTAGAATTTTTCTGCCAATAATTTGCATTCTTAAAAGATTAATACTGTCCACCGTGTTTGATATTTTTTGCTTAAAGAATTCACGGAAGTTGTTCAAAGAGTACTATGTTGAGATCAACTGCGTATGCAAAATTTTATAAGGGGGGTTTCAGGGCCGTAATTTTACACACACACACACACACACACACACACACACACACACACACACACATATATATATAAAAGTTTTCCTCGCCCATTCTTGGCGGAAACAGGCTTTGGGACGGGCAGAGCGCCATGTTCCCAAGCCTCTTTTTACATCACTTCTTAATGTGCCATGTCTAGAAACTTCCTGACAATGTGACACGTGTTTAGGATTGTGGCTTTTTGTATTTCAATGTAGGTGTTTGGGTCAATGTTGAGTATCTCCAAATTCGTCGCAAGCGTTTTTGGTACTATCCCTGTTGCTGAGATGACTAACGGGATGATGAGGATCTTTTCCATACCCCATATATCTCGTACTTCATGTCTGAGATCTTGGTACTTGGTGATTTTCGTTGTGTAGGTTGTCTGTATGTTATTGGTGTTGGGTACTGCTATGTCGATTAAGTACGTGGTCTTATTCGATTTATCGACGAGGGTTATGTCAGGACGGTTATGTGGGACTGTCTTGTCTGTTATGATTGCTCTATCCCAGTAAAGCTTGTGTGTTTCGTTCTCATGCACGGTCTCTGGCTCATATTTGTAGTACGGGCATTTTTCTGTCAGAAAGCCAGCATTCGCTGCCAATTTCTGGTGGACTATTTTCGCTACTTGATCGTGTCTATGTTTGTAGTCTGACTGCGCAAGGATCTTGCATCCTGCCATCACGTGTTGGATTGTCTCCGATGCCGCATGACAGTGTCTGCATTTGTCGCTTTCTATGTCTTTTCTCTGGATGAATTTCTGATTGTTCCTTGTTGCGATCACTTGGTCTTGGATGGCTAGCATGAATCCTTCTGTCTCTGGCTGGAGAGTGCCTTTGGCCAGCCAAGAATTTGATGCCTTTTTGTCAACGTGTGGTTGTTGCAGGTCATTGTAGTGCCTGCCATGTAATGGTTTTCCGGCCCAAGTTCTCAGTTTCTGTTCGTTGGCTGTTTCGAGGACACGCTCTTCGGTACTACACAGGTTTAGTGGCGTGTAATTTGCATCTGCTTGTATTATGGCTTGGATGAGTGGCGATCGGGGACTCTTCAACTGGAAGTATTGCCTCATGCTCTGGATCTGCTTGTCATGTAGGTCTCCATACCCGTACACGTCCATCCGCCTGATGCAATTGGAAACGAGACTCGTCAGACCAGGCAACGTGTTTCCAGTCATCAACAGTCCAATGGCGGTGTTGGTGGGGCCCAGACGAGGCGTAAAGCTTTGTGCCGTGCAGTCAACAATGGTACACGTAGGGGCGGCTTAAGGACCGGGCGACCCTGGTGGCCTAAGGACCTGGCGGGCGCTCGCGTTCGTGTTTGGATGAGGGCGCCAAACTGAAGTTCAATTTTTTTTTTTAATTTACCCAACAGTAGAAAATCTCTCTAAAAAAAGACAAGTTTAAAGAAATTTTTAGAGACATCTTTAGAGAAATTCTTTCAGAGACTTTTGGCCACTGTTATAGGGCATATGGCTCACTGTGCATCTGTGAAAATCTCCTGTTTTCGCCGGAGGGGGAGGGGCGCCAAAAAGCAATCCGTGCCATGTTCAAAATCAATCTCGAGCCGCCTCTAGGTACACAAGTGGGCCTTCGGTTCCGAAAGCCCATATCAGTGATGGTTCGTTGAACAGTTCGCACGCTGACACTTGTTGATGCCCCAGCATTGAAATCCGCGGCAATTTGAAGAAGTGTTGCACGTCTATCTCGTTTAACGATTCTCGTCAGTCGTCGAAGGTCCCGTTCTTTCAAGGTCTTTTTCCGGCCGCACCGCTGTCGGAGATTTGATGTTTTACCGGATTCCTGATATTCACGGTATACCCGTGAAATGGTCGTACGCGAAAATCCAAATTTTGTCGCTATCTCGGAGATGCTATGTCCCATCTCTCTTGTGCCGACTATAACGCCACGTTCAAAATCACTTAAATCTTGATAACCTGCCATTGTAGCGGCAAGAACCGATCTAACAGCTTTGCCAGACATCTCTTGTCTTATATAGGCGCTGCCGACCGCATCGCGTTACGCTGATTGGTTGCAAAGCTCCGTTATTTGCATACGCACGCCTGTACCGGTTTTTCTGGCACTTCAGTGTACATTACTCTATTGCGTGTCATTGTAAAGCAGTTACTTCGCACTAGCTGCAAATAAATGCATTGACGAGATAAAAACACATGCTAAAAATAATAGTAATAATAATGATAAAAACGAATTTTCAACACACCAGAGCTGAGTTTTAATACACAACGTGGAGCGACGAGAATTTTCGTAGACTTGAGATATGACAAACCACATGGAGCAAACGAGAAATTTTGATGAAACACCATTATACTGAATAACAAAAACCTTTTTGATTGATTTAAAAAAATGGATCGAAGTAAATTTGATTAAAAATAAAGCGAACCGAGTTGAAAGACTATTAATGAAAATTATTTTAGGAAACACGTGTGAAGACAGCTATCAAGGAGGCCTCCATGGTGCTCCATAAGTAACAGGTTGTTTCTGTATAGATTCTTAGCTATAGGCCAAAAGGAAAACTATAACAAGTAATATAAAATTGGCCGTAATGCATGGGTTCTTCTTCATTTTTCTTCAATCTAATTTTATTTTGTTTTTAATTTGTATTTCTAACAGGTTGTCGAGAGGCATAGTTTTCCTTTTGGCCTATAGCTAGGAAACTATACAGAAACAACCTGTTACTTATGGAGCATTGTGGAGGCCTCCCTTGATAACGTCTTCACGCGTGTTTCCTAAAATAATTTTCATTAATAGTCTTTCAACTCGGTTCGCTTTATTTTTAATCAAATTTAATTCAATCCATTTTTTTAAAAAATTAATCGAAAAGGTTTTTGTTATTCGCTATAATGTTGTTTCATCAAAATTTCTCGTTGATCCACGTAGTTTGTCATATCTCAAGCCTACGAAAACTCGCTCCACGGGTGTATTAAAACTCGGCTTTGGTATGTTGAAAATTCCTTTTTATCATTATTATTATTTGCTTGTTTTTCTGAAAAGTACATCCCATGATGTTACTTTCATTGTTAAGTTTCTTAATTAACAGGTTTGTTTATTTCGCTCTTTATTATGTCTGTTATTTGTAATAGTTTTTTCGCTACCCATTTTGCTATTTACCCTAATAATGATTTTTTTTCATTATACCTACATGTCTTTTGTATATATATATATATCAAAGTTGTATGTTGCTAAAATTAAAGAAAAGTGTAATTTATACAACGATATTCCTCACTACAGTATCATAAAAACGATATTTTGTAATAGAAACTATATCGAATCAAGCAATTTGTAAATATATTTAATCCATCCAACACAGATAATAGTGTTATTGCACACGAGACCAACATGCTGTATTTATAATTATTTGCTTATGGCAAAGTTGAAATATCTTCACAAATTATCTTCGAAGCTTAAATATGCTCAAAGTTTAAATATGTTCAAAGTTTAAATATTCATGCCGTTCTAAAGAAAACGGGGAATTAAATTGTTTAACCCTAACAATAATCAGTACAATATTTCTTTATTTAAAGGAGAATTCTAATCTTATAAAATTAAAGAAACGCCGAGTATTTTTTAATGCTAATAGCGTGAGTATTGATTAAAAATATATATCCTTTATTCAAAGATTTAAAATAGTTTTCTATCAAATGTGTGAATCCTCAGGAGTGAATATCGCTAAATTTATCAAACCTGTATAATATATAAAAGAGGAGAGAAATGTTTTCTTTACAAACAGATTGATAGCTTGAAAAACGCAGGAGACAGGGAGAAAGAGAAAAATAGAATATAGATGTGAAGTCAATATTCTAAGGCTAACAAATCGTCCTATGCTTTTCTTTCAATGACAGTTTGTAATACGCGGTTAATAATAGCGGAATGAAATCATTTATAAATGCGAAATCGTATTTATAACAAATTTTTAAACATGGCATATTTTTAAATTAAATAGGCGTGCTAATGTTAAGAATCGAAATTTTGAGGGAGGGGGGCTTTTTAAATATTGAGGAGAAGTTCGTCAAATATAAATAATAAACGATTCTGAATAGAACTAGAAAGATTACCACACTTTCACTTTTTTTTTATAAAACAGTATAAGCCAGGGAGTAACCTGCCAAAAATATTTTGTAGCTTTTCGGCTAACTTGCACCTAAAAGTTTTAGCCGAATTAGGAAAGTTGTTTTTAAGTTTACAAGAATTTTTGGTCAGAAACAACCAACCCCACACAATGGTATTTAATTATTTTTATACTTTGACTTGATTCGTCGATGCCGGCGCATACACCAGGCAAGATATCCAGCCTTAAAATCAAATTCTTTCCTGTCTGGCGCATTGACTGATATGATCATCAAATGGCTTATATTGGTGACATGGAGTCTATTACGAATATCTGTTTTTATATTCATTTCACTAAATCTCCTTTCACAATCTACAGTATACACTAGAATTTACAATTCAAATTTACATATTATAGATATAGCAGTGTACTTGCATAGCACATTTTTTTCAGCGGCACAGTTCATTTTTGCAGCATGTTATTTGGATTGTTCGTTTGTTTAATATTTTATGGCGCAAAAGCATCTGGGCTATACTGCGCTAAATTACTTAGAATTACAGTCAACTGGGATTGGACGAAAAGTACCCTTATTACGCGTCGGCTCGTTTTGTCTCCTTGATATGAGGTGCAATATTTCTGGAAGTTTTGGCAGCAAGTAATCTGGTCGATGGTCCCAATCAGGCAGCGGCGTCGTGGTTAGAAAAATAGGGGAAGAGCCTAACAGATCACCCCACGAAATTAAATCCTGGCTCTATCAGTGATATGAGATGATAGCAGTCTCGAAAATATTTAATGAGGATTTAGCTATTTTCTGTAAATTAAATCAATTCTTCTGTCCTTTAATGCTGCAAATCTGTCTTATGCATCATCGTAAAAGGACTGTTTCTTCATAAGCGTTACTAATAAGTCTTTTTGAACAGAAATATTCGCTAAAGAAGGAAGTCTCTCTTGCGAAATAATATTTCTTGAGTAAGTTTTTATTCTTTTAAGGCAAGAAAAACTCATTTCCGCTGGTACACTTGTAGATGGAATTGTTAAGACGAGAGAAAACGAATTATAAGCCTCTGTGAAAATTTCTTCATGAAGCATTCGAAGAACTTCTTGCATAGATATATTCCTGAATTTTACGTCCGAATATGTAAGACATAGTTCATTTTTAAGGCGCTGAGTTTTTTTAAACACATCGCTGTATAACTCTTGCAGATTTTCAAGTACTTGGGATGGAAAATGGAAATTAAATTGTTCAAATTTCGTTGTATCGGCAAGACAAATTGCAGTTTTTCACAATCTTGAAATCTTGCGCTTATTTCCTATAATAATAATAGTATTTATTATTATAGACATGTGGTCTAAAATGTAAAAATATAGCTGTCTATAATTTTGAGAAATAGTTTATAGTGAAGAGCGGCATATTCCCGTTTAGATTGGATTATTCCTGTGATTTTAAGCGTGTTTTCAAACAGTGTTTTAAAAATAGCATCGTCCCTTTCACGGCTTAATAGCTCACTAATGTATTTTATTTAAGATACGCAATAGTTTAAATCAAGTGATTTTTTCTACAGAATTTCGAATAATATATCAGTAAGTCCAAAAATTTCATTGAATATTACTGACAAAAAACGTAAATTCAAAATCTTTCATATCATTTAAAATCCCCTTTGCAAGTTGAATTGTTGTTTTGTCTGAATGTTCGCTGTTTATCGTAAATTCGAATACTTCTTTTAATTTATCCCAGTTTTCAACGATCACATTCACTAATTTCGAATTGGAGCACCATCGAGTTTGTGTTATGGTTGGTATGCGTCTTTCGGAATTTGATGTAAGAACATAAGATCGCTTCACCGAGTGATGAAGAAGCGAAGAAATGCCACTGAGTGAGGCTTGCAAAAAATATTTGACACTTAGAAATGTTAGAAAAACTTTGTTGCATGACAAGATTTACAAATCTTAATATTAAGGAGAACTGGGAAGTTTGATTTATCTCAGTGGTGTCGTCCACTTGAATAGAAAAAAAAATTAACTTCGTTTATTTCGTCTTTGGCGTGATCGTTTAAATAATCGGAAATATATTCAATCATTTCATTTTGAATACTTTTGGAGTCACCAGTGAATACGTTTTTAATCTTTTTGTAATGATTTTGAATTTCTAAAGGACTTTTTGAGATCAACAATCCTAGCAATTCCTTGAAATTTCCACGATTTATGGAGTCACTACTTTCATCATGTCCCTGGAATGACATTTCTTGTTCGCTCAAATATATATATATATATTACTGGATCAATCACTGTTTGTAGAAACAATCAATTTAAAGGAACGTTTTCATTGAACTGCACGTTAAACAGACTAGCATTTTCTCTCAGGGCATTAGCAATCTTGTTCTCATTTTTTAAAAAAAATTTAGCATTAATTCGCACTTCAGATGTTCAGCAGAATTATTGTGCCAGCGGAGTGCTCGTGTTATGTTTAATAAGTCGGCGAATCCGTCTTTATTCCGAACAGAATGTTTATTACTAAAAAGCAAGCACTGCCAGCAGAATAATCTTTTTAAGGTTAGACTACTGCATAGATATTTATACTTAGTAAATCAACGCTCTTTAAAACTAATATTGTACGACTTACTGCTCTTCTTAATCTTAAGTCGGGTTCGTGTCCGACACGAACCCGACTGGGACTCAACAAAAATACTACACCGTCACATCACAAACAAGAATAGTAGACTCTTCTTAGAATCTTGGGAAACTTACAAACTACACGGGAAAGCCATTAATACATCACAACCACTTCCAGAAACTTATAAACAACTCTTACTCTGAAATGTATGAGACATCCCCAAATTAGGTAACCCGCAGTGTGGGTTTCTCATTGGTCCCTATTGGGGTTCTTCCATGATTCTATTGGAGGCCTCCCATTGGTTCTCATTGGGTTTTCCCATTCTGCGGGACTACTCTGATGAAGGGTTTTCCAGAAATTTCAAGTATAAAAAAGAGACAGAAACATAACATCGTCATTACTCCTGATGAAGGACTGCTGCTGATGCGTCCGAAAGCTTGAGTGATCTTTTTCATTGCTATTTTACCAGTGTTTAACCTTTTTATGTAATTTCCTCCCTGGTACCCTGTATTTTATTTCTATAAAAAATTTTACTGATCTGTAACTAAAGCAAAGTATTTTAACATTATATGCAGAATTATTCGAGACTTACTTTTATCTATATTGTTACATTGCTAAGAATGTGAGTAATGTAAAGTTTTATTTTGTGGTAGGACCTTTGTTTAACACGAATAAACTGTGACTCTTGCAAAATATTTTAGAATGCAATCATGCTTATGCGGCTGTAACAAAAAGAGTGTGAAAGTATGTATTTACGATGAATTGAAAAAACATTAGGTACAATAGCATTTAATGCTCCCCTCTTAGAAATGGTTGTGGCCGAATGATGGATGCAGTGGCGGATTTATAAAATTGCCGCCCTTAGGCACAGCCTGTACTGCCGCCCCCTCCCTCCTTTACAAAGAAAGGAATATTTGTAAAAAAGAAAGTATATCATACTCTTAACATTTGATATGTAAAGGAGATTTTTCATATAATTATTCAAACTAATAAGATACAACTCAAAATTATTGCTACCATATTCGCCAACTTCGTGGATTTGAGACACTTTTTGAATCCACAATAATTTTAGTATGGATTCTTGGAACTTCTAATTTGATCTGGTTGGTAAAAGAAAAAGAAGCAAACACAATCACAAATATAAAATTGTAATGAAAGAGCGGTGTTATCAAAATAAATAGGAGCCCGAAACTGCACAGTAACTGTGATAGGTATCAAATGCGGCTCATATTGCAAAAAGCCCATCGCCAAAATCGACCATCGTTTTGTTTACCTTTAATGGCGCCTGCAAAACGTTTCCGTTCTGGCTTTTCTCGAAGTTACGAAGTTAACATCAACAACTAATGACAATTTCCACGTGTTGATACCAGATACATTCGCTTCTGGTGGGAAGTATCGGATATTGTAATGTAAACAATATGATCATATGGTCATATCTCTTTGTCTTTCGATTCTGTAGTTTGTATTTGCAGGCAAGTTAAAGTCTCCTATACCATCGTTGTTGGGGAGAAAAAAAGGCAATATCTAATTAAAAAAGAAACATTATTTTCAACATTGTCCAGTTTGGAAAATTTTATTTTTAAGCTCTTTGATGCCGCCCTCAGAGAGTGCCGCCTTTAGGCCTGTGCCTTTTGTTACTACTTAGAAATCCGCCACTGGATAGATGTAACAGTAATGAATCTTACAAACCGTGGTTCAGTGTATGTTTGATATATATATATATGGGTTTCGTGAAGGATTTATCACCAGTTAACAGTAGGTAGGTTTTAGGAGTCAGGAATATGGGGTAATAGGATTCCCGATGTGGTAAATACGCTTGAATTTTCACGGATAACAATAGTAAGAATACCCGGGGAAAGTTCAGGATAACTCAATTCAATCAAGCCATCAGTCAATAATAGTACAAGAGAAGGCCCACGAATGTTAAACTCTACAAAAGGCAGAGTACGTTGTATTATAATGCGTTAATTGATTTCTTGTGAGGAAACAGCATTTAATTGAGATGTAAACTGAAGCCATGCGTGGTTTGTTGTTTTCGGATGATCACCATTCGGTTCAGACACCGTCGGTTGAGTTCTTGTATCACCTGTAGACGCCCCCACTTTTCACATGGCGTTGATATTTCTTCGGAATTTTCATATGTTCAGGCACTGGCGTACGCAGGAGGGTGATTAGGGTCATAACCCCTATTGCGATGCAATTATTTATATTTACATACGAATATATGGAGTTGTAGCTCTATAACCCTCATTAAAAGCCTGCCCTTATGAACATTTTGCATACGCCGATATACCCAGGGTACCCTGTCTATGGTTTTCTGTGAAAACTCAAGAACATTCCCCATCTTTAAGGTCCTATTTCCCCATCCTTCTGGCTTCTACAATTTTCCGAAACTAAACAGTGAAAAATCCTCCACAACACCTATGTCCATCAAACATACACTGATTCACGATTAACAATATTCGTTACTGTTACGTAATAGATTCTTCCTTTGACTTCAACCATTTCCATACGAGGGAAGGAAAAATCAGAAATTTTAAATGCTGCTGTACTTAATGTTTTGGTACTCAGTATATTTCGTTCAGAGATTCGGCCACTAACTCGCACAATTCGAGCCTTATGGCAATGATCCTGTACTGCTGGAAAAGACCAATTTTATCAGCCACATATTCCTTATAAAAGAAAATACAAAATTTAAAACAGTGCTTGGACACTATCATTATGCTACCGTTGCCAATGACTTCGTTTTACCCCACATACAAAAATGATTATATTTTTGATATGCGTATATAGATGTGTGACTAAATGAGTTATTTTCTCGAATACATGACAATAGGTTTAAAAATAGAAATCGGTAAGCAAATAGGTAGTGCAGCCTCTATTCAATATTCCGTTTGAGCAAAAATAATGAGACAACTGAGGAACAATTGAAATAAAGTACGCCTTTATATATTCTATATACACTTAATCGGGTAACGGATAATAGAATACCCCGCTTATAAGAATAAAATCTATTGGGATTAAATTATTACCATATGATCAATGTTAAAAATTTCGCATACTTTAATAAATAAGCTCCAGGGGCTGACTCCTGACAATCTAGTAAAGAATGGGCAGCGTGAATATCAGAGCTCAAATAAGGAAAATACGTGTGCAGAAGAAAATTTCTATTTATAAATGTCTCCTTTCCGATTATGATTTGCTTTGTGCAATGGAAAACGAGCTAAACAAATGTTCATCGTGTGTGTGTGTGTAATTCATGGGAAAACAGTTAACTTTTTCTCAGATTTCTTTCGGCATAAATTATGACGCAAGTGCATATTATCCTACAATTTTTCTTTCATACAAAACCACAAAAGACGTATAATATGTTTTCTGCATATGTATGTAGCATTATTCTTTTCAACATTATTAAAGGTTTATTCTGAGTGTAGGCGATACCGCGTACTAGATAAATTATGTACATGTGTGGCTGTGTATTTGTTTTACCGAATAATCGAATACTTCGCTTAATCTAATAATATTTGCTGGAACTTTCAATATTCGCCTAACAAGGGACACTACTCAATATATTTATATACACGCCGATGGTGAAGAAACTTTTATCACTGAAAGTACTTTTAAAATGATGAACAATCATACCAATTTTATCGGCAACCTTCAACCTTAAGTTGCTTAAAAACTTAGTTTACTTATTTCAACTATTGTTCACGTCCATCATTGACACAGAAGCGCAATCTCCGAATTTTGATATTGTAATGAAATGTAACTTGAATTTCGAAGATAAATTAAGGGGGTCCGATACCAAAAAAGGATCCAAAATGCTGTTTTTTTTTATTATTTTGAAAAAATTCAAATTTTTATGAATAAAACGATACCAAGTTATTCCCGATATTCCAATTTTAACATCTTTAAAATCGAGTTTTAATTAGACTCATACGTGTAAATAACGCTTTCTTTAAAGTTTACTGGTTAATTTTCTTCGTTTCCCGTTTTACAAAATTTTGTAAATTTAAACTTAAATAACTTTTTAACTATTAGAAATATGTATATGAAAGCTTCCAGAAATGTTGCTAAAACTATCCTCTTTAAGTTATCTAGACAGATTTTTGAAATTTTATTTTTTAAAAAGTTTATGATTTTTGTGTTAACATGCATGTTACCGAAAACTGAAAATTCACGATTAGGATATTTTATTTAAAAATAAGTTTGAAATTTCAAAATTTTGTCTAGACAATCTGTTTACTTTATAATTATGTTTATAAAAAGCTATTTGTGTGTTAAAAAACTTTGACATTACATAACTTTATTTTATAAAATACGTTATTACATAACTTATTCAAAAAATGGCAACGGCATATGTATTGCTGAGATACGTAGGTAAGTGTGTTAGACCTATATATTTTGAAACTAAAATAAAATGTAGCTTTCACTGCTCGTCGGGGGATTCTAACAATACGTAAGGTGTGCCTGATGTGGCCTGATGTGACTGAAATGGCTCGGCATATACATTGCCGAGATACGTAGGTAAGTGTGTTAGAACTAAATATTTTGAAACTAAAATGAAATGTAGCTTTCACTGCTCGTCGGGGGGGGGGATTCTAACAATACGTAGGGCATGCCTGTCAAGGGAGAACACAGGGGAGCGTTCCTGCGCCTTCATCCCAAAATAGAGTTAAACTAATATAAATAAAATCAGTTTTAGGGCAAATTACAAAAAAATTCAACAAAATGTATAATGATTAATACATACCTTACACGTCACTGAAACAATTTTGTGGATCCATCTTTGTTTCCTGTACGTAGTTATATCAGTTTATTTTCGAAATTCAAGTTACATTCCATTACAGTATCAACGTTTGGAGATTGATGGGCGTCAATGATGGGCGTGAATAATAGTTGAAATAAGTAAACTAATATTTTAAATACCTTAACGTTGACGGTTGCCGATAAATTTGGTATCATTGTTCATAATTTTGAAAGTACTTTCAGTGATAAAAGTTTCCTTACCATCGGCATGTACATATTGGGTGGTGTCCCTTGTAAGTAGGGCAGATTGTATTAATTATATATCTCTTAATATTATTCCTTTAATTGGAAACATACTTCCCAGAAAGTATTTCACTTAGTAAAATATAAATGCTACTTGTAATCAATTAAGAGAAATGGTTTCATTTTCAAATCAACTCTTTAGTAAAATCAACTACTTCTGGAAAATCAGTTATATATAAAAAGTAATTTCCCTTAAATACTTTAAGATTCAATAAGTTTTAAACCTATGAACTTTCTATCAAAAATTTTCGAACGGAAAACTGTTTAAACACATAAATCTAATCATAATTGTGAAACTATTAATAATTTAAAAATGATGGAAAGTAAATTAATTTTAGCACATTGAACATCAAACTGTAAAAGAGAAATATGTTACTATTTCCATTTTGTTGTGTACTGTGGAATTAAAAAGTAGTAAGGAAAGCATTCCATTAAGCAAAAATCACTGAATATGGATATCCAAGTTCAGATTACATGTAGTTCATATATATACGCCATGGATAGAACTCCATGTCGGGTAAACAGACTACCTGGTTAAAGTGGGAAACATGTTGTATCCTAGATAAATTCAGATTATTCAGATTTTGCAATTTACTCCGATAAATCTAGGTTTGCTCAGTTTTAGGCCTTATTCGTAACGTATACATAGATAACACAAGTTTGGTATTATATTAAAAGCATAATATGATATTTAACAGTTCCTTCTATAGAAATATTGTTACACGATGTGGTATGGATATAAATAGATATATAGGATTCTGTGCAGCGTGGATTAAACCATAACTGCAACAGTACGCTCATTAGTACACATTACGCGATGGGGAGCAGTAGAATAAATCATTGTGTGTTTACAGTACTCTTTACTACTCGTGTACGACGAAAATGAGGATGCTGAAAGTATCAACGCAGATCTGTATTCCAAGATAGAACCAGAATAAGAAAAACCAATAATGATGTAGAAGTTCGAATACTCTGTACTCATGAAAAGATAACACATGGCATGAAGGCGGGGAGAGTTTGTCAACAGCCTATCTCGACCGAGAGGAAGCTGCGACGATGTCTATATGGATAATATTTGAGGAAATGAGCGCGAAGACACTTCCTTCATATAGATGGGTGAAATATGTGTGTGATGCATAATGCATGCAGGACAAGAAATTGTCTGTTACAATTTGCTGTATAAGTGGTAAATTTCTTCGCATGATCCCTGAACGAGTAAATGTCTTTTGAATGGGATGGCAAGATGCCTTACTATGCCGTTATCACACGCCACTTGCATAAAAGAGTGTGGATCTCCCAAAAGTATGGGACAGTTGTATCTTCTTAGAAATAAGTCCATTACGAAAATCAGGAATCCCTAGACATGTTCTAGAGGAAACTACCAAGCAGCTCATGTCACAACTCTGCCGTCCTCGGCCTATAATATATCTATATTGTCTCCTTTTGCAAGTGGACCATGCAATTTGTACCAAATGAGCACTTCACTGTCAGCATAAGACATCTAAAATTTTGATTTGTCAGATCAGTCATTTTTCTGCATGCTTATAGTCAAGATTTGGGGCATTGTTGTACCCATGTAATGCACAATTTCGCATATCTATTGGAGTCATACCTATAGGGGTATGATCATCTATCACACGTGATCTCGATACTCTCAATCAGCTTCAGCAATTCATGCAGATTTAGTCACTGCTAAGTTCAATAGAATTCACACGAATATATGTAACGATAATAAATTTGCACTATGTATTGAGTTGGATACAATGGTAGTAGGTTTAAGGGCTGAAGATAGCACTTAAGCAGAGTACGAGTTAAATCATAATAAAATTTTAATCTGGCTTCATATAATAGTTCGCTTTGTAGTCATGAGATAGGGTATAATTATAACAAATCTACTTCTGTATAAGAGTGATACACATTCTACCTCTCCATTAGTTCAGTACGAAGCTATATGTAATTTAACGTCGGTTGGCTTTGTAAAGAAGAGGAGGTTGGTATTTTAAATACAAAATACGAGAAGCGTATATAGTTTGGGATATTTGTATTTGAGTCAGCGTAGGGCAATAGTTTATTACATACTAATAAAAACGTATTACATATAAAAGCCTTAGCGTTTTCTTAATATGCGTAAAGCATAATAGTGGATTCCTTAAAAATATGATTAGTGATTATTTGGAGAAACTTTCTTCATTGTACAACGAGAGATATTGCCACAAATGCAAAAATTTGTTCCATCTCTCAATCACCGAATTTGCGATCCGCAAGATGGCAACGTTGACGGGCATCATGTATAAACAGAGTCAGTACGGTTCTGATGATGGTGATAGATGACCACAGAAATCGTTATATGTATATTAAAAATTTTAACAGCGGTAATTTTTTTTATTACTCTATATATGTAATTAATGAGTTAGAACTTTATATTTTAATTACCTTTAATCCGCATTATAATAAATATACGTAACACTTTATGTTTCTGTTTTGCAGTAAGAATTTCCAAAGTTTACATCCTTATTTATTCGACAGGTAGTTTCAAAGAATGGAAAGGAAAAAAGGAAAAGAAACATATCAAAAAGAAAGGAAAAATGAATGGATTCTTTGTTTCACGGTTTTTCACGATTCACGTTTTGTTATAATAAAATATAATAAATATTATATGCATGAAATCGGCATGCAATCTATAACTGGCATTCCATTGCGTGCAGAAGATACGTTATTTCCGTAACTATATTGGAATCAAGTCAGATCGTATTTGTAGCTTTCATTGATACCAACTACTCTTCTACAATGCACGTCTCACAATTTTGAATTACTGATTACCAAACCTACAATTTGTCATCAATAATTGTGGCACTCTTTATTTTTACAACGTTACAATGAAGTTGCCATTCGCGATGGCACTGTTAGCTTAACATTAACTCAGAATGTACATTTAAACATGTATGTGCGTGCCAATCCTTGGGCTCAGTTATTGAGACAACAGATTCAAAGTCACCAAAGCCATCACTCTCTTACAGAAGCCTAGATTTTTATAGATTCAACGTCGCTGAATCCATAAATCTCTCAGAGGTGTGCACTGACTGAATTAATGAATGCTTGTACTTGTCTATATTAGATGAACAGAACTTTTCTATGATTCCTTTGCGGGGCGATCCAGCAAACTTCTAGTTCTTCCATCCCTGTTTTATTCACAACGTTCCCTTTATTTTTCTAGAGTGCAGCATGATGCAAATTGCCTATTACATAGTTCGGCCACAATAGTGTTAGTACAAATATGTATAAGCGCATGAACATACGACAAGAATGTATTTTACTTTCTTTTAAACGTAAATTAATTTTAGTGAGTACATATTAAAAACAAAATTGTATTTCCACGAATGAAGTGCTCTTCTCACCCAAAACCTATTTCCTGTGGTCTTTCAAACGCAAACTTTGCTAGAGATTAATTAAGCATATACAACAATTTTTAAATAATTTGTTAATTTGCTGATGGCGTTTCTTCAGTTGCGTCTAACTTTTTGAAGTGATTATAAAAATGTATTTTAATATATATATATCAAGAAACTTTTTCGATGAAACCTAAAATTATGACTTTTGATAGAATGTACGTTAAATACTTTTAATATTAAATATGTCATTCTAATATGTTGTAACGCATTTTCTAATATCCTTTATTTCAAACTGCGTTACAACGTATCTCTTATTTCAATATGTCGTAAGGCATTTTAAAATAAGAGATGTTAGACACGAAATTTTAAATTCGTCCTTACATATTAAGAATGAAAGTATGATTTCTTTAAAAATCCGATACAAGACTTATTATATATGACAAGATTTATTATATATAATAAATAGAACTTTGATTTTACGATTGACTATGAAAACATCGCACTGAGCATAAATTTTGATGAATGCTTTTATTATGAAATATATCAAAATAAACCAGAAAAATCACTCATGTGCTTGAGTTTTAAGTTCAGGTTCATAGAAACTGTGCTCTGTCATAAATTGGTGTCTTGCTAGAGGCACTTGTCAATACACTTCGCGCCATATTTCATTAACTTGATGGTGCAGGCTAACGAATCGTTAACATTTTCTTTAACTTCTTTGAGTTAAAAAGCGCGACACACTATATCACATATATTATTTCAAAGTAATTTTATTACCTACTTTACTTTTGATTTATTGATAAAACACTGCACAATAGAATAAGAATTACACGAAATTTATTTGGTACAGTTAGGTTAAGAAACTATTTCAAATGTACACAGTCTCGCAAATTTGGGGAAAACTTCGTGTCTTAATGCCAGAGACACCACCATAAACACACCGCATTCCTCGCCAACCCCAGTGAGTTTCTAACCTACATAATAGTAACTCAAGGCCTTCTTAATACCTACCAGGCCAACAACTGGCAACGATTTTAGTATTGTGGAGATCGATCGTGGTATGGTTTTGTGTCTGAGTAACGATGTTTCGATTGGAAAATCGTATAATTTGCAAGCTATTTTTTCGAAATATTTCTGTGATTTGTGCATAAAAGATCGAATTTAATGCTTAACGTTTAATAGTTGACACTTTGTGCAACTTATTTTGAAAAGAATTTTACTGGGAATAAACAAGATTAAAATACGTAGTATATAACTTGGTGTGTTTAAAGGCATAGTACTTTTGTGTCTTATTTCTTGAATTTGTAACATAGCAAATCGAATTTTGTGTGAAATATTAAAAAATCAACATTTTTTGGATCACAATTTGAAGAAAATTTATCACAGAGTAAGACATAAAAGCAATTTATGTGGATTTGAAGGTAAACTATTTTGTTAAACATGATGTAATATACTTTTTGTTTTTCAGTAGTTTTTTTTAATACTGTTGTTTTTCAAACGTTATATGCATAACAAAGACAGATTTTATTCTACTTTGGGGTTTTAATTTAGTTAGTAAAACCACTTAATATATGGACTACGCATTTTATATGCAGTTTATTTAAACAGTGAGATTACAAATATGTTCAGCAAACATGGCAAACATAAATAGCTATTAAAAAAATTATTTTCAGTAGTTGTTTTACTACTACAAATGTGTTTAGCAAATAAATGAAATACATCTAAAAGAATGGCATAAATATAAAAGAAACCATTATTATTGGCCACAGCTAGTAGTGTTGGGGCCCCTTACTGCATAATCGACCTAGACGGCGATTAATTTTCAAATGTGGTTTCCACATCTGGTTAAGTGTTTATGGCAACCCCGCACAAGATTGGTACTGATTCAAGAAATGTACTATTGCAACAGCTATAAATTCACCCCATTGCCAGAAACACTGGGCGCTACTGCAGAACAAGCAACCCACTCGATTCTTGACGGTGTTTCCAAAACTGGCAATTAGCACTGACAAAATTGTTCGTGAATCCTCCTCTCCTCTAATAATATCCGTTAATCGTCCTCCTCCTCCTCCCTCCCTACTTTTCGTTAATTTTCTTCCTCCACTTCCTCCCTTCTATTCTTTCCGTGCATCATGTTCCTCCTCCCCCCTTCCAAACCTAAAAAACCTTACCACGTTCCCTACAACGTCACTAAAATTCATCTTCTACACAACGTCCAGGTTCGAGTCCAGGATGAGGACGGCGCCTCTTTTTCTCCAAAAACAAAAAAGCTCTAGCTTGAGCTAAATATACGTGGGTGGCAAACATTATTGCATAACAACGTCCCGTACACGGAATCACCATTTTCTTCCCCTTCGGATACTCATACTCACGTGCAATTAAACCCTTTTTCATGGCCCATTCAATCCATAAAAAAAATCCCGTAATCCATAAAATATGAAAACATTTAGACGCTCACTACAAACGTGAAGTAAAAATAAAATGGCGTCTCACACCAGTTTTCACCGCATCATACAGATGTATGTCATGTCACAATACGTTCTAGTGTAATTTCCTACGATTTGAAGAGGATAGACGAAAAAGTGGGTTACATGTTCTGAAGTTCTACCGAACACTAGATCACCAGGCAACCACATGCGATGCGAAATCGCTAAGGTGGATCTAATGTGCAGTGACGCCAAACCAGCGGTCCAGATCCGCAGAAAAAGCTGGACATTATTTGCATTTTTAATGTTTTATTAATAATAAAACAAAAATAATATTCTAAGAAATTCTCATATTCTGAATGACAATTTCCACCTTTATATTGCACTAAATTCACGAAATGTGGTCCGTGAGGTCCAAAAGGTTGGCGACCGCTGGTTTAAACCACCCAATCCTGACTATTGATGTTTTTTAACACCGGGAACTGTGTCCCGTCTCCTTTATCGGACCTTAGCTCTGCCTTCTCTGTAGGTTGTTTTTCTAATGGTAATGGGGTTCCCGGGTTGATGTACGATTGCGCCTTGACTTCTTTTGCCACGCTTGAGGAACAAAAGCCGAAATGTAGACATTTATAAATAGAACTCACACATTTCTAGGCACTACTTCAGACGTTGGTAACTGTACCAAATTTGTTCCGCATTGGTGTATTTGGCTTCTTCAACATTGATTTGTTGTGTTGGAGTCTCCCCCCACTAGGCACTCACTGATACAAGAAAAATGGTGTGGCAAAAAAGTTTTAGAATACCAAATTAAAATGAAAAAGTGAAGTGTCAACCATTCCTAATTTAAAAATATACAGTAACTAAGCCAAATTTGTATGAAGTTTCGTTAATATTGCAAATTTTAAATGATGTTTTTATTTTATTTCAGTATGCCTCGGATGTATTGTGCACCTGGGTGCAAGTCGAACTACAGATCTGAAAAATCAAATACAGTCTCGACGTCCAAATTTCCTAAAGATGACGATCTAAAAAATAAATGGTTGCGTGCCATTTCCAGAAAAGACTTTGTGCCTAGTGAATCTTCGGTGGTTTGTTGTAAACATTTTTTCGAAGGATTGGTTATTAAAGTGGATTATGTAACCAAAGATGATGGCTCCACATTTTCTGCGAATAGAAAAATACCCAAACTGGCAGCTGATGCAATTCCGCATATATTTCCGAATCAGCCGTCATATCGAAGTAGTAGTCCTCCGCTACATCGTAAAGATCTTTCAAAATGATTGAAAAAATTGAAGAACTTGATAATAAACAATATAGCAAGTGGATGGCAAATGATAGAATTGCCGATTTTCCTTCTTTTATGAAAATATTTCTACGCGAAAATTAAGCTTTGATTTTAACATATGTATAACAAGTGAATATGTTTTGCTATTTTTGTTAAAACATACAGACTGTCCTAAAATATTAGTTTCATTTAAAGTTTACGATTATTTGTCAATTCAGATCTGGCATGAAAAATCTATGCTTCTAATAAGCCAATTTAAATGGATACTGGGTAAAAATTGTAAATTGGAGAAATGGTCCCTGTTAGACTGCTTGATTAATCATTTAAGCCCCTTCTCATGTAAAAATGCAACTGTTTTACAAAAATTTAGTATTTATGAAAATTTATTGCTTACTTGTCTATATGATCGTTCTGAAGATAGTAAACAAGCTAAATGTTTAAGATTTTTAGTTGAACAAATTAAATTAACAGGTGTAAAAAATAAGCCCCGATATTCTCCAGACACGATCATATTAGCTTATTTCTTGTTTTTAACTCATTCAGGATCATATTCCAAATTGAGAAGTTTAAATATTTTATGTTTGCCTTATCCAGGCTATTTAAAACAATTGTCTGCAAATTTAGGAACAGAAAGATCTGGATTACGACCCTCACATGTTACGTATTTAAATCGCACAGTATCCCTTCTAAAAGGGCATGAAAAAAATGTTATTTTACTTACTGATGAAATTTATATAAATTCATATTTTTCGTATAAGTCTGGGGTTATTGAAAGTTTATCCTATAATTCGGAAACAGAAGCAACAACTGTACAGGCATATATGATTAATTCTGTGCTTTCAAAATCTAGAGATGTTGTTACATTATATCCCATAAAAAATTTAACTGCTAATGAGTTACACAACATGACGTTAGAAATTTTGAAGGTGTTAATGTCCCCAGGATTTGTTGTACATGCTGTAATATCTAATAATAATCGTGTCAAAATGTTTGAAATGTTAGGAAATGGATCATTAAAATATAGTATTCCAAATCCATTTGATGCAGAAAAGGAAGTGTTTTTAATGTTTGATTCTGTCCACCTTTTTAAACACATACGTAATAATTGGTTTAACCAACAGGATACCTGTCAACCATTATATTTTCCATCATTTAATGATAATACCAAAACTTTATGGGCCAGTGTTAATGATCTTAAGCAAATATATTTAAATGAAGTTAGTAAAATAACAAAAATTGCCCCTACATTATCTAAAAAATTTTTTTTCAGAGTTCTGTAGATAGACAGAAAGTTTCATTGGTGTCCAAATTATTTAATGATAAAAACAAAATTGCTTTTTATGTTTCGACACCAACTGATGGGAAATCCTTCGAAGGAACAATAGAATTTCTGGATATAATTATACGCTGGTAGAAATAGTAAGTGTGAAACATCCGTACAAGGGAAGAAATTTGCGAGACCCTTTTTGTGATCCTATAGTAAATTCTAATCATGATAGTTTAACGTTCTTGGATAAATTTGTTACTTAGTTAGAAAACTGGAATTATGCTGCCTAATTCTTCAAACTCTATGCAACGTTTTGGGAAATTGTCTAGAGAAACTAGTCAAGCTTTAATTCATACGTCTAAGTCAAATGTTAAAATTATGTAATTACCTGTTTGAAAAATTAAATGTTAAATATATTCTTCTGGGAAAATTCCAAACTGACAATTTAGAAGGAAGATTTGGAAAATATAGGCAGATGTCAGGGGGAATTATAATGTGTCTGTTAGGCAGTTACTTGAATCAGAAAAAAAGTTGAAACTATTATCTTTGATAAAATTGCATTCATCTAGTTCAGGTGCATTTACTTGGAAATTTTTTTTGTCTTGTGCTGAAAGCGCAGCTAACGAAAGAGTAGATTTGGATATTTGTGAAACATTTAAAAGTGTTTTCGATAACTGTAATGAGAGAAAAAACATTTCCAACAATGTCAAAATAGTTTTAATTTTTATAAATAGTTATGCAGCTTTCTCTGTGTCCAAATGTTTGAACTGCCAAGAATGTCGGCTTTGTTTGTCACTAAACAAATCTTTGGAAATTGATTTTGAGAAATTACAGGCATACAAACTTTTAGCTGAAAGTACTTTAGGTGGCCAACGGATTTCTTGTAGGACTCTCTATAATTATTTACAATATATTTCAGAAATTGATTTGTGACGAATATGAAAGCAAGTTCTTGCAATGCAGAAATCAAAGAAATTCATTAAAAGAATTACGTTTGCATAAATGGGAAAATGAATCACTGTATTGGAAGAACTTGTGTAGTTACAAAATGTACATGCGTAAACTAGCAGGAAAAAAAATTCTTACTATATTTTCAAATGTATTTTTAAATAATTATTGTAAAGTAAAAAAAATGACTCTGTACCTGCAAAATATAGTAAAAAAAGAAAGCTCTCAACATTTACAGCTGCTGCCCATGCTGAAAGCACTGAATAGAAATAAACAGAAATTTCATTTCCATAAAATCATGATTTTTAGTTTATTCATTAAATTTTTCTTTACTAATTTTACTATTTAGAGATTTGAAAATATGTGTCTAAAAGTTCCTTCAATAAAAACAAGCTAATATAATGTGCGTTTAATCTCACTTCCACCAAGATTATAAATTTTTGTTTATATATTTTTTTACGGAACCATTTGTTTAAATTATTACTATATGAATTTGTTTTGTGATCATTCTATGCTCTTATTCCTAGAAGAAGAATTGTTTATTTGATCAATCAAAATGTTTCATTGTATGTTTATTTATTTACAATCTAACAGTATGAAGATGTTCAATTGAATATTTTAAAACCTGTACAAAAATATCAAAATAACATGCAGGAATAAAATGAGATTTATTTTCAATTAAATTAGTTTGCAATTTTTTTTCAAAAAGTTCATAATTTGCTTGATACTATTACTTGTTTTTTCCTAATGTGGTTTATGGTGCTAAAAACATGCGATGTTTTTAAAATAAAAATTACTTTATTTGTATTAATACAAGTGCAGTCAAATGTTTATCAATTTGTGAAAATTAAATATGTAGACGAAAATATATTCAAAAGTTTCGAACCGCTGATAAATATGCACACGGTTCCATCGTAAAAACAGCACCATGATCGTAAAACTCATTTTAGCAGTTTCGAGCCTGGTAGGTATTGAGGAGGCCATGGTTTCAATTAACATTGAATCTATCTATTATTGTTTTGCTTTTTTCAATAAATTTTGCTGAATTGAAAGTTGGAATTTGATGTGTTGTAAATTGCCGAGTTGTAGTGTACTTCCAACTTGCCAAAAGTTTGACGAGTTGAAAATTCGATGAGTTTGAAGTTGTAGTTTACTTCCCAACTCCAAATCGCAAATTTCCAATTCTCAAAAGCTCCAAATTCTAACTTGCCAAGATTTTGGCGAGCTGTGGTTTTCTTCCAAATTATAAATCACAAATTTCCAACTCTCAAAACTTCCAAATTCCAACTCGTCAAAATTTTGGGGAGTTTAAATTTGACGAGTTGCAGTTTATTTCCCAATCCCATATAGCCAATTTCCAACACTGTAATTCAATAAATATTGAAACGGTTTCAAAATTTTGAAATGATTTCAATACAAAGTTTCAGATTTTGCCACTAGGGGGTTATCTGTCTTCTACCCCCTATTTATATAGTGAATGGATGGTCCGATCGGTTTAAAAATTTGTATCCATATGTAACTCATGGAGACAAATTGACTGAACTTAAAATCGAAGCTCTATCTCCCATAGGAGCGAAACTCGGCCACACATGCACAGATTGACTCCAAATCAGGAATCCGTGACGAGAATGGCTGATTATCCTATCCTAATTTGAAAATTTTTGCCTGTCATTAGCTAAATATATGCTGTTAGTTCCCAATTTGGCCGCTAGGAGCTAAATTTGATGAAATTCAATTCAAAACTTTGAACTGAATTCAAAAAATTGATACTGTTTCAAAATTTTGAAAAAAATTTCAATACAAATGATCTCAATGCAATGTATTTATGGAAGATTTTTACCTTAGCCTTTTTATTGTTGAAAGACAGACAGAAAAACCAAAAGCAATAGCGGGTTCAATATCTATTGAAACCCGCTAAAACTCAAATTGAGCTTACACTGGGACTGGAACCTAGGACACATTGGTCGCTAGGCAGAAGACATGCGCAATGGACTGTTTCTGGATTGGTTCACAGCCAATCTACATACTGGCCTGAGTGCTCTTTGCCAAAGATGATCGGCTGCAGGTGGATGTTTTCTCTGGAGTTGCCTTGCCGAAGACACGTTTACGAAGAAAGCTGTGCTGGTTGACGTCTCGTAGGATTGTAAGGATCAAAACTTACTTTTTTTTTGTGCGAAACTGGTGTTTTGGATTGAATCACGCAAGAAATCTTCCTCTCTGGTAAGTTATTCATAAATATAATTTTTTAATATTAATATTGCATTGAAGTATTTGATGTAGATAGATTATGGGCCTAAAATTCAGCATATCGACAACGTGGTATCGGGTGATTCTTGTATGGGTAATAGTATGGTATGCTATATAATGATTAATAAGATGATATTTAACAATTCTACAGGGTAATGCGGTTAATTTGGGAAGCTCAAATTACAAAATTCTTATAGCCATTATTGACAAAACCTGTGAAAGGAACGAAAATTGTAGAAACACATTATGATTCTTAGTTTCTGTGATTTTCTCCGTGGTAAACTCCATTTTTTTAAAAAGTAATAAATGTGAAATTTTCAATCTTGCCTATGTGAATTTAATTTCCCTAATAAGTAAACAAATGCACATACTATAGGTGAAATCTAATTTAATCAATCGATTGGCCCATTCTGCAGAGTGTTGAACTCAAGTGCAGGTACAAGGTGGGGTCACAGGGGTCATGACCCCCAAAATATATTTTTTCACTGTAAAAAATTCCAACTTTCATGGTAAATGAAGGGTGTTATTCCAAGACCATGGCAAATTCTGTCCATGACCCCCCAAAATGGAAGTCTGCATCCGCTCCTGGCTGAGTTAACTAAACTTACATTCCACCTTATAATATGCTAATTTCATCAGTAACCTTATAAATAAACTAGTTAATTCACATTTGTGAGAAATTTTTCTCATTTTCTAAGACGAGCATCTGAGGAAGCATGAATCAGCTATCTATGTATGGAAATTTGCACTACAGTAAATGGTGATTTCATCTTATATTGGTTAAGATAATTCTT
This sequence comes from Dysdera silvatica, assembly GCA_006491805.2. Lineage (NCBI taxonomy): Eukaryota > Metazoa > Arthropoda > Arachnida > Araneae > Dysderidae > Dysdera > Dysdera silvatica. The sequence continues at coordinate 141,892,505 of QLNU02015360.1, forward strand.
TGCCGCTTATGAAACTTCAAGCAGTTATATTCATATTTAATACAGTTGAACATCGTTAAGACGAACACGCTTAAAACGAATTATTTTTAATATGAACCGTTTGCTGAAGTTCCGTCAGATTGTGTTATATACTACCCTCTCTGGATAACACGAATTACTGTTAATTTAGTGCCCTTCCGTGGCGCAGTGTGGTAACGCGTTCTCCTATTGCGCGGCTAATCCGGGTTCGACTCCCAGCAGTGCAAAAAGAACGCTTACTCAGAGATCTCATAAAGATCGCACTGCTCACTGTAGTCCGGGGTTTGGTTCCCTAGGCCTTAAGAGGTTCGGATTCCTCGGAAAACAGTAGGTCCCGGCGCAGCATGACCACTGTAGTCTTTGAGCCGTAAAACCACAAACAAAAACAGTTAATTCGAACAGATTTTTCTGTTCCCCTTGGTGTTCGTCTTAACGAGGTTCGACTGTATACAGGTTGCTTGTTTGAGTTGTGTTCATATTTTGTTTGACTGCATATGATTTTTTGTCCTACAATCTTCTGAAATGTATTAACATGTTATTTTCAATGATTTTAGGTTCATAAAATGCCCTTCAGGTGCAGTGGGCCTGGATGCAAATCCAACTACAAGGCACCTTACGTCACATGCTTTAGATTTCCAGCAGAAGAAAATATGCGTAGTTTATGGATCAACCGGATTCGGCGAGAAAATTTTGTATATACGAAAAATGCATGTGTCTGTATAAAACGTTTTCTTAGTGAGATGATTGTAACAGAAGATAAATGGAAAGACAAGGATGGTATAATCCACCTAATCCCACATACTAAACCCTGTCTGTTACCAGAGGCATTTCCATGCATTATTAATGGGGAAACACCACACTTAAATGTACAAGTGCCAAAGAAACGGAGATCTAGAAATGAGAAAGAGGACGATATTCTTCTATCAGTTTGGCGCAGTATAGCCCAGATGCTCTTGCGCCATAAAAAAGCCAAACAATCAATCAATCTTCAATCAGTTCTTAAAAAAAGTGTATTAACACATGAAAATGAACTTGAAGCTTCTCGATTGAAATGCAGGTCTGAAGTTGAAGATTATATAAAGTATTGTTTAACATAAGAAGAAAATTGGACTTTTATTTCGAACAAGGACTGTATCACCGTTTTAAAGATAAGCAATTCTCTTTTACCCTTAATTATAGTTAGTTTCAAAGTATTTTCTGATCTATCATTTAAGATATTTTATCAAAATGAAGAATTAGATATCAAACAAATTAATATGCATTTTGAACATATTAATGAGAAATCAGAAATAGATTTGTTATTTGAAACTTGTAATAATTTCGAAAACGTGAAAATTGAATATGATAAATTGGTAAAAGCTATGTGCTTACTTAATGAATATGGTTCAGATTTAAACTCTGAAAAGTTATCGATTTTAAATATTTTAATTCAGCAATTGCAACTTTTAAATTTATCCAAAGAGAGATACAGATTTTCTTCGACCCTTTCGCAATTGTCTTTTCAAATGTATTTAATTTCACCTACTTGCTATCGTGCAATTAGAAAAACCAAGTTGTTAATTCTCCCCCATCCAAGTAACTTGAGAAAGAT